>JAUIMM010000207.1:2387500-2916472 GCA_031769625.1 Taudactylus pleione | reverse complement strand
AATCAGAATCTATGGGCTGAGAGGCCGGTGCAGTCCATTTATATGCTTAAACAGCTGATGCCTTAGTTCGCCTGTAACATCTGCAGATAGGTAGATGCTAAAAGCCAGACACTGAACTATGGACAAAGAGGTGAAGAGGAACTATAGCAGGGCTGTAATCACTGTGGGAATCCTGAGTGGGAGACAGTGTGGGGGCTGATAAGCGGTCCACTAACTGCGTCACAACCTGAGACCAGGGGATCATTCAAGGTGACCCCTGAACAGGTGCTGCCAAGGTAGACTGTTGTGGTGTATAACAATCAACACACAGTCCATCCTGTATGAAAACCTGAGAAGCCTACTGCACAGGGTTTACACAAAACCAGCCCAGGGACAACAGTCTTCTAATTCCCTTGTCCTGAGACCTGGAAAATATTTTGCAAGTAACCTACAACAAGTGTAGGGTTACCAATGCCAAGTGACCCCCTTCACAGAAAAAAATAAATGTGAAGCACTCTCTAACCCCATAAACCGGCAGTTTGGGGGCTTAGGAAGAAACAAAAAGAAAAAAACTCTCTCAACAGTAGAGTTAACATAAGTCACATAAAATGCATATAATATATTTGCAAAACGGCATTAAAATCAACTGCCTAAACACATCAGTTTGGTAGGATCTACCTGCATATAAACATATTTGCAAATGGGCACTAAATCGCAGTCATATTTGAAGGATATAAAGTGCAATGCATACAAATATACTTAGAAATTGGCACTGAATCACAAGCAACAAAAGTTGATAGGATTCCAGTGCTATATACCTTCCTAGGAAAAAGGTATTCTCAGAGAGCCCAAATCTCCCCTCAGCCAGCACTCAACTGCAGCTGTGCGTCGACTAATTAGGAGAGAGGGGGATGGGCAGCTCAGTCTTCACAAGTATATGTGAAGTACAATTTAACCCCTGTCTGGCAGCTGGGGGTTAAATGGAGCAATAGCAGTGATTGTTATAACAGACAGCCATAAATAAAACCTGCACAACCTGCTGCTTCTTTTAGTCATATAAAGGCAACATGTAATGTGACCACCTTAAAAAATATCCAGTAAAATGTGAAGTACAGTTATAACAGACAGTTTTTGCACAAAAATAAAGGCAGTATAATACACAAACTCAATGCATTTAAGCAATATATTTGCAATAAGCTCTTAGTCAACTATGAACAGCACAAAAGCCTAGTAGGATATTGAGCTCTGTATAACTGGCCACCAAAGGGGAGGTATACAGGGAGACTGACCAAATCTCCTGAGATTCACCTACAGTAGAACACCTGAAAGTGGTCTCTAGGTGTCTCATAACAGAGAGGCAGGTAGGAGCAACCCATACGCGAGAAATCTGGTCTCTGGACCAGCATCTGGGTTGGGAGAGTGGGCCGCCGGAGAGAGCCTACCTCCCCTAGGCTGTATGGATCCACCTGGAGCACTAGCTTTACATGGCCGCTGCCTCTTACTATCCCCAGTGCCAGAATTTTATGCCCCGGTGGTCTAGTGGGGAAGCAGTAGTCACTGGTTTCTCACAACAGCGGCCTCCGGCAGGTCTCCACTGTCAGAGGTATGGACTGCCACGTGGTTCCCCACCAGCGGGGAACCACCTTACTTGCATCCCCGATGTCTCCAGCTGCAGTCCTGGGCCCAGCGCCAACAACTCAACTGACTCCCACTGAAATCACCAGTTCCCTCACTGGTGCTGTGGTGCCGGCGGGGGTAGACGGAGCAGCAACACGGGCATCCAGACGCCTAGTGCTGCTCACTCACAGGCAAAAAAAAAAACTTGTTTGGGACTGCTAAAGCAGTCCCCTGTTCATAAGGTGCACTCGTATGCACCAAACTAAAAACGAAGTGCCTGTAGCCAGGGGCAGGGTATATATGGAGGAGGACCCAGTGCATCCTGGGAGCTAAAGCTTGTAACTGGTGCCTGGATCATTCCAACCACATACCCCAAGGTAATTCCTGTGGACCCTATGGAATCCGAAGATTACATATTTTCTCCTGGAGCATTTTGTGCTGTGTATTTGGTGCAAAAATGTGTCCAACTTAACATTGGCCCCTCAGTATTTTATGGTACTTAGGGCCTGACTCAGTCGCATGCAATGCCGATGTTCATGTAGTTTAGCGATTTTTGCAACTGCGCACGCACCAAAATTTCTAAAGACAAGTATGTCGCATTGTTACACAGTTTACGCACATAGGAGTTGTTGCGATCAAGATGGATGGTATCAGAAACATTGTGGAAAAGCGATGGGCGGTGACTGGGAAGCGGCTTGAAATGAAAGCAAAAATGGTCCATTTAGTGGGCATGTTATGGGACTGTTGCTGGAATGTCAATGCAAGCAGGTGCGTTCACAGATGCACAGCGGCAGGAATAGGAGGCTATGGTCAGACAGAAACTGCACCTACCATAGGGCTGGTTCAAGTCTCTATGGTGCGACCAATGGTGGCGTCTAGGGACGCACCAATCGGTATTCCTGCATGCACAGATGCTGAAAGTGGGCCCCTCTGTCCTTGCACATAGGCCGCACTGATGTACAGCAGGGAAGAAGTATGTAGCACTATTTTATAAAGTTGCAGATGTCAGAAATCTGGGTTTTGTTTGTGGGCACAGGAACAGGGAACACTGGACTGCATGGATAAGATTGATATGAGTGATGACTGTGTAGTGGTGCTTAACTGTAAACAGTAGTGATTTTATTAGTATGACTGAACTGGAAGGCATCCGGACTGGAACCAGTATACTGGATGCTGAGGTGGGACTGGCTTATGCACACAGGGCCCGACAACGGGCACACACTGGAATGGGGCCCGACAGCGGGCACACACCGGAATGGGGCCAGATTACTGAATAACTGGAATGGGACCAGATTGCTGGATCAACGGAATGAGACCGGTATGCTTGAAACAATAATGCTGCAGACCTGATATATGCTAGAAGCATTAGTAACTATACAAGGACTAGTATTTGCTGGAAACAGTAGTGTTGTAGGTATGATAAATGCTGGAAGCAGGAGTAACCAACCTGGGACTGGTACTTGCTGGAAGAATTAGTGCTGCAGAGCTGGTGAATACTGGCAGCAGTATAAACTAGGCTTGGGGTCTTTGCAGAATTAGCAGGCAGCAGGATGATTGATTAGCTAGCCCCTCAGGTTGACATTACAATTAGTATTGACTGACTGAAGCACTATGATGCAGACACCAAACTAAATCCGTGGATTGTATCCTAGCAAAATATAAAAATAATGAGGAATAACTCCAGGAGTACTAGGTAACAAGGAATACAGGAACCAGTAAGTCATGAATGTGACTTGTTTATATGGCAAAGTACAATTGGAAGCGTTTAAATAGTCTGTCCTGGGAGCAGATAGGGTGCAGAGATCATGTTGAGAATTGCATGAACCCGATTGGTGCAGGAATATTCACAAGACCATAGTCAAGATGGCTGCACCCATACTGTTGGGCTTAGTCACACAGTCTAACTGAAACCAGAGGCAATACAGGGAATGACATACACAGGGATATCCAGGGAACATGGCATACACAGAGGACCATAGGACACGCAAGGATGCCACATGAATAAAGTAATCTGCTGTCACGTCCTGCTCTTCTAGATCAGAGTATGTAACATAAGTTTCTGCTATGTGCGCTTCTTCATCCACTTCTGAATCAGACCCTCTGTATGATTCTCAAAGAGATGTCAATTTTCTCCATAGAAAACAAATTAGAAAGCTTTAGTTTACACAAACACTACAACAACATGTCTATATATGGGCAGCTTTCAAAGGAGGATAATGTCTCTGACAGGTGGAGACTGATGGTTAGGGACACACTTGTTATTGGAATCAGTGGTTGAATTAACAGAAACCTGTATTTATATACATCAATGATTCCCAAACTTTTTCAACTAGCAGCACAGAAATTTGAAAATTGCCAAAAACACACACATTATCCCCCACTGGCAAAAAACACACACACACACACACACACACACACACACTCTAGTCCCTACAGGGGAGAAAAAAAAACAATGTCCTCCACAGTTAAAAATATATAAAAACACATTAGACCCACAGCAAAAAAAATGAAACACATTAATTATTGCCCCAGTTCTCCTCAAAAGACCTGACCTGTTGACAGCAGAAAAGAGAGAGGAACTCCCAGTCTGTCCCTGGCCTGCGCACATTCGGAGAAGTGATTTCCAGCCATGGCCCACATGACGTGGTGTGGCTGTAACTGTGACAGGTGAGCAGGGCCCCGCCCTCCTTCAGATGGCGCTAGCCCATCCCAGGCTCATTGCACGGTTGACAGACGGAGGAAACAGCAGTCATGGGCAGGAGGATAAGACCCAGCCACCCGGTGTTGCATCCGTCCTCTCTGCGCATGTGTGACCCCCACTCCCCTCACTGAGGCCGCATCTGTAGAGCATCACATAAGAGGGCTGCACCAGATATGGAGTCTGCAGAGTATCACATCATGGGGGGTTTGCACCTGAAATGATGTCTGCAGAGCATATCATAGGTAGGGGCTGCATCTGGCATGGGATCTGCAGAGCATCACATCATAGGGGGCAGCTTTCCACACAAGAAGTTCCAGCCTCAGGCAGCCAGCAGAGCAGCAGGCACAGCCTCACTCCCATGGGGCTTCACTGCTGCAGATCTCCACGGATCAAAGAAGTATGTGTTGGGCTCCTCCAATCAGAGCTGGGCACATGCTCCTCTGACCCCTTTGCAGAGTCTCATGGGATTTACCCAGTAGTGCAGTGGTCCAGTAGCTGCCAGGACTCATTAACCCTGCTATAGTGAACGGTGCCACTGCCATAATATAAACCCCGCCATCCTGTGATAGATGGCATAGCTGAGAATCAATGGGATCCACCGGGGATTTCCCAGACTCCCCAACAACCATGAATGGATGGATGGATAGATAGATAGCAATGCCCGTGCAGTTAGTAGAGGGGCTTTGACATGCCGCTCTGTACACTATAAAATCATTCCTTTCCTTCTCCCCTCACATGACATGCTGATTATGTATGAATTCCAGCCACACAATTTGACAAGTACAAAATGATTTGTAGGACAAGTAAGAAAAAAATACTATAAGCAGCATGCTAAAAGGTACTTTACTCCTATTTTAAAAAATAAGTCTATGCGGGATTGTTGCTTTAAATACATATAAAACTATTTCAAAAGAGTACATAATAGTTAAATTAACGCTAAACCTAAAATACAAGATACAAATATTTGCTTCGCAGGAAAGTACAAACAAAACCCCTTTTTAATCTTACATTTCTACAAAAGAATACCAAGAATATTGCTGAGATAGTGTATTTCAATGGGATTACAGACAAAAAGTCTGGTATGTTTTGGAAAAGTGATCAAAATTACAAGTTCAATCCAAATATCTCCTATTCTGATGAATTCTTGAAATTTCAGTTCTGGCACATTTTTTAAACATTTAGATGCTCTTAAAGTTTCAATTGACAATTAGATTTTACCGGAGACCATTTCCCAAGTTGTTAACCAGCAAGCTGTAAGAATAAATGATATTCAGAACACTTCCAAACCGGAAAATGTTTTTGTCAAATTTAATGACAGAGCCTGATTCTTAACAAGGGCATCGTTCTGGAAGTGTAGCAGATGGTACAGATGGGTGAAAGCAGACTGACAGTGTGTGTCTGTAACAAGAAAGGGACGAAAGAGGGAAAAGCACCGTGTTTCTGTCCAAAAGTAAATAAGCAGTCCGTTATAACAAGTTCCCTATTCAATGTATTTTACCTTTGATAACTAAGTATTCCATTAAGGAACACTTTCAAAAAGTGTGACAATGGAAGGGCTTGTTATTTGAACACTTTCAAGCAAATAGACCATCTAAGCAAACTTCTATTAAATTGTGTGAATGTAGCAGGCAGAAGTATTACACAGTCCTATCAAGTTTCACTTACTATATTATTTGGATTGTTTCATTCACATATTACATATTCATTTGAACTGTCCTTTTTATATTCCTTATTGTACTGTGGACCACTATTCAGGCGAAAGCTAAAGCTTTCTGACTGTTCTTTGCAATGGTATGTGATTTCTCATTTGCATATGTGTTGATGAGATTATGAGAAGCTATCAATTCCGGACATTGACTCGTCCTGTCGGGATCATAACTTTTGCCTCGTACCTCATAAAGGTGCAAGGGAAAACATGCAATGTTGGCACTATCGTAATTGACCGAAATATGCGCAGCCGGGCTTTGCCGCAGCACACTGGGCTCAATTCAATTCAAAACAAATTGAATAGCGCCGTGAAGGAGCTCCCGGAGCTATTCAATTCAGAAGCACATGGGATATTCACTGATGTAAGATTTTCAATCTATTAAATTGATCACACACATAATAGTGCATCTAAGTGTGCATAAATGTGTCATGTTTAAGGTTGTACTCTGCACAGGTTTAAATAACTTGAAAGATGACTATTTTAAAGTGAGCTTATAGTTGTAACTTTAGGAATGAACATTTTATATCTATTAAACATGCATGTGATCTTATATGCATTTCATCTTTTTAACTGCAAGACATTCTATCTTGAATGCTGATCTAGCATTAGGAGGCAGCTTAAATTGGATGTAAGCACCCGTTGGAGCTTCACGCACTTCCACGTATAACGGTAGATAAAACGTAACTACATTTTGCTTGCACCACTGTACAGTGTGAGTAAATATATACAATGATTTACTACTCTACAATCCCACAAAGTCTCATTGTGCTAGATTCTAACAGAACTTCATAGATACGGTAATTGAATCTGCCCTTTCATCTATCTGTCCCATGTGCTTTTGTGTTGAGAGCATCTCTTGTTGCTAGTGTTCACATAATAATTTTTTTGAATAGGAGAGGTTTTAAAATCGCTTCATTTGTTTTCACTCGCTACCCAAATATGTTGTTGAAGTTACCAGGATAACATTTCATTGACTAATATAGCTAATATGCTCACCTATGTAAAGAATGATCCATACTCTTTTATCTATAGCCTTCACAAAAGCCAGGTTATCGTGGAGAGCTACTGTTGAAAACAAAATCAGGAATTCGTTTTAAGAGGAAAGTAGACTAAAGCTATAAATTAAATTTTTTCGTTGGCCACAACTTAAACAGCACAAATTATTGATTTTCAAAATGTACATATTAACAGGTTACATTATATAAACCAAACTAGCTCCCCATATTTATTTATATATACACAGGTTGAGTCTCCCATATCCAAATATTACGAAATATTGAATTATTTTGGCATGACTGAGATAATGAAATGTTTGATTTTTGATGGTTCAATGTACACAAACTTTGTGTAAGGCACAAATTATTAAAAATATTGTATAAAATTACCTTCAGGCTGTGTATAAGGTGTACTGTATATGAAACAAATGCTTTTTGTGTGTGTATATTGGGGTCCCATTCCCAAGATATCCCATTAGGATATGCAATTATTCCAAAATACGGAATATTCAGTTATGCAAAATACCTCTGGTCCCAAGCATTTTGGATATGGGAGACTCGTACATACATGTACGTGTGTGTGTGTGTGTGTGTGTGTGTGTGTGTGTGTGTGTGTGTGTGTGTGTGTGTGTGTGTGTGTGTGTGTGATATATAATATATTTTATGTATGTAAATTTGCCCTTATCTCGCGCTAGCATATAGATAGATATAGCTACACCTCTTAATTAGATTCTACTGACAGAGGACCCACTAAATAAAAATACGCAAGAAAAAAGACCAGAAAATACTTTCAGTGATATTAGTTATTGTACATATTCAAGGAGTCCATATTTGTGGAATGATGAATAGACTTTACCAATTGTGAAACAAGGAATAGAATAATTATACGGTTATTGATTCTTTCTTCTTATGGTACCAAGGTTATTCCATGTGTTGAGTTCAATGTAAACACTCTCACCAAGTAAAGTCACCAAGAAAAAGGCCTAAAGGCTGCTTGTTAGTAGCAATCAGAATATTTTATTCTTGATAAAAAAATTGTATACAAGTAAAAAAATAGCTTATTCTGCTTTACATAAGTCTCATATTGTTCACCACCACTTAAGGAGAAATGGAACCACTTCCTATCATCACCCTTTAGGGTGTGAGCTCAAATGATAGTGTTCTCACAAAATGGCGCATACATACGGCACCAGAACCCTACAAGTTTCGTCCCTTAAAGGAACTTCTTCAGAGGTTATCTTGAATATAAGGGTGATATTGTACCATATATTGTATAAACAATGTTATTAACAATGGAGGGTACAATTAAATTATACATTTCATAAAAAAACATGTAGATAATGAATAATATTCTACAGAATAATTAAAAATGTCATTATACTTCAATGGCTTTTTTAATTATACTGTATAATATTATATTACCGTTCAAAGTTTGGGGTCACTTAGAAATTTACTTATTTTTTGAAAGAAAAGCACTGGTTTTTTTCAATGAAGATAACATTAAATTAATCAGAAATACACTCTATACATTGTTAATGTGGTAAATGACTATACTAGCTGCAAACGTCTGGTTTTTAAAGGAATATCTACATAGGTGTATAGAGGCTCATTTCCAGCAACCATCACTTCAGTGTTCTAATGGTACATTGTATTTGCCAAGCGTGTTAGAAGACTAATGGATGATTAGAAAACCCTTGTGCAATTATTTTAGCACAGCTAAAAACGGGTTTGCTTGTTAGAGAAGCTATTAAACTGCTAGTTGAGTACCTGGAGCATCCCATTTGTGGGTTCGATTATACTCTCTAAATGGTCAGAAAAAGAGAACTTTCATGTGAAACTCGACAGTCTATTCTTGTTCTTAGAAATGAAGGCTATTCCATGCGAGAAATTGCCAAGACACTGAACATTTCCTACAACAGTGTGTACTACTCCCTTCAGAGAACAGCACAAACAGCCTCTAACCAGAGTAGAAAGAGAACTGTACAAAAAGACAAGTACATTAGAGTCTCTACTAGTTTGATAAATAGACGCCTCACAAGTCCTCAACTGGCAGCTTCATTAAATGGTACCCGCAAAACGCCAGTGTCAACGTCTACAGTCAAGAGGCGACTCCGGGCTGCTGGCCTTCTAGGCAGATTGGCAGAGAAAAACCATATCTGAGACTGGCCAATAAAAGGAAAAGATTAAAATGGGCAAAAGAACACAGACATTGGACAGAGGAAGACTGGAAAATGTGGCATGGACAGACAAATCGAAGATTGAAGTGTTTGGATCACACAGAAGAACATTTGTGAGACGCAGAACAAGTGAAAAGATGCCGGAAGAGTGCCTGACGCCATCTGTTAAGCATGGTGGAGGTAATGTGATGGTCTGGGGCTGCTTTGGTGCTGGTAAAGTGGGAGATTTGTACAAGGTAAAAGTGATTTAGAATAAGGAAGGCTATCACCCCATTTTGCGCAATACCATACCCTGTGGACAGAGCTTGATTGGAGCCAATTTCCTCCTCCAACAGGACAATGACCCAAAGCACACCTCCAAATTATGCAAGAACTATTTAGGCAAGAAGTAGGCAGCTGGTATTCTGTCTGTAATGTAGTGGCCAGTGCAGTCACCAGATCTCAACCCTATTGAGCTGTTGTGGACCATATGGTACGCAAGAAGTGCCCATCAAGCCAATCCAACATGTTGGAGGTAGTTCTGGAAGCATTGGGTGAAATTTCTTCAGATTACATCAACAAATTAACAGCTAGAATGCCAAAGGTCTGCAATGCTGTAATTGCTGCAAAGGGGGGGGGGAGAAAGAGAGAGAGAAAGAGAGAGAAAGGAGAGAGAGAAAGAGAGAGAAAGAGAGAGAAAGAGAGAGAGAAAGAGAGAGAAAGAGAGAGAAAGAGAGAGAAAGAGAGAGAAAGAGAGAGAAAGAGAGAGAAGAGAGAGAGAGAGAGAAAGAGAGAGAGAGAGAGAAGAGGAGAGAGAGAGAAAGAGAGAGAGAGAGAGAGAGAGAGAGAGAGAGAAAGAGAGAGAGAGAGAAGAGAAGAGAGAGAGAGAAAGAGAGAGAGAGAGAAAGAGAGAGAGAGAGAAAGAGAGAGAGAGAGAGAAAGAGAGAGAGAGAGAAAGAGAGAGAGAGAGAGAGAGAGAGAGCGAGAGAGCGAGAGAGAAAGAGAGAGAGAGAGAAAGAGAGAGAGAGAGAGAGAGAGAAGAGAAAAGAGGAGAGAGAGAGAAAGAGAGAGAGAGAGAAAGAGAGAGAGAGAAAGAGAGAGAGAGAGAGAGAGAGAGAGAGAGAGAGAGAGAGAGAGCGAAAGAGAGAGAGAGAGCGAAAGAGAAAGAGAGAGAGAGAGAGAGAAAGAGAGAAAGAGAGAAAGAGAGAAAGAGAGAAGAAGAGAGAAGAGAGAGAAAGAGAGAGAAGAGAGAAAGAGAGAAAGAAAGAAAGAAAGAAAGAAAAAAGAGACCACATTTTTTCAAATACAACGTGCCCGGTACCCTCCGCAGACAATATCAATCTCATAAGGGATGCTTACACACAAAAATCAATATTGGTGGCACTTGAGTCAAAGATATAGGAGCAGGTAATATCCCAACATTTCAAAGATTTAATGCTTCATCATCAGGGTCACAATTAGATTAATATGACAGTAACTTTATACCTTCACCACACCTCATGCAAACCACAGTATCCGGCGTCTGGGAGAATAAGCGCCCTCCACTGACGTCATCTCCCGTCGACCGTATCCCTGGTAACTAAATCAACATGTGAATATACAACACCATAAAAAAACAACAACAACAGTACAATGAATACATTAAGCAAATAGTAGACACAGACATAATGGAAGACACTTACATCCAATAGCTAAGTTTTATCAGATGATGTAGATCCAAAAAATAAATTGGTAGTTTGTTACATAATACAGGTTGAGTCTCCCATATCCAAATATTCCGAAATACGGAATATTCCGAAATACGGAATTTTTTGGGCATGACTGAGATAATTAAACCTTTGATTTTTGATAGTTCAATGTACACAAACTTTGTTTAAGGCACAAATTATTAAAAATATAGTATAAAATTACCTTCAGGCTGTGTGTGAAAGGTGTATATGAAACATAAATGAATTTCATTTCTGTACACAAACTTTGTTTGAACCATAAAATTATTGAATATATTGTATAAAATTACCTGCAGGCTGTGTGTATAAGGTATATATAACACATAAATGCATTGTGTATATATTTGGGTCCTATTCCCAAGATATTTCATTATAATATGAAATTATTCCAAAATACGGAATATTCCGTTATCCAAAATACGCCTGGTCCCAAGCATTTTGGATATGGGAGACTCAACCTGTACATATCAACTTAGATGGCTAAAGTCACCTCAAACAGTGAATACACCATGTAATAGTTTAGAATGAATAGCTTTTTTGAAAATACACAATCGTGTAATATAGTAAGAATTTGATACTTAAGCCGTTCGTATGTATGTGACAGGGAGACACCTCTCCTTCCCTGTCACATACATACGATCGGCTTAAGTATCTAAAGCACTGAAAGGAAGTAATTTTAATGTCATTTTGACCCTGATTATGAAGCATTAAAGCTTTGAAACGTTAGAGTATTACCTGTTCCCGTATCTTTGACCAGAGTGCCGCCGATATTGATTTTTGTGTACAATTATACATACATACATACATACACACAGTGGCAATATCAAACTAGGTGAGCCACAACTTCTGTCTGGGACTGGAGCGATCCACCCACACAGGGAAGAAAAATGGCTGCCCAGGGGAGTCAGTCCAAAAGAGGACTGGGGCAGACAAGTGTGTATACAGCCCAGGTGGTGTTGTGGAAGCCAGACCAGTGGTCTTTGAATCTGAGAAGGCCAGGGTCCATACTTGCATGTGGCAGGAAGGACCACAAGAGAGACTTTGTGGGACTTTGTGGCAGCCAAGCCAGTGTCTTTACCTGTGAGATAGAACTAAGACTGAGACTGTTACGTCTGCAGACTAGCTGGCCTGTTAGTCATGGTTCAGAATGCAGGCATGCATAATCAGATCTATGCAAGAGGTTTACGCAGAAATAATGGATGCATAGCATAATGAAGGCAAAAGGACAAGAGTACTCACCTGTGCAGCCGAAGGGGCTGGTGAGTGAAAACAAAAAGCCTGTTTGAAGTGTTGTGAACAGAAAAATTGTCTGCAAATGTGCAAAAACGTGATGCAAAGTTTGCTAAGATTTCCAGTGTGTGAAATAATAAGTGTTAAAGTGTACACTTTGTCCTTGGGAGAGGAAGAGAAATAAGTGTTAAGGTGGGTACACACCTGACAGATATATCTGCAGATGATGGTCGTTCAAACACACTAAGCGGCCATCATCTGCTTGTGCCCTCGGGTCCCGGCTGCAGGTCCCGCCCCCTTCCTCGCGGCTGCCGTTGTGCGTGTCCATCGGCTATGCAGCACAACCAATGCGATATGTAGGTGAACGCTGACATACACCGACATATGGCGCGTACACACTGGCCGACAGGTAGCAGATATATTGGCCGATCAATTGATACCAATTGATATCAATCAAGTGTGTACCCAGCATTACACAGTTGTTGAAACATGTCTGCAAACAAAAGCAAGTGTTTGTAAAAATTTGTTGCAGCAGTGTGCAGCAGAGAAGAGGTTAATAGTGCAAAACAGTTTGTGGCTGTGGTTGCTGAAGAAAAAAAAACGTGTTTTTCTCTGTCTCGTTAGATCAGGGTGTGGTACCGACAGAGCAGAGAGATACCTCTGGCAAAAGGCAGTTAAAGGGATAGTGCTTGATACATGCTGGTAATTGTAGTGCCACATCAAGTGAAACTTGCATGAGCAAGCTGAAAAGAAGTTACTAAGTGAACTATCTTCTTTAAAAATATTCTTTAAAAAGAAGGAAGCAAATAGTTAATTGGAGATTAAGGCTCTTAAAGAGACAAACCACTAATTAGCAGTTATGTCTGAATACCTTGAGGAGGCTGAAGCATTAAAATGTATTACAAACTGTGGAAATTATGTGCTGCTAGCAAAGAATTAAGTATTAGAGCAAGACATTGTTGAATTGCACCAAAAGTGCATGGTACTTCAGCAAATAGTGGAAGAATCAAAATAATGTGTCAAGGGACATCAGAGTGATGCAGCACGCACGCAAGGAAAAGTGGGCGATTTAACTTTGATGTTAACAGAAAAACACTTTTAGTGTTCTCCGTAAAAACAAGACTTGCATAGTGTGAGTTAGAAAGAAATAATTATTTGTCTGTGAAGCTCCGTGAATGTTCTAGAGAAAGGGATTGATTTATCATTGTTACTTATCTGCTTGTGAGAATTTGATGGTTCTCTTCGATACCAAGTGTGGCAGCTGGTTTTCTTTGTACCTTGGATATCTATCCAAATATTTTTCTTTTTCCTATTCTGCACACCAGTGATTTGATTTCTAGGCAGCAGTTATGTTTCAACATAGAAATGATAGAGCTAAAATAGGTCAGGCAGCAGTGGTGTGGCACTGTGTACCAGGTCAGGAACTTGATCCTGTGCTCGTGTATAGTGGTGAACAGGAGTGCTTCTGCAGATCTGGTATTAGTGCACCCTTTTTCATTTTAATTTTATCTTTTGGTGTTAAATAAATTATTTTTAAATACTACACCATGAAATCTCCCTGCATTTCTTTACATATGGAGTCTGTCTAACTCCTGAGGATAGGATGACACTTGCATAAAAGATACAATACTGAGGGTCTGTGCACATCAAGGTAAGTAAGCTTGATGTAAGCACCTGTTCTTAACACACACTCTGGTGATACAGAGGTGGAAAAGCACTAATGGTGATCAAAAATCTATGGAGTAAAAGATACCTTTTGTGGATTTAAAAGAACCTGAATGGTGTAAGCATACATGTGAGCCACTATCCTAGATGTGTATAGTACATTTGGGACACCATTACACATAGAGGCATTGGAATAATCCTTAACGATACCTTTAAAAGGGAGTGTACCTACTGTGCCACATTTAAGCAACATGTGAGTTAATAATTAACTCGTATAAATGGAAATTGTCTCGATGTGATATTGAAAAGACAGAGGCCCAGATTCAGAGCCGGACGCTCTGACAGAGCGCTCGCTCTGAATCAGGGACGTCCCTGATCCTTTTTGAAGCGGCCCCCTGGCCTGACCACCCACAGCTATAGCGAGCGGCCAAAATGATGGTCGCGATGGTCAAGTCCATCGCGACCATCGGGCTTGCGACGAGACCCTGCGGTAGGGTCACGCTGCTGCAAGCCCAGGAGTGCTTTTGGCTCTATCAGAGCCAAAAGCACTCCCACTGACATCACTAATGATGTCAGTGGGGCCGGAGCCAGACGGTAGGCGTTCCCATGGGAACGCCTCCGTCTGGGCAGCCACACCCCCGGCACGCCCACCAAAGGGGGCGTGCTGTCAATCATTATCGACAGCACGCCTCCTTTGGTGCGAGACCCTTATTGACGGCTTTGGGTCTCGCGCATGCGCACGACGGAGCCGCCTCCGTCGTGCGCATGTGCACTTGGGCACCATCGACCCGCTTGCGAGCACTCAGCGCTCGCGAGCGGGTCAGAATCAGGCCCAGAGTGTTTTCCAACACTATACTGTCTCTCCAGGGGTGGTCCATATGTAAATAGATATAGATAAAACAAAGGAAACAGACAACAACAACAGACTTTTTTTATCATATTTTGTGAAACTACTAAGCGCCGAAGGTCTGGTATTTATCAAAGGGAGAAATATCTCCAGATGCTGCAGAAAGAGCGTGATGCAAAAGGCAATGAAGTATTTTGTGTTTAAGCAAGTTGGAGAAGCAAATGCAGATAGTCCAATCCAACTTGGTTATTGCCAAAGCAACTTCAGAGCATCTGGCTAAAATAAACGCATTTCTGGAGGAAAGACTGCATGACACAGTAGAACTAAGTAAAGCTTTGGATAAATAAATTTACAATGTACATGCTATGGTTGAGAAGTTTCAATGAGAGAATAAGACCCTTGAAAAATTTCTGTTAAGTATACAGAACCAGTTGCACAATATCCAGGTGGAAATGAGTGCCAAAGAACAAGAGCTTCAGTATGAGATAAAGGTGGCAGAATCTGAAATAGCCGTACAAAAGTTGGAAAATGCCATAGGAAAACTTGACCAGCTGGAAGTACAGCTCTCTGCATCTAAAGAAAAATCCACTTGGAAGTGGGAAAATCAGGAGGAGGAAAAGAAGTTGGATAACCAAAAATGGCATCCGATGTCTTCACTGAACCTAGTGGGACAGAAATACAGAAGCTCAAGTAACCAGGCTACATAGGTTTTTATTTCAAAAGTGATATTACATACACAGGAGGAACACAGGAGGAACACAGGAGGAACACAGGAGGAACACAGGAGGAACACAGGAGGAACACAGGAGGAACACAGGAGGAACACAGGAGGAACACAGGAGGAACACCGTTAAAATAGAACTCTTTACAACTTTGAATTTAAAAGGATCTTTTGAGCTTTGGGATACCCTGCAACTTAGCCACCAGCTTTCATTATAACCTGGACCCACATTTATCCAACACCCTGCTTCAGCATTGTAAGCAACTACCAGTTAGTTTGCTGCACTTTAATTTTTGTATGTATGTTTAAATCATCCCTGTACCACTGTCAATTTATCTCTATACCACTGCAGTATCTACCATCGTTTAACACTTATACATATTTAAGAATACTTTATCCTAAATTTAAAGTACTGCAACTTTAACAACTCCAAACTCATTTTGTTTATTAGATACTACTGTAGTTGTGCCTTTACATCTACCAGCACTGTTCTTCCTTTTATCTGATTTTTAGCCATTTTTACTGTACTGTTCCTGCATCTCACTGTCATCACTACTACTGCTCCCCCCCCCCATATTCCCTCATCTACACTATGGGCCATATTCAATTAGATGTGAAAAGTTCGTTGCCGGACTTTTCGCCAACATTGGAGGTTTTGGGTTCGAAAAAATATCGCGCTCGTCCCCACGTATCCCCGTATCAAATTCCAAATCGGCAAAAACGGGACCCGGCAAAAACGAAGTGAGCGAAAAGTGCTGTCATTTTTGGTGAAATCAGCCTGACACCCCCCTAAAGATGCTGTGACATGGGTTTTAACTAAGGGTACCCCCGCATAGCCCTGCTGAAGGTATTTTGGGTCTTTAAATGGTCTGAATAGGTGCTATTTAGCATCTTGAATAAGTGATGATGAATAGCATTTACCAAGTTTTTTGGGGGGGGAAAACTGAATAGTCCCAGCAAATTTGGGGTACCTCAAAATGGGTGCAAGCATATTTTGGCTAAAGTGAACTTATAAAAATCTTGAAAAATCCACCTGCTGCAACCACCCACAATCAAATATACACCTGGGGCATACTTGGGGTTACCCCCCCTGAGTATAGTTCGCTAGTTTTAAAGTTTGTCCCCCAACATGAAAGTACTATTTTGGAGTTTCCAGTGGGTTTTTTTTTTAGAATTTTTTTACACAGTTAAGCTTTTGGGGACTGTCTAAGGGGTTCTGGGGGGTTCCCGCAATGTTGCACCCCAAAAACCCAATTCTGCACTCGTTCGACATCTATTCATAGGTGAAAACTTTTCACAGATTTAATACAGGAATGATTGCAAAATGGCGAAAACGGCTTTTCGTTTGCAAATGAATATGGCCCTATGTCTCGCTTTTCTTCTGCTCTACCCCTCACTTAGCAGCAACATAACTCTCTCCTCTACCACCAGTTCCCATCTATTTCCTCCCTTCATAGTCTCCTCCCCCTCCTTCCTCTCCTGTCTCCCTTGATCCCATCTAGTACTCTCCACCGTATCTCCCACAACTCCATTATTATTTACTCCTGCACCCTCCCTTTTCTCCAAGTTACCTCTATTCTCCACCCACACCACACTTCATTCAATGCTCATGGCATTTGCTTCTTCCAACTTCTTCAAGTAGCTACCTTTATTCGTCCCCCTGGCCTTAGCTCAAAATTCCATGAAAACTTTGAAGATTAGGAGCCAGGGAACAAAGTTTTCAAGTAGTGGGTTAAGATGAGCGCTGGAAAGCTTTGAGGAAGAAAGGGTTCTCGAGAGCCCATTTGCAGATTAGGAGCCAAGGAACAAATGGGCTCTTGAGAAACCCTTTCTTCCTCAAAGCTTTCCAGCGCTTATCCTAACCCACTACTTCATGTTCCTTCCTCACAATCCAACCCATATGTGTCACCCCTGTTTGTTTACTCCTCCCCTTTAGAATGAAGCTCTCACGAGCAGGGCCCTCTTCCCTCACGTGCTACTTCTTCCCATACTTATATTTTAATTTACAACAGCCCCTAAACACTTGTTTGCTGACACACTGCATGCAGCATTGTTATGCAGCAATTTTTACAAATCTTGTATTTGTCCTGCATTGTTTGCACTGATAACTGTTGTTCTTGTGTGCTCATTTGTTTATGTACTTTGTAAGGCGCTGTGGAACCTTGTGGCACCTTATAAATAATAATAATAACAGTACTCTGAAAATGGATTCTGGACCAAAAATGGCTTCCGATGTTTTCACTGAAACTAGTGGGGCAGAAATACAGAAGCTCAAGTAACAATTACTATAGGTTAATCAAGAAAAGGCTGGCATCAAGCAAGATATGCTAGAGATGCAAAGGAATTTGGAGAGTATACAAAATGACTTGTATAATGAACAGCAGACAAACAGTAAATTGCTTGAACAAAGTAAGATGTTCCAAAAGGAAAATATCCTTCAGCAACAGTGGGACAATGGAGATGTATCCATGTGCAAAATGGGACTGAAGTATCAAAGTTGGGAAACTCCCTAAAAGACTGTTGCAAAAGTGGATGAGATAACTTGCAGGGACATTCAGCTTCCTATTTTGTCTTAAGGAGTGAAGTCCTCCCAAAGGGCTACAGTTCCCAATGACAAAGCTGTGCCTAAAGTTGGTGATATGGAACTGACAAATACAAATGGTGATAGTTTGTTCCTTGAGGCAAAGATTCGAGTAGACGAGGAATGTCAAACTCAAAATACCATCCGGGCCAAATATTCAAGCTCTACGAGCGTGTGGACCACAACAAAAAAAGTCTTATATGCAATTTTTGAAGGTTTATTATTAATAAAACCAATGCAGTGCCCCCTGTAGTAGTGCCCCTTATGCAATTCTACCCTGTATTACAGCCCCTTTTGCAATGCCCCCTGAATTTGTGCCCATTATGCAATGCCCAATATGCAGTGCCCCAGTAATGCCCCTTATGTTGTGCACCCAGTAATGTCCTTAGTGCCCCTTATGCAGAGCCCCCAGTAATGCCCCTTATGCAGAGCCCCCAGTAATGCCCCTTATGCAGAGCCCCCAGTAATGCCCCTTATGCAGAGCCCCTTTATGAAGAGCCCCCAGTAATGCCCCTTCATGCAGAACCTCCAGTAATGCCCCAAGTAGTGCCCCCCAGTAATGCTCCTTTATGCAGAGCCCCCAGTAAGGCCCTTAGTAGTGCCCACATTAATGCTCCTTATGCAGAGCACCCAGTAATGCCCTTAGTAGTGCCCCCAATAATGTCCCTTTATGCAGAGCCCCCAGTAATGCCCCTTATTTTGTGCCCCCAGTAATGCCCCTTATGCTGTGCCCCCTCCCAGTATAGAAAAGGCCCCCTCACCTGTTTGTGCAGTACTTACCTTTCTGCATGACGGCCGCTGGGTACTGCTGCAGTCCTTGCCATCCCGTGTAGACGCTGCCGCTGACTGGATCTAATTAGATCCAGAGCGGCAGGCGCAGGGGGTGTGGGCCGCATATTATATGTGAGCCCACACTCTGAGGCCGCAGAAATTGTTTATTCGGGCCGCATGTTTGACATCCCTGAAGTAGACTATAAAATACATACAGTAGACTATAAAAATATATATGGCTTCCCAGGACAAGACTCTAATGTTGCTATGTGATCAGAATGATACCGTATGGATATGACCAGATCACAAATGTTTGCAGTTGAGAGTAAATCCTTGCAGGAAGTTGATCTTGACAGTCTTGAGAAAAGTAGTACTCTGGTCCATGAAATATTGTCTTTATGTAATCACGTCAGTGCTTATAATTCAGCAGAGTGTGTTTGCAAGGAAATCAATTTAAGTGGGTCTCAAACTACAAGGCTTGAAACAAGAAAAATAGCTGAACAGAATCTGAAATGAAAGACCTCTGTAGAGGGTGAATCTCAATCCGTGCTAAGGGAACATGTTTAAGTTGTACACCATATTTTCAATTCCCAACAAGTGGATGTCCAAGAAGTTTCAAGAGAGATGAACATTATTGAAGTTCATCTCACCTATCTATGAGATGAAGGGTAAGAATCAATGGAGTAAAAATTAAAGTATGTTACATGGACAAGAGTTAAGAATCTGAGAGGGGCAATGCCAGTACATCCTTTGATGACAGACTTGGTCTATAGATTATGATGTAAGTGGCTCTTTGAAATAGATGAGTTACCAGTGAAATATGCCAGTAGCCAATACAGTGCTTCAAGGCTGAAAGTTAGACATTTCAAGTAGAAGTCTTCCAATTGGTGTGACAATAAGAGGTTTATGCATAAGAAACCTTGACTCTGTTATGAAGAAAACAAGGAAAAGTCATTGTCTGAATCAAAAGGGTCTAATGCTGCCCATCCACTAGAAGACAGGCAAAAGAATGCACGATTATGACATTGTAATCGTGCAGTCGTTTGTCAGTCTGTGATGTGCCTACACAGAACGAGCAGGTCGTTCAGTCTAGGAACATCAATCATCTGTTAACATGCTCAACATGACGATATCGGCAGGTTGTCCAGCATGTTTGCCCGATGATAGATGTCTAAACGACCAGCAGGAGCGTGCATCACTGGTCATTTTAGACAATTTTGCAAATGATTTATGAACGATAACGATATCGTTCAACTTAATAGTCTAGTTTCATGGGCACCTTAAGGAAAGGTCTGTGTCTGACAATAGTGCCTTGATAATCAGTTTGCCACTGCAGAATCCTTAATTTAATTAACTTGCCCTGTTGATCAATGTTAGCGTTCCCGCTAGGCTGTTTAGCAGGGCGCGACGCCCTGCTCGATTTCAAAAGGGCAGAATGCACCCTGCTGTTTTGGCAGCACCCCGCTAAAACATGCCGGGTGACGTCCACCCACGGGTCGCAGTGTCCTGCGAGTGGAAAAAATAGCGGTGCAGCGATCACCGCCGGTGAATAGATACCGTGCGCATGCACATGGCATCTACTCACAGAGAGAGGAGTGCTGGGGGGGCAGTCCGGCATGTCCATAAGTGCCGGGAACGCCCCCAAGAGTGAAGAAAAGGGGGTGCATCTTTAAGACATGCCCTATTTTCTCTTGACCATGCCCCCTTTTCAGACATGCACTAGAGTGCCCCCTCCACGGTCCGGCGCCGTGCTGAACCTAGAGTGAAGACTAAATGAGGAGGAAATAAAATGTAATTGAAAAAAATGTGACCTCCAAATGATACTGTAGGAGTCGCAGAACATTGCATCTCCTATCTTGCTTACTATGCTATTAATTGATGACCATTTACTGACCATGCAGGGACGTGCAGAAAGTTGTTACTGTGCATAAATCATTTTTTTATGGCCTTGGTGTTTGTGCAGCTAGGTAAAGAGTTTATCTTTGTTTGTATTAATACCCAGGGAGCCACCCTGGATGGAGGGTATAAATGTTAGCTACAAAAGATACACAGTAGCCTCAACTGGAACCATTTAATGCAGAACAAATGCAGAGATGTACAACCACAACTTTTTTTGTCCAACAAAACATTATGCAAAGTTCTAGTTTACAACTGCTGGCTGCAGATCTACTTCAATTATCTTACCTGAAAAGGAGTTTTTCATGTATTAAATTTAAATAGGCATTTTTGTGGGAAGATGGGGATGATAGGGCATTGAAAACAGGGATTTAATCTTCTGTAGCGTTCCTGCTAGCTTGTGTTAGGGGGGCACCACACACTGCCCGATTTCAAAAGAACAGCATGCGCCCTGCCCTCTTGGCGGCACCTTGCTAAAACATGCCAGGGGCTGTCCCACGGGTGGGAAAAATTGCGGTGCAGCATCCACCGCCGGTGAACAGATGCCGGACACATGCGCTGGCATCTATTCACAGAGAGGGGAGAGCTTGGGAGCAGGCAAGCACTTGATGAAAAGGGGGGCGCGACTTTAAGACACACTCCCTTTTATCATGGACACGCCCTGCCCTGGACCTAGAGTGAACACTATGCTGGACAATGTTTTTTTTATCCAAACTGGGTTTGACATTGCTTGAATTCCATATTATTCATGAATGTATGTATGTATATTATGCCCATTGTACAATTCCTAAATGTCATCAGATAGGGTTGCACACACTACCACTATTGTGTAAACATTCCTTTTGTTTGTGTACTGCGTTAGTTGTGTAATACGCTTCCTGGCAGTTAGGCTGCATGCATCATATTGCTTTGCATACTTCTTTATCGGTCATGCTGGAGTCACACAATGCTGGGTGCCTACAAGTGAACTGATGCCTTAGGGAAGTTCACAGGCATAGCCTGCTAAGTGGAAACCCAAACCCAGGTGGGGATGTGGTAATGAATTGCCCATCTGAAGCCACACATCCATGGGAACATGAAAAGGGATTGAAATTATGCAAGACAGAGGTGTCTCTCTTGCTTTCCTAGTTAGTGCTCATGACTGCTAGCATATTGAAGACCGTGGCTCAGCATCCAAGATTGTGCAATTAGTTTCTTGGACAAAAAAAGCTGGTGTGGTACAGATGTGTGTAATCTGCAGTGTGTTAAACACCCTATAATTAGTTCCCAAACTGGCTAGATTTTTGTGTTGTACATCTTCATATCAAAAAGATCCATTTTTCATTGATCATTTATTTAACCCAAATTGAGGTACTGAGAAAGCCTAATACGCCTAACTTAAAATTAAACCAGTTGCCTGGCAAGGTAAAAAAAAACTAAATATTACCATGGTACACTCACATTTGGTGGCAGCAGTGGGATCACCTAGGCCACCCTCACAAAAATAAAACCTGTCACTTGTTCATACCTAACCTACTGGGCCTCTCTTCAGCTTTTACACATTACTGTCTTCTCCCAGCTTTGTCATCTTTAAAAGAAGCCTTGCATTTTCCAGTCATCCAGGTGAGAGCACCACAGATTGCCCCATACAGTATCTGCAAGCACCTCATACCTGCCAGTACTAGTATTGAAGCACTGCAGACATTTGAATAACTACACCACTTAGTCCAAATTGACTAAACAACTACTGGTTGCAAGTGGAGTGGTTAATCTTTATCTTGTAACACTATGGGCCAAATGTAATAGGGTGAGAGTTTAGAAAAGTGAGAGTTTCTGACACTTTTTAAACTTTGCCAATGTAATAGAGTCCAAAAACAAAGTAACAGAGCGAACGTGCACATTTTTTTAGACTTAAAAAACTCACGATTTAAAATCTCATTCAGATGTTTTCCCATTTTGAAGATAAAACTCAACCAATGTGAGAGTTTAGCAGTAAACTCTCACCCTATTACATTTGGCCCTATATCTTTAAAATGAGGGGAACTCAATGTTGTGCATACGAATAAAGGATATTAGAGGACCTTCACAAATTACATGTATTCTTTTTTTTTTCCCCCAAAGCAACAACATAGATAATTACACAATACTTATTCTTGCAAATCCCCATGTTTACATTAGCTGTCCTTCAACAGCTAATACTTTAGCTGTAGAAAGATTAATGCAAACTTGTTTCATTATGTAAACTCCTAGCCAATATCAATAGAGTTAGGAAAAGTGTATTTAAGGAGACTGTATTTAAAACACATGAGTATATGATAATTAGTATTTTGGACCAGTCATTCGCTAGAAATTTGTGTCTGGAGCTGCAGATTTTTTATTATCCTGCCTCTTCCCACACGTTGCTGAGAACTCACTGCAGCCATGTCGGCCAGATATGTCTTTCCTATTCGGCCAGAAACGACATATCTGTGGACTGTGCATTTTGGAAGTTATTGCTCTATCCGGATTCAACTATACAGCTACATCATTTAACCACTTGGTAAATATTTGCCGTTCATGAACTCTGAAAGACTTTTTGGGAGCAAGTCCTAATTATAACCAATGTTTATACACTAGGTCAGGAGTCCACCTAACAGCTGACAACATATGACTATGTATTAAGCTCCTTTATGGTATTATGAAATTACTTCATGTAATAAATGTGAATTGGTAGTTTATTTTATTTCTGTTTCTCAATAAGTAGCTAAATAAATAGTTAGCAAGTGCTGGTTCTCAGATTCTTAGCTTTGTTCCCTTAGAGCAGAGGTTTTCAACCGCTGTGCTGTGGGAAGCGTGAGAGCCGCTGGTCACATTAAAGATCTGCGGACCAGGCAGCACTGCCGCTGAGCTCCTAAGGGAGACTCAGGCACGGCCGGGCCATGACCTGCTAACAGTGTCCCGCCAGCCAGCCCTTCCCTTCCTCCCACCCGCCCGCAGCCAGCCCGCCCTTCCCTTCCCTTCCACCCGCGGCCAGCCAGCCCTTAATGGACACTGCTGACAGCTCTAAGAGACGGCTCTGTACTGTGGGAACCTGCAGCCAATGAGGGACAGGTAGGTCTAGAAAAATGTAAAATTTATTTGTGTGTGCGCCATTTGTTTTTGGGGGCAGCAATGTGTTTTTTTTTTCTCTTTAGGGGCCAGCCAATGGTTTTATTTTTTGCGGGGAGCAATATGGTTCATATTTTTTTTCTGTGTGGTCAGCAATGTGGGGGTTTTTTTTCTGTTTATGTGGGGGCCAGCCAATGTTGTTATTTTTTTTCTGTGGGGGCCAATGTATGTGCATTTTATTCCTGTGGAGGCCAATGTATGTGTTTTATTCCAATGGGGGTCAATGTAAGCGTGGTTTGTATTTTTTAATGTGGAAGCCAATATGTATGTTTTTACATAGGTCGCGCACACTGTATCGCTGGATGGTGTGCCTTAACAATTTTAAAATCTTGCGTAATGTGCCTAGAGTTAAAAAAGGTTCAAAAAACGCTGCCTTAGGGGCGACAACCTTTTACCAGCTGCTCCGTGACAGCGCACTTCAATTTTTTTATATATTCTTAGGAACAACAAGGCGAGGCAGGGCGCCGGAGCAAGAGAGGGCATTTCCGTGCGCGCGCCGAAGACACGCGTGCGACCGAGAAGGGGGCGTGGTCATCAAAAGGGGGCGTGTCTAAAAGACGCGTCCCCTTTTTGTCACTCTTGGGGGCGTGCCCGGCACTTACGGACACGCTGGGCAGCCCCCAGGCCCTGCAGACAGGGAGAATAGATGCCGGGTCACCGCACATTTCTTCACCCGCGGGACACTGCGACCCGCGTGTGAAGACGGTTCCCGCAGTCTGTTAGGGCAGGGCGCTTTTTGCCCTCCTTCTGGAGGGCAGGGCGCTTTTTGCCTTCCAGAAAGACGGCAGGGTGCCGCGCCCCGCTAAAACAGCCTAGCGGGAATGCTAGGCTGGATAGATGAGTGTGTATGCCCAATCTGCGCGCTCCCACAGTTGTTATCGATATCTTCTGGTCGATTATGGACAACCGGACAATATTGCATGCAGCACTGTGCAAGGTAATGAAGGAGGGAACGAGAGATCGTTCTGACTTCTTTACATTGTTCTGATGTGTACTGCAGATACAACAGCCGCCATATCGTCCGGTGTGTACCCAGTATAACATATCTCCTTATATCTGCCTGTTTATCTCCCATGTGTCTCTGTGTCAATAACAACTGCCCCCAGTGCTCATCAACACACATAAGCACTTCCAGCAGGGATGACACTCAGGGATGATTGCTCCATTGTTTATCCCTGAGTGCCATCCCTGCTGGAAAAATTTTTATATATATATATATATATATATATATATATATATATATGTATATACACACACACACACACATATATACACACACACACACATATACACATACTACCAACCAGCACTCAATGCCGCTGGTTTGTAGTACATGTAAGTGAACCCTGACGGGTGTTTCATGTGGAGGGCATCTGTGTTCCAGCATCTGAAGTGTATTATGAAGAGTGCTTACTGCATAGTGGAATAGATAGTGAGATAGATGTGCCAAAAGTCATGAGATATATGCCTAGTATCGTATAGGACCCTCTCTAGCCCGGCAAAGTCCAGTAACTCGATGTGGCATCGATTCCACAAGTGGACGGAAGACCTCTGGAGATATGTTGACCCATGCCATCTGGATAGCTTCCCACAGCTCCCTGATATCTGCAGGTGCAGGATCTTGGTTGCGAGTAGACCTCTACACCATGTTCCATAAATGCTTGATTGGGTTCATGTCGGGCGAAAGTGGTCGCCACACCATTCGTGTTGGGGTACATAAAGTCCATGAAGGAAATGGTCATCAAATAATGCAAAGTAGCGATTACTGGTCAATGACATGTTCAGTCGAACCAACAAATACAGCCCATGCCACGTGAACACACCCCACACCATTATGAAACCATCACCAGCCTGCATGGCCGGCCCCTGCGGTGTCCACGTTAGGTGGTAATGCCTTCCAAGAGGTATTCCCGGTACATACATGACACTTCAGATTGAGGAATGTTGAATGTCCACACATCTTCAGAAATGGAATGACCCATCTGTCGAGCACACATGATCATGCCCCATTCAAAATCCAATAATTCACGCCACCTTGCCATTAGCACCCTAGCCCATGTTCATAACTGACTCACAAGATATCAGATTACAACCGATGCAGGGCGGGGCATTTCCAATATGTCACCTACGGGATCTGGTTTAAAGATCTACAGTAAAAAGGTAGACAATGTCTAGATAGACACCAGATGTTAGACAGTCAAATAGGTCAACACTAAAGGTCGATATGCAAGAAGTTCGACAAGTACAAATGTTCAACAGGTACAAAACGTAGACATGAAAATGGTTGACACATGATTTTTTTACATTTTTTCTTATGGTTAGGCACTTATCGGAGGGTTAAGGTTAGGCACTTGAAGGGACGGTTAGGGTCAGGCACCTACCCCGATGGTTAGGAAATAAATAAATGTGTCGACCATTTACATGTTGACCTTTTGAATCTGCCGACCTTCTTACAAGTCGATCTTTTGTCCCTGTCGACCTATTGACTGTGTTGTCATATGGTGTCTATCTAGACATTATAAAACAGATAGGCTGCGCAGTCTAGTCAATTAATAAAAACATTTAATGACATATCTCAGAAAACAATCAATAAACCATGTCCAGCAGTCTATCGCAGCAGCGTCCTGCTGCACAATAATTAAAATAAAATGTAAAAAGCAAAAAACACACAAGAAGGAATGTTAGGGATGATGATAAAAAGTATACAAATTAACTATAAAGCTAAATTTTGTTAGTCCTGGAACAATATCACTAGTGTTCACTTGTAGATGGCAAAGTATATAATGATGGATAATCAATGTTATCTTCTTAAATAGGTGCCGTGATCATTTGAAATAGGTAGTCACTGATGTATTACTGTTTCCGTGACTGTAGATAGAGCGATATAAATAAATCCCATCGAGGGGCTACGAGAAGGTGATTGGAATTGGTATCTCACCTTTCTTCAATTTGTAGGCAGTGTATTGTGCACGACAGCTACTGTTATTAATGGTCATTCAGTTGTCTAAATATCACACTTTTCTTTATTTTCTCCCTTGTTCTGGATTTTTTAACTTTATAATTGTACTGTTAATGCGTATGAAAATTATTTCCCCTTAATGATGCTGTGAACACTTGATAGAACGATATAGAATATAATATATAATATACAAATACACAATGGAGTGGTTCACAAGCGCTGTTTGGAATCAGGTATATGTACAGCACCCTCGATTTCCTCTGTAATAGGATTCCCATATACTTCAAAAGATCGGAAAGTAGTGATTTAATAACATATGCGGTTCCTTTTTCTTAAAAGCTGTATCTGTTTTTCCCAACTCACCGCAAATAAATGGGATATGGACATCAAAAGGTATCTTTACTTCTCTCTATATGTATTCAGTGTACCATAGTACCCCCAATGGTAAATAACTCACCGATTTTTAAGCTGCTACATGCACATAAAAGTTTGTTTTTCCATCTGGATACAGCGATCACTATTAGGCGCTTTGAATTATTTTCCAGAGGAAACCAAAAATGAATCGTATTCAATTCAAAAATGGAAAGGGATTCCTTAGTATTCCAAAAATATTTTTTACATATAGAAATATATATATAAAAAAAAAAAAAAAACAAACAAGAACAATCCCCCAGAAAAAATGTTTTGGTTTGTTCTCCTCTACTCCACTATGACTGAGAACACATTCCTCTCACCACTCATATCCCAGACATAGGAATGGGACATGGAACTGTTCATAAACTGGATATTCAGCCAAATTTAGAGATGAGTAGATTTCAAACCATAGGGGATCCTCCAGCTCACCAATGCATTTCGGAATATGTTATCCTTCCTCGGGGTGTGGAGGTGAACAAACTATTTGGGCTTTTATACCCTAAAAATACCATGTGACTAATCAACCAATCAAAAACCACCCCTAGTAAAAGGAAGAATTAGAGAGAGATACGGGTCTACAAAACATATAGAGACCTCCAATAGTGTCTATGCTTCGTATCCACATCCATAGTTTATATCAACATCCAATACATACATATAAAAATATATATAAATAGACAAAAAAGAATATATGACATATCCAGGACCGGGGTCCACTATGGCAATATACACATATCCAAATCCAGGATCCGCAATCGAAATCCAGTCAGTTTTAAATAAAGACTGTCCTTATAGTCCCGTCCTCCAATCATAGAGCCTCTCCTATAATTCCGGTTGTTATCTTCTCCACCATTGGGGGAAAAGGGCGCATAGTTAGTTGCCAAGGAAACCGCTGCTGCAAGGAAGAACGCTGGTTCCCTCGATCTCCGTCTGGGGGATTGTTTTTATTGTTTCTTCTTTTATATATCATTCTATATGTAAAAAAAAAAATTTGGGAATACTTAGGAATCCCTTTCCATTTTTGAATTGAATACGATTCATTTTTGGTTTCCTCTGGAAAATAATTGAAAGCGCCTAATAGTGATCGCTGTATCCAGATGGAAAAAGAAACCTTTTATGTGCATGTAGCAGCTTAAAAATCGGTGAGTTATTTACCATTGGGGGTACTATGGTACACTGAATACATATAGAGAGAAGTAAAGATACCTTTTGATGACCATATCCCATTTATTTGCGGTGAGTTGGGAAAAACAGATACAGCTTTTAAGAAAAAGGAACCGCATATGTTATTAAATCACTACTTTCCGATCTTTTGAAGTATATGGGAATCCTATTACTGGGAAATCGAGGGTGCTGTACATATACCTGATTCCAAACAGCGCTTGTGAACCACTCCATTGTGTATTTGTATGTTTATGAGGCTTGGTGTCCTTTCTGAGTGGGTATTGAGCTGCTGTAAACGGGCGCATGTGATTTTCACCCTATCACTATTTTATAATATATAATGAAAATATTTAACCATGCACTACCTTTAACAATCAGCTGCTAGTGAGTTTCTACAAAGAGTACACACCTATCCTTTTTCTAATACTACAATTGCACAAAGTTTTATATAAAAACCACCAGCACTCAGTTCCAACGATCCATTCAATAGTGCTGTGACAGTTATATACAGTCAGGTGCATAAATATTGGAACATTGACAGAATTTTCATATTTTGGCCTCTATTCACCACCACAATGGCTTTGAAATGAAACAAACAAGATGTGCTTTATCTGCAGACTTTCAGATCTAATTTGAGGGTAATTACATCCAAATCAGGTGAACAGTGTAGGAATTACAACGGTTTCTATATGTGCCTCCCACTTTTTAAGGGGCCAAAAGTAATGGGACAAACTAAACAATCCTTAAACTTTCACTTTTTAATACTTTATTGCAAATCCTTTGCAGGCAATTACAGCCTGAAGTCTGGAACGCATAGCCATCACCAGACGCTAGGTTTCATCCCTGGTGATGCTCTGCCAGGCCTCTACTGCAAATGTCTTCAGTTCCTGCTTGTTCTTGGGACATTTTCCCTTCAGTTTTGTCTTCATCAAGTGAAATGCATGCTCAATTGGATTCAGGTCAGAGGATTGACTTGGCCATTACATAACATTCCACTTTTTAGCCTTAAAAAACTCTTTGGTTGCTTTTGCAGTATGCTTCGGGTCATTGTTCATCTGCACTCTGAAGCGCCGTCCAATGAGTTCTGAAGCATTTGACTGAATATGAGCATATAATATTGCCCGAAACACTTCAGAATTTATTCTGCTGCTTTTGTCAGCAGTCACATCATCAATAAATACAAGGGAACCAGTGCCATTGGCAGCCATACATGCCCACGCCATGACACTACCACCACCATGCTTCACTGATGAGGTGGTATGTTTTGGATCATGAGCAGTTCCTTTCCTTCTCCATACTCTTCCCATCACCCTGGTACAAGTTGATCTTTGTCTCACCTGTCCATAGGATGTTGTTCCAGAACTGTAATGGCTTTTTTAGATGTTGTTTGGCAAACTCTAATCTGGTCTTCCTGTTTTTGTGGCTCACCAATGGTTTACATCTTGTGGTCAACCCTCTATATTCACTCTTGTGAAGTCTTCTCTTGATTGCTGACTGACACATATACATCTACCTCCTGGAGAGTGTTCTTGATTTGGCCAACTGTTGTGAAGGGGTTTTTCTTCACCAGGGAAATAATTCTTCTGTCATCCACCACAGTTGTTTTCCGTGGTCTTCCGGGTCTTTTGGTGTTGCTGAGCTCTACGGTTCGTTCTTTCTTTTTAAGAATGTTCCAAACAGTTGATTTGGCCACACCTAATGTTTTTGCTATCTCTCTGATGGGTTTGTTTTGATTTTTCAGCCTAATGATGGCTTGCTTCACTGATAGTGACAGCTCTTTGGATCTCATATTGAGAGTCGACAGCAACTGATTCCAAATGCAAATGTCACACCTAGAATCAACTCCAGTCCTTTTACCTGTTTAATTGATAATGAAATAACGAGGGAATAGCCCACACCTTGCCAAGAAATAGATTTGGAGTTGATAGTCTCATTACTTTTGGCCCCTTAAAAAGTGGGAGGCACATATAGAAACCATTGTAATTCCTACACCTGATTTGGATGTAATTACTCTCAAATTAAATCTGAAAGTCTGCAGTTAAAGCACATCTTGTTTGTTCCATTTCAAAACCATTGTGGTGGTGAATAGAGGCCAAAATATGAAAATTCTGTCAATGTCCCAATATTTATGCACCTGACTGTATTGTAAACCACACATTAGATATATACACATATATACACACACACACACATACATATAATCCAGAACATCCGCCACTCACATCGCCATAATGTTCAATATTTGGAGTACACCACACTGGAAAGTTCAAGATATTGGGTCCAGAAAATATATAAATCAAAATAAACAATCAAATTTCACAATATACAGGAACACCTTCTTGGCTTCTGGTGTTCCTGTGTAATACATTGTGAAGTTTTATTGTCTAGACAAAGGTCCCAAGGGACCAAAACGTCGACCCTGCATGTGACGTGAGCTTATTATATAAAAAAAAAATTTCACAATTGGACCTGGTGAGTGCCCTCTGTTCATTAGATAGATAGACCACCATTGCTACTTCAAACAATCCAAAAGTGCTGTGACAGTTCTCCATATTAACCACATGTATCTTATTCCGATGTTTCCAAATAAGGTAACTTTTCTTTTGCTGTATCCTTTTTTCTTTCTTGTCAAGTATTTAGAGTTAGACTAACACATACATAATAATTCTAAGGCTGGGTACACACTTAGCGACCAGCCAAAGCGACGCCCGATGGTGCCTATGAACGATATATCGGGCGGGAGGTACACACTGTATGATACGGTGAATGACTGAGCGCTATATAATTTGTCAGCACCATTGACCTTGCCGGCGTCAGCAGCTGTATCGCTCTATCGGCCGTGCATGCAGGCCGATGGAATTACCCCAATGAACGACCCACAGGAGCACGCATAGGGCAGTATCCAATTAGCCCCGAACATTGTTCAGATGCTAATGGATCCCCCGGGCTATCCAATTATCCCCGAAGTCCATCCGACACCGGCACTTATCATTGCTTTTTTGGGGGGACTTGATGTGTCCCGAAAAATAAATGCCGTTTTTCACCTCTGAAATGGCGAAAACACATAGGTCTGTGAGCTTAACACTTATGTGTTTTTGGAAGAAATATCCTATTCCTGCAATCCCATAATCACTCTCCCTCCTGTCACATCTGCCTACCCAGTAGACTCAACACGTTATGGAGATTCTATCTCCTTTTTCAGGCAAAACAAAATCCCTGATAAGTGCTGTTTTTTTTTCGTAACCGCAAAAACAAAATAGCAGTAAATTCACATTTTTACCAAACACAAGATTATTGTGTGCAACTGAATTCCCCCATTAGTATACACATCTAAAATAACCAAAAACTCCCAACATACATAGTGAGTGTTGCATTACATTCAAAGGAGAACAAAAATAGGCACTTTTGTATGATAGGTGCATAAACTGGATGCAAAAGAGCTAGAATTCGAGGTATGGAAAAAAGTGGGACAGGGATATCAACCTAGTGACAGTTGCAGGGTATGCCTACACCTCTATTACTAGCACTCCTCAGTGCTACACCATTCTACTACTATCCAGTACTGCACCTCAGTTACTACTACTCAGGGATACACCTGTTACTACTACACCCCAGTGTTACCCAGCACTACGCCTCAGTTACTACTACTCAGGGTTACACCTGTTACTACACCCCAGTGCTACACCTCAGTTACTACTACTCAGGGTTACACCTGTTACTACACCTCAGTTACTACTACTCAGGGTTACACCTGTTACTACTACACTCCAGTGTTACCCAGCACTACACCTCAGTTACTACTACTCAGAGTTACACCTGTTACTACTACACCCCAGTGTTACCCAGCACTACGCCTCAGTTACTACTACTCAGGGTTACACCTGTTACTACACCTCAGTTACTACTACTCAGGGTTACACCTGTTACTACACCTCAGTTACTACTACTCAGGGTTACACCTGTTACTACACCTCAGTTACTACTACTCAGGGTTACACCTGTTACTACTACACTCCAGTGTTACCCAGCACTACACCTCAGTTACTACTACTCAGAGTTACACCTGTTACTACATCCCAGTGCTACCCAGCACTATACCTCAGTTACTACTACTCAGAGTTACACCTGTTACTACACCTCAGTTACTACTACTCAGGGTTATACCTAGTAATGCTACAATCATGCTACCCAGCACTACAACTCAGTTACTACTGCTCAGGGTTACACCTTTTACTACTACACCTCAGTTACTACTACTCAGGGTTACACCTGTTACTACTACACTCCAGTGTTACCGAGCACTCTACCTCAGTTACTACTACACCCCAGTGCTACACCTCAGTTACTACTACTATACTGCACTATAATCCATTTACTACTACTCCTCTGTACAACACAGCTACATGCACAAACTTTCATGGCACGACTATAAGGTCAGTGGTGACCGGCATGTAGCTCAGTGCATACCTTCAGTATATCTCTCCCCCAATGGAAAAAAAAAACACGGATCTTACCAATTAAAAGCGTGACCCCAACATTTACATTGGCCGGGTTGAAGTAAGACAAAAAGCTCCCCGATGCCCCTCTATTCCTGGTGTGAGGGGTATCGGTGCTCGGATGGGGAGTCCTGCCCTTCCCCCGCTGCCTGTGCCTCAGGGGACCATCCGTCGTTCTACTCTGCTCCTTGCATTTATTTGGGGGATCTTTCAGCCGGGATTTGCATTCGACGGCCATGATATAGACCACCTCCAAATTCGCAGCCCTGCGAGACAGAGCTCAGACACCGTACACACCAGCAGCAGAGCGCTGTACAGTGAGCGATGGTGTTGCGCTGCAGTACAGGAAACGTACAGTACCGGGCAGTGGCGCTGTGTGTGTGGCCGCCAGCTGCGCGTGGGGTATATTGTACCGGTCACTACTGACTGACTGACTGTGTCCGAGCGCATCAGCACCCAGCTACGCCCCGACATTCGACTTGCAGCCAATCGGTAGCGGCCGTGGATGAAGCCAATGAGAACACCGCTGTTATCTGCAGCTTACTCCACGAGCTATAACATGAGAAGTGTGATAGGCTGCTAGCAGCAGCGTTATGGTGACGCTTTGATCCGGGAGAAACAAAATCTGGTGGTGGCGGTGCAGCTGTGTTGTTTTGTGTACCTCCTGCTATCTGGGGTGTAAGCGCAATGCTGCAGTATGTGAGCTGCTGTGTACTGCTCCTGTACCTATGTGTCCCTACTGTACCCCGTGTAACAGGATAGTCACAGGTACATGTTGCTGCTGTGCCCCTAGTTACGGTGCATCTGTATAATCTGGATACAATTCATTAACAGGAGTTAAGTGGGGGGTTTTTATATCCCAGGTTACTGCTACTCTACTTGGGTTTACAAGCAGACAATATGTAAAAATACTGTCATACCTGACCCCGAAATGGCTCATATAAGTGTATGAGAACTGTTGACTAGGATCACATTTGATGGGACAGAGGATGGGTATGATACTATGGTAACTTTGCCAGGGCCGAAACTAGGATTTTGGTCACCAGGGGCAAGACGGTAATTTGGCGCGCGGCCCCCGCCCATCATAAGATGGCCTTTTCTGACATAAATTTAATATCCATCTATCTATAAATATATAAAGATATATATTAATATGGATAGAGGGCACCGGATTGAGGCGACAAGGCCAAGACAGACCAGACGGGACAGCAGAAAGGAGTAACAGGGACAAGAAAGAGGTGACAAGACCAGGAAAGAGGGGATAAAGCCAGGGTCGAGGTGTCAGGACAGAGGTGACGGGACCAGGGCAGAAGTGACAGGACAGGAAAGAGGTGACAGAACAAAGAGGGCAGGGTAGGACAGAGGTGAGAGGTCTAGGACAGGGGAGACAGAAACAGGACTGAACCCCTCACCTTTTTGGGCTCACTTGACACATTCCCTTCCCTTAGTAAGCACACTTAACAATCATCCCCTTTTTATTGGGCACACATAGCAACCCCTCATTTAGTTTGCCCTTACTAGGCAAACTTATCCACTGGGTACACTTACCCCCACCATCTGGGCACACATAGCAACCCCTCTCTCAATGGCCACATTTAGCACCCCCCTCCCCTTCCATTGCTGGGTACACTTAGCCCCCCACCCTCTCCTCCATACTGGGCACTTAGAACCCCCCTCCACCTTCCTGGACAAACTTATAACCCACCCTTGCCAGGAGACTTACCTCCATTATCCTTTCTTTCCCGGAGCACTGAGAGCCACCGGGTACAGCTGTCCGCATCTTCTCTGGAGTCCCGCTGCCTGGCTACCTCCCGACTATCCAAACAGCACCTCTGCAGTCACTGGCACTCCGGCTCCCGCTGATATGAGCCTAATGTCAAGGCCCTTCCAGCCAGGCTTCTCCTGCTTCCAACGGAGGAGTGGTCTCCAGTCAGGTGCAGCGCAGCAGAGGAGGGGGGAGGAAGGGAGAGGGAAGTTAAAACAGCAGGGGGTGGGGCTGTGCGAAGAGCCTCTCAGGCAGGCTCAGCCACACTTCTCTGCAGCAGGCTGCCACTGCATGTAATACTGCTTGACAGGCGCAGCGGTAGCCTGCAGCAGCATCAATGGACTCGGCAGCAGCTGCAGGGATAGCGCCTCTCAAGTCTGGCGCCTCCCTGCAGTGCAGGATCCACTGAGTGGTTTGCGCCAGCACTGCAGGGATATGTATAGTAGGTTTGGTGGTCGCGGGGGTGACCGCTCATGCCGACCCGCACATAGTTTCGGAACTGGACATCGGCACCTGAATAATCCAGCACCCGGTGCACGTGCACCTCCAGCCCCCCCCTAGTTGTGGCCCTGACTTTGCACCTGGACAAACCATGATGCAATCCATGCAGTGGCAAACGCTGGATTTCCAGATGGGGGTTTCCAAATGCTTGATTTTGGAGTAAGAGTGGCCAGTCCATGCAGAGGACATAGGGCCTGATTCAGACCCACTCGCGAGCGGCTGTCCGCTCGCAAGTGGGTCGATGTTATGCACTGAGCATGCGCACGACGGAGGGAGCTCCGTCGTGCGCATGCGCCAGACGCGACGAGCGAAGGAAATTCCTTCGCTCGTTGTGTCCGATCAAAGGGGGCGTGCTGTCAATGTTGATTGACAGCACGCCCCCTTTGGTGGGCGTGCCGGGGGCGTGCCTCCCTGACGGGGCGTTCCCACGGGAACGCCTCCCGTCAGAAGCCGGCCCACTGACATCACTAGTGATGTCAGTGGGAGTGATTTTGGCTCTGATAGAGCCAAAATCACTCCGGAGCTTGCGGTTGAAAACCTCAACCGCAGGCTCCGGCTCGCAAATTCGATGGTCGCGATGGTCTCGACCATCGCGGCCATCACAAAGCACGCTCGTATAGCCTGTGGGTGGTGACCCACAGCTATACGAGCGTCCAGGAGGACGCTCCATGAAAATGGAGCCCGGCCCTCATTCAGAGCGTGCGCTCTGCTCAGAGCGTACGGCTCTGAATGAGGGCCATAATTAGCATTTCTCCAGCTTTAATATGTGTCATACAAAGTGTATTGTGTCATAATTCCAGCATATACAGGACCAGCGATCACAGTAATAGTCATTAGGTGCTGCAGTAGGACCATCCTACCTGAGCTGAAAGTTTTTATTTCAGATGTGGGCACCATTACACAGTATTGGAGGAAGTCCAGGAGTCTGGGGGAGCAGCAGAAGAACCTAGCACTGCCCTGGACATATATGAACATATTGGTCTCCATATGCACTGGATAGTGTATTATTATATGGCATTAATCATTAACTCTATTGATGGACTATAGCAGTGCACCCATAACAGTGCATGTTTTCCAGATCTCCTAGTTGGTGCACAGGTGTATTATTACTGGCTGACATGTTAAAAAATGCACAGGTGGTGCTTGTTATTTCATTGTGATAATGAGAAGAACATGCAGTACTAGTAAAACTATTATATTACTACGTATATCGTGGTCATGGTGTGGGCTGGGGAGGGGGGTTTCCAGGCAACTGGAACCGCCCCCTGCAGTTGCCTATCCCATGGGGGCATATATATATATTATTTTTATTTTTTCCGGCACTCAGCACTGTCCAATACATCTGACCCTGTTGCTTACGTAAAAAATCTTCATACCATCCAAAAACGACACAGCACTCCAAGGACTCCAAACTGGCAATATCACATACCAAGTGTATTTAATGTCAACGTCACATTTCAGGGCATCCGCCCTTTCGTCAGGACACACTTGCATATAATATGTATTTGAGTAATGACGAAAGGGTGGATGCCCTGAAACGTGACGTTGACATTAAATACACTTGGTATGTGATATTGCCAGTTTGGAGCCCTTGGAGTGCTGTGTCGTATATGGATTGTGTGTGTGTGTGTATGTATATATTGTGATAGGATCACTGGTAAAATGGTCTGTGGCAGGGACATTTATCCCAGATTCCTGTCCTATGTGTTTAAAATCCCCAGGAGAAAGTCTGCAGTGTAGCAGGCTTGAGTTTCGGTTTTTTGAAAAGCCGGTTTGGGACCTGGGGGTTGTGGGTGAGAGGAGAGGGAGGGCTCCACCCACGGCCACTCCAGGTTTTGGTTCTCGCAGCCTGGTAACAGGCTTGTTAAGGTTTCCACCTGAGAGTGGCCAATATAAGCCTAGTGTGTTGAGGGCTGATTGTCTCACCTGGGAGAGCAGACAGGGAGTTTGCTCAGAGACACTTGAAAACCTAACTGTAAGTGTTATGCTGTGCTTTTGTTGCTGGTGAGGGCATTAGGCCCTGCCAGGTTCTGGTAGTGAGGGAACTACCTGTGAAGTTAGTGCCCCGACAGGGCTAGGATTTACGTTTATGTTTTCTTTGTGCTATTTCTGACATTGCATAATAAAGACTGGCGCCGACCAGCTTGTACTTGCATCCAGTCTGGCTTACTGTTTCCCAGCTGCTGTGTGTGAAAGATGCTCAGAGAGGCAAGGTTCAGCTTCCAACCTACACCCCAGAACAAAATGGAGGAAATTATTAAGGCCTTGCTCCAAGCTACAGGAGCTCAGCAGGAGACGAACCAACTTCAGCTGGAATCTACCAAGGCTCAGCAGGAATCTACCAGGGCTCAGCAGGAATCTACCAGGGCTCAGCAGGAATCCACCAGGGTGCAACTGTTGGCCTTGGAGACAGCCCAGAGGCAACAACAGGTCGCCATCGAGGAAACCCACCAGGCCTTAAGAGAGGTGATACAGCACCTGGTCGCCCGGCCCAGAGATGTTACTACTGGTCCTCCCACCACCACTCACTCCGTACGAGCCAGTCACTTCCTCCAAAAGATGACTTCGGGCGATGATGTGGAGGCCTATCTCGCCGCATTTGAAAGAACGGCCGAAAGGGAGAGTTGGCCCCAGGAGCAGTGGGCAAGTCTGGTGGCACCTTTTTTGTCTGGGGAGCCACAAAAGGCCTATTTCGACTTATGCCTGGCTGATGCCAAGGACTATAAAAAACTAAAACAGGAGATCCTAACTCGCTTGGGAGTCACCACCTTTGTTCGTGCCCAACGGGTCCACCGCTGGGAGTTCCATATGGACAAGCCTCCACGTTCACAGATGCATGACCTCGTCCATCTGTCCTCAAAATGGCTACAGCCCGAGACGCTGACGGGACCACAGATCGTGGAAAGGGTCGTGATGGACCGGTACCTGCGATCGTTACCCGCGACTCTGAGCAAGTGGGTGAGCCATGCAGACCCTAAGTCCGCGGACCAGTTGGTCGAGCTGGTGGAGAGGTACGTGGCGGCTGAGGAGCTGAGGAGTATGCCCCACCAAGCCCCGATGGCGCATCGGCGAACTCCCACAGACACCGGTAATACTGTTCCAGGGGAGAAGGGTGCTGGGCGGTGGGATGTACCTAAGACTGAGGGTGTAGAACCTGGAGACAGGCCAGGAAGGTTCTTGCCCCGTAAACGACTAGACATTAATATGATTCAGTGTTTCCGGTGTGGTGACTTCGGCCATATTTCCGCTAATTGTTCACTTACAACTGAACCTATGCAATGTGATACTGCTCATGTCTACCGCAGGGGGTCTTTCTTTGCACAGACAGCCTGTACGGCTGACCGGCAGGCTGAGACTGATAAGCACATGTGTGTACTTACTGTAGATGGCAACCGAGTAGAGGCACTGTTAGACTCTGGTAGCTTGGTGACACTTATAAAAGCTGAGCTGGTGAACCCCTTGAGGCATAAGGGGAAAACTGTTGATGTGACCTGCATACATGGGGATAATCGATATTATGTTACTGCCGAGGTGAACATCGAGACACCATGTGGCTCTGCTATAGTTTCTGTGGGTTTGGTGCCTGGTCTGATGTACGATGCAATATTGGGGAGAGACTTTGCTCACTTCTGGAAATTGTGGGAAAGCCGTTTTGTTCCAGAAGTGAACAACCCCGGTCCACTTGAGAATGTTGTCGATATAGTGGAGGAGGGAGTTTCTTCTGAGTCAGAGTTATTCCCTTTTCCTACTATGGTTGGCGAACTAGAGAATGCGGAGCGTGACGGTGGCCCGCCAACTGATGTGCCTCCCATTAAGGTGGGAAGTGTTGTTGGGCCAGTGGATCGTCTGCCTGATTTAGAGGTCAGAAGAGAGGTCTTTGCCGTGGAGCAGTTGAATGACCCTACTTTGGTAAAAGCCAGGGAGAATGTAAAAGTAGTTGATGGTAAACCCATAGACCCTGATAGTCCTTTGTCCTATCCCCACATGGTAATGTGTCAGGATTTGTTATATCAGGTGACTAAGAAGGGGGAAGATGTTGTGGAACAACTAATAGTTCCCAAAGCCTACAGTAGAACAGTGTTGGATCTGGCCCACAGTCATATAACGGCAGGCCATATAGCGGTAGAGAAAACCACTGAGCGAATAATGCAGAGGTTTTTCTGGCCCGGGCTTCGTAAAGAGGTATCTGACTTTTGCGCATCCTGCCCTGAGTTTCAGTGTCATGCTCCCAGACCACATTTTAAGGGACCACTAGTTCCATTGCCTATTATAGAGGTGCCGATAGTGAGAGAGCACCTGAAACAGGCTCAACAGGCACAGCAGAGGGTATACAACCGCAAGGCTCGGTTACGCAGCTTTGCTCCTGGGGACAGAGTGTTAGTGTTTGTTCCCACGGTGGAAAATAAACTTTTGGCTAAATGGCAAGGGCCCTTTGAAATCTTAGAAAGAGTGGGACAGGTCAATTACAAATTTTACCAGCCGGGGAAAGAAAGCCGGAACAGGTATACCATATAAATCTGTTAAAGCCCTGGAAAGATAGAACGGTACCGTCGGCCGTCCGAGCCCCTCCAGTAAATCTAGGGCCCTTAGTTCCCGAAGTGACAGTGGCAAAAACCCTGTCGGCAATTCAACAACGAGAGGTCAAGGAGTTTCTGGTCAGAAATAGGGTGCTGTTCTCTGACGTACCTGGGAAAACCTCTGTCGTTAAACATGACATCATCACTGACCCAGGGGTTAAAGTTAATCTAAAGCCCTATAGGTTACCAGAAGCACCAAGAGAATCGGTGTCGAAAGAAATTAAAAATATGCTAGAGTTAGGGGTTATTGAAGTATCACATAGTGAATGGTCAAGTCCCATTGTGTTGATTCCAAAGCCCGACGGGAGTGTGCGTTTCTGCAATGACTTCCGAAAGTTGAACAGTGTTTCAAAATTCGATGCCTACCCGGTGCCATAGTGGAGAAGGAGGCGTTGGCCATAAAGTGGGCGTTACAAACTTTTAAATTTTCGGTGGAACACAGGCCAGGGGGCCTGTTGTTTAAAGCAGATGCGTTGTCACGCGTTCATTGTTTGGGGGCTTCAGTTGTTCCGCCCCATAGGTCGAAACAAAGGGGGGGGATATGTGATAGGATCACTGGTAAAATGGTCTGTGGCAGGGACACTTATCCCAGATTCCTGTCCTATGTGTTTAAAATCCCCAGGAGAAAGTCTGCAGTGTAGCAGGCTTGAGTTTCGGTTTTTTGAAAAGCCGGTTTGGGACCTGGGGGATGTGGGTGAGAGGAGAGGGAGGGCTCCACCCACGGCCACTCCAGGTTTTGGTTCTCGCAGCCTGGTAACAGGCTTGTTAAGGTTTCCACCTGAGAGTGGCCAATATAAGCCTAGTGTGTTGAGGGCTGATTGTCTCACCTGGGAGAGCAGACAGGGAGTTTGCTCAGAGACACTTGAAAACCTAACTGTAAGTGTTGTGCTGTGCTTTTGTTGCTGGTGAGGGCATTAGGCCCTGCCAGGTTCTGGTAGTGAGGGAACTACCTGTGAAGTTAGTGCCCCGACAGGGCTAGGATTTACGTTTATGTTTTCTTTGTGTTATTTCTGACATTGCACAATAAAGACTGGCGCCGACCAGCTTGTACTTGCATCCAGTCTGGCGTACTGTTTCCCAGCTGCTGTGTGTGAAAGGAAGGAGTCCTCTACCCAGGAGAGGGACCCCCTAACCTAACTGTGTCACAATATATATATATATATATCTCAAGATCGAGGAAGCGGCAGTCAACGGGTTAATAAAAAGATTTCAAACAAGTTCCATCAAATCAACGTTTCAGATTTATTTCTACCCGACACATATGTCCTGATGATGGGTTGAAATAAACCCGAAATGTTGATTTGATGGAACTTGTTTGAAATCTTTTTATTAACCTGTTGAGTGTCGCTTCCTCGATCTTGCTATTTTAACTCATGACTGGCCCCTCGGTATTTTCATTATGTGACTGGGAGTGCCGACTCTATGTATATATATTGTAGCAAGGCCGGGGAACTGGTACGATCTTCTGAGGTAGATGGCACTGCGCAGCAGCTGAGAAATCACACAAAGCCCACTGTCTGGTGCAACTGGTCTCCGCAAGTTTTATTAGGCAAACAAAATAAACAGAAAAACACCTTGCCATCTGGCACTAACTATACAGAAGTGATCCTAGCTCACTAATACCCCTTTTACACCGGAGCTAAAACCCGGGTTATTGCAGGGTTAACCCGGGCAACTCCCTGGTGTAAAAGGGGAGGGGGTTGGATCGCCGGGTCGAGTGACCCGGCAATCCAACCCAGGTAAATAGCAGGGTTTAACACGGGCATAGCCTGTGAAACTCTGCTGTAAGAACAGCGCATTCCGGGTCACGATGACTTCAAGCGTCCACTTTCACGCCGGGATATCAGGGTCTATGCAGACCCGACTCCGGTGTGAGCGGCGACGACTCAAGAATATCCCGAGTCAGCGCCGGCTAAATTCCGGTTCTGATCCGGATAGGAACTCTGTTCCAACTCTGGGTCAGACCCGGAATTTTGGTGGAAAAGGGGTATAATAAACAAAGTATTAGAAGGGTTTTTCAGGTTTAATTTACCTGCTTTCATCAACCTGATTCTCACAAAGAGATACAGAAATCTGTCCTTTCCCCAGACAGTGTCTCCCTGTAATGACCAGCCTCACAGCACTAAAAAGCAGCCACACAGCTGAAAACCCTAATTAGCCTCCTGTGAAGCTCATAACCCAAAAAACTCCTAACACAAACACCTTCCTGAGGTTTCAAAAGACATAGGTCAGGAATCTAGGGCAAATATACCGGCCTTCCACTATGATGCCAGTGACCTTGTCGCATATCCCCCACCCCTGTTTCGACCCAGGGGGAGGAACACTTGCAGTCCCCAAGCAAAAGATGCTGGACAATGCATCTGCATTAGCCAGTTGGGACCCAGGCCTATGTTCCACAGTAAATGTAAATTCCTGCAAAGCTAAATACCATCTTGTTATCCTGGCATTTTTGCCTCACTTTACTGACATCCATTTTAATGGGGCATGATCCGTTACGAGCTTAAACAGTCTGACCAAGAGGTAATACCTCAAAGTGTCCAATGCCCACTTAATGGTAATGTAAGGTCTGTTATTGGCACCGCTGTGGTGGCAAAATTTGGGATAAACCGTCTGTAGTACCCAGTAACACCTAAAAAAGCTCTAACTTGTTTTTTTGTTTACGGGACGGGGCCAGTTTTGTATGGCTTCAATTTTGTTTGACTGTGGCTTAAGCCTCTCCCTATGGTGTACCCCAAGTATTGAACCTCTTCCGTTGCAAGGCAACATTTCTTAGGGTTGGCTGTTAGGCCGGCCTTCCTAATTGAGTCCAGTACCGCCTGTACTCTGACTAAGTGAGATTCCCAGTCTGAACTGTGGAATACCACATCGTCCAGATAGGCCGCTGCATACTGTCTGTGGGGTTTAAAAATTCTATCCATTGTACGTTGGAAGGTTGCTGGGGCCCCATGCAACCCTTATACAAATATAAAGCAGCTATATATATTTTTCAGTGCTTAGTAATATGCTGCTTTATACAGCGGAGCGGCAAGACTTTCCAATACTGCGCATGGATTGTATGACAAATGGGTTGATAGATATTACTTGTATGCTGCGGCAAATTAACCCCAGATGGTAAACATGAAGGTAAGTATTTTCAGGACACTGATACTATCTATGTTATACAGTTATAAAGCAGCTATATATATTCCAGTGCTTAATAGTGTGCTGCTTTATACAGTGGAGCGGCAAGACTTGCAGATACTGCGCATAAATTATATAACATAAATCGATAGATGTTGCTGGTGTGCTGCAGTAAATTAATCCCAGATGGTGAACATAGAGGTAAGTATTGTCAGGACGCTAACACTGTCTATGATTTAAGCGTCTTGAATGTTCTGCATAGCTGTAATGTCAGCTGTTTTCAACGTCTTGCTGAGTTCATGTATAACTGGTCACAGAGTTTTAGCATATAGACATCACATGTATGGTTACTCGTCTTGTACATAAACAAACATAAGGTCACACAGCGGGACCTGCCGCCAACGTGTGTTTCGCTGAGAATAGCTTTATCAAGGCTAACCAGATTGCTCTGTCTGAAGGTCTAATATACGTGAGTATGTCCAATCCAAATTCGTTCTTAGAGTCACATGTCAATCCTCATCAGGTGCATTCCACTCGTGCTAATCAAGCCAAATTACTGTTCATGGAATACTCTGGATGCAAAGAATCCAAAGCACATAAATTGAAGATATTTCCCGTGAAAATAGTGGAATATAAATGTTGTCTAATAATTAAATGTAACGCATAATGATTACTAGCCAATAGTATTAAATAATGTATTAATACTCTCCTCTATATATATTTTAGATCAATATATCCACATTATTGAATCTTATGTCAGGCAATAGGTGATCTTGATGATATTATATATAAAAAAAGTGTATGTCATTGGATACATTTTATTCACCCAATAATGAATATGTGCAAAATATATGTAGCTAAATCCTTTAGACTACAACTAATATTATTCCTATTATGTATGTGAAATCTATATATAAAATCTATATATAAATTAAATATAATGATTACAATATAAGAATAAGTGAAAAAGAAAGTGCCAACCCATTTTAGGGGACTACAAATAGAATAAAAATATTAATGTGTACCCCTGCAAAAAAAAAAAACCTCACAATAAAAGCAAAAATAATCTGTGAATAATACCTGTGATCAGTGATGAATATGTATCAAAAATATAAATGCTACCTAAAATCAGTGTATAAGATATAGATAATATATACTTATAAGGTCACCTAACTGAGTGCGTATTAATGAGTGTCATCTATTCAACATTAATAATATATATCTGTAAAATAATGTGTTAATACCCATTCAAACATCACAAAAAAATTTTGATAATGACCAAAAAAATTTTTTACCAAAAAATATACTTATAGATGATACCTGTAAACAATTAATAATGTGGATACAGTAATTATAAATATAAAGTCTGTTGTAAATGATATCTATAGATGGTATGAATTGAAACTGCTCTACCTTCTTCACTATTAATTCACTATTGGGAAATGAATAAATGTGCTGTTAAATGCGATATATAAAATGTCGATCCTATGACATCATTGCATCATACCATTATTTCTAAAGATATTCTGGTCATTATTCTGACTAATAATGGAATCATTGATACCATCTAGTTGGAAGAAATGGAATTTATATGTTCTTGACAAAAAGGCTAGGTAACTATTCCTCTCAGGAAGGAATGAGAGGAATAGTTACCTAGCTTTTTTGTCAAGAACATATAAATTCCATTTCTTCCAACTAGATGGTATCAATGATTCCATTATTAGTCAGAATAATGATCAGAATATCTTTAGAAATAATGGTATGATGCAATGATGTCATAGGATCGACATTTTATATATCGCATTTAACAGCACATTTATTCATTTCCCAATAGTGAATTAATAGTGAAGAAGGTAGAGCAGTTTCAATTCATACCATCTATAGATATCATTTACAACAGACTTTATATCTATAATTACTGTATCCACATTATTCATTGTTTACAGGTATCATCTATAAGAGTATATGTTTTGGTAAAAAAATGTTGTGATGTTTGAATGGGTATTAACACATTATTTTACAGATATATATTATTAATGTTTAATAGATGACACTTATTAATATGCACTCAGGTGACCTTATAGGTATATATTACCTATATCTTATACACTGATTTTAGGTAGCACATTTATTATATTTTTGATACATATTCATCACTGATCACAGGTATTATTCACAGATTATTTTTGCTTTTATTGTGAGGTGTTTTTTTTTGCAGGGGTACACATTGATTAATATTTTTATTTTATTTGTAGAATAAAATGGGTTGGCACTTTCTTTTTCACTTATTCTTATAGTCATATATTGTAATCATTATATTTAATTTATATATAGATTTTATATATAGATTTCACATACATAATAGGAATAATATTAGTTGTAGTCTAAAGGATTTAGCTACATATATTTTGCACATATTCATTATTGGGTGAATAAAATTTATCCAATGACATACACTTTTTTTATATATAATATCATCAAGATCACCTATTGCCTGACATAAGATTCAATAATGTGGATATATTGATCTAAATATATATATAGAGGAGAGTATTTTTAATACTATTGGCTAGTAATCATTATGCAACATTAATCATTAATTATTAGACAACATTTATATTCCACTATTTTCACGGGGAATATCTTCAATTTATGTGCTTTAGATTCTTTGCATCCAGAGTATTCAATGAACAGTAATTTGGCTTGATTAGCACGAGTGGAATGCACCTGATGAGGATTGACATGTGACTCTAAGAACGAATTTGGATTGGACATACTCACGTATATTAGACCTTCAGACAGAGCAATCTGGTTAGCCTTGATAAAGCTATTCTCAGCGAAACGCGCGTTGGCGGCAGGTCCCGCTGTGTGACCTTATGTTTGTTTATGTACAAGACGAGTAACCATACATGTGATGTCCATATGCTAAAACTCTGTGACCAGTTATACATGAAAACAGCTGACATTACAGCTATGCAGAGCATTCAAGACGCTTAAATCATAGACAGTGTTAGCGTCCTGACAATACTTACCTCTATGTTCACCATCTGGGGTTAATTTACTGCAGCACACCAGCAACATCTATCGATTTATGTTATATAATTTATGCGCAGTATCTGCAAGTCTTGCCGCTCCACTGTATAAAGCAGCACACTATTAAGCACTGGAATATATGTAGCTGCTTTATAACTGTATAACATAGATAGTATCAGTGTCCTGAAAATACTTACCTTCATGTTTACCATCTGGGGTTAATTTGCCGCAGCATACAAGTAATATCTATCAACCCATTTGTCATACAATCCATGCGCAGTATTGGAAAGTCTTGCCGCTCCGCTGTATAATGCAGCATATTACTAAGCACTGAAAAATATATATAGCTGCTTTATATTTGTATAATATTTACCTGCTTAATAAGGAGAGCCCTCTTATATTGACTTTTAATACGGAGATAGAATGTGATTGCAATCATTATAATGATTTTTCTCATTACTTAACATACGCAGCCACTCTATAAGTGTATACATATTGGATTATATCCTCATACCCCTGATATTATCAATGACATTTTGTCTTATGGAGTACAATTACTGGCAATGTAAATCACACATGCTGGTGAATAGGGGTACGTTATAATATAGTGCACACGTGACACTCAGAGCTATTAGCGGCTTCAATTCTGCACAGCGCTGCATGCAGCAATGTAGGGATATTTTTACTGATATATCTATCCTTACTGCATGACTGAATATATTATTCAGTGGTTTTGGTACAGATAGGATTGGATCCATCACTTATAGTACATGCATATTTTGCTCTACATGGTGGTAATGTTCCACATAAGGAGCTACATTTAGACTTTCACTTGGTTACATTTATTTATTGAGAGTTGGACACACAACAACATTGTTGCTATTAGCATATATCATACAGAATTTGATGTGTAGTCCCTCTCATAACTTAATACGAATTATTTATACATTATATATCCATCACACAGCGGGACATATAGTTTTTATTGATATCTTTTTTATTGACACTTTCTCTACAGTCCAGTCCACACCATATATGTTTGTCTATAGTCTGGAGACATCTGTTTCCTTTTAATATTTCGCTGTTGATTTTTCAGTAACATATGTTTATTATAAGATGAATTAAAAGTTATGTTTTAACTATTCTTTGTGCGCCTGTAATAGACATTCTTCTTCTTTGGTATATTTGGATGTGTTTTTCATTGTCATCAGGCTGCACCCCCTACATTAATATAATATTATTATTCGTATTTAATAATAATTTCAAGTATAAGGGGCCTCACTAATATTTATACATCATTTTAACTAACTAGTGCAGTAGTTTTCTTGGTTGTTTCTTTTTTTGTGAATAGCCCCATGCAACCCAAAAGGCAACATCCTATACTGGAATAGCCCTTCTGGAACAGAAAAGGCTGTTTTTTCTTTCGCCCTACCAGTTTATGGTACTTGCCAATAACCCTTTGTCAGGTCCAGTGTGGTGAGATATCTGGCTGTCCCTAGCCTCTCTATCAACTCATCTACATGTGGCATGGGATACGCATCAAATTTGGAAACTGCATTTAACTTACGAAAATCATTACAGAAGCGTAGGCTGCCATCACGCTGAATAGAAAAAAACTGAAATCTGGAACGCATAGGAGGAGGTGAGTATGGATTTTTTATTACAGGTAATCCATTGGATTATCTACTGGAGAAGAGGACAGATTGGCTTCAGGGATACTAGGTGAGTATGTGAGATAGTGTGTATGCATGTGTGAGTACATGTGTGTGTGCATGTATGTTTTAATAAAATTTTACTTTTCTACGGTGTGTGTGTTCTGTGATTTTTTAATATTGCTTTTGTTGTGGGACTACAGGTACCATCAGGCCCATAATGTCCCGCATGTTGATACTTGTGGTTCTCGAAGTACCAGCATGCGGGGGTGGCTTGCTGGGAACTGTAGTTCCACAGCAAAAGCCAATATTTTAACATTACTTGCACCACACTACATAATCAACCCAGCACCCACCGCCCAGGGGTGCTGGGATAGCCCCGGGCTATCAACCCGGGCCTGGGGTGCCCTGATGAGGAGGACCCCTTTATTGGGGAGCTCCCCAGTTCCCCAGGGATCCCCAGCCTGGGCTGACTATCGGTCAGGGGTGATGCTTTGGCTGGGGGGCCCAGTGAAAGGGCTCCCCTAGCTGTGGCATCAACCCCCCCCACCCCTGCTAGGAAGGGTCCGGTGCTGCTTCTGGTGAAGATAGGGGCACCCTACGCATTTTTTCCCCCTGTATTTCCAGGACTGGCTCAGAGCCCAGTGCTGGTTGCGCTTACATCATTTGTCCCCTATATTTTGGCAACCAGGACTGGGGCTCCAAAGCCCGGAGCTGGTTGTTCTTTGGGGGGGTATGCCATCACACCCTGTGGTTAACTGCAGATTCAGGACTCTCACAGAATGAGATTGCTGTCACTCACAAAATGGTGGAGCTGCTAATTCACAGAATTGTGTGCTCATTGGAATACACACATGCAGTCTATGCAACTGAGCTTTGAGCAGTTATGTGGCTCCCACATCCCACTCAGTGCCCACAATCTTCCCATTCAATCACCACAACAATCTCACCGGCTTCCAACATCCTTCCCACTGCATACATTTATCTCATTTAGAATACACGTTCAGCTCCCTTATTTTTAAAAATATCATACTCTGTCTATGCATGTACATTTTTTTCCCCTATATGCCTCAATGCTGCTATATATTCCTGAAATCCCTCCCAACTGTGCTAGTCTGTTCCCTCATCCGCACCAATCTGTTTTTCCCCAGCCGCACCGCCTTGCATCCGTGCCTTCTCCACAGCCACGTTGCTGTCTTTTCTCTCATCTGTTGCACTCTTTCTCCCTCCATCTGCAGTACTCTGGTCCCCCCAAATGTGCAACTCTGTCTCCCCCCACCACCAGCACCACACTGTCTTCCTCCGCATCCACACCAATCTGTCTTCCCCAATCCCTACTGCTGTGTGGTCTATGAACTGTGATAGTCTGTGTTCTCTCATCCGCACCAATCTTTCTTTCTCCATCTGCTCCGCCCTGCATCCGTGCCACTCTGTTTCCTTATGCACCACTGCCTTCCCCTAAGCCACTGTCTTCCTTTCCTCTGTGGCACTCTTTCTTCCTCCATCAGCACCACTCTGTCCTCCCAACTGTGCAACTCTGTCTTCCTACCCATCCACACTACTCTGTCTTCCCCAATCCCTACTGTTGTGTGTTCTCCTATTTGTGCTAGTCTGTATTCCCTTATCCGCACTAATCTGTCTTTACCCATCTGCACTGCTCTGGCTTCCCATGTTCATGCCACTCTCTACCCCCATCCACGTTGCTGTCCCCCCAAACTGCGCCACTCTGTTTTCCCTCATCCACACCACTGTTTTCCACCCATCTGCATTACTTTGTTCCTCCACCTTATCCGCAGCACTGTTTTTCTCCCATCTGCATCATTTTGGCTACCCCCCCCTCCCTCTGTACTGCTTATCCCTCCTCTACACGCCTTTTGGTCTCACCTATCCACGCTGCTCTGTCTCCTCCCCCCATCCACACCACTTTTATCCGATCTGCACAGCTCTATTTTCTGCTTAGATCTCAGTTGCATAGACTGCATGTGTGTATTCCAATGAGCACACAATTCTGTGAATTAGCAGCTCCACCATTTTGTGTGACAGCAATCTCATTCTGTGAGAGTGCTGAATCTGCAGTTAACCACAGGGTGTGATGGCATACCATATCTGTATTGCGCAAGGAACACGTCCATTAAGGTGTCAGCCTTAATGATTGTAATTTCATTGCTTTTTTTTTGTTTGAGTGGCACAAATTCAGTAGGTTTTGTGAAATTTCAGATCATGTCTAAGAAGCCTCAATGGGACATGTAAAACCGTAAGGTTTTTTGTCTATGGAATATATAAATATATATTTGGCATGTGGGATAAATATTGCGGTTTAGATTTCAGTTTGGACACTATTGCCAACTCTAAAGGTGCGTATCCACTACACGAGAGTGGAACGACTGTATGATTACAACATTGTAATTGTTCAATCGTTTATCACCCTGTGCAGTGGATAATGTGCCCACACTGAACGATATGTCGTTCAGTGCAGGCACCCTCCCTCATCCCCGAACATGCACAACCTGTCGATTTCGACAGGTTGGCCTGCATGTTCAGGCGATGGCAAATGCTGACACGACCAGCAGGAACGCGCATCGCTGGCTGTTGCTGACATTTTTCTCTGCATGATTAATGAGAGATTGAACGATGTCGTAATCGTTCAATCGCTCATTGTTCTCGTCTAGTGTATACGCACCTTTAGGGGTCAATCCTATTAGGCGCGAATTGCGAGTAGCGAGTTTATTTCTTGAAACACGCAGACTTATAATGCGTGCGCTCCAATTAAAAATGCCTATTCGCGTGCTCGCAGCAGAGAGGTGCGAAATTACTACCAAATTCGATGTGAAAGAAGTGCATAAAAAAGTGGGGAGACCATCCTGGACCCCCCAAAATTGATAATTTCGTTAGCAGGACCGTATAGAAGGATGTTTGTGGGCATTAGGAAGGTACTGTAGGTTTTTAAATTATCTCAAACTCAGGGCTGCCGAGAGCCGCGCAAGGCCCAGGGGAAGGGGGCATGGCCTAATAGTGGGGGGCGTGGTCATGCCCCCTTAGGCTTAAAAAACCTATAATGAAATATTTTTTCAGCGCTGGGGGAAGCGGGCGTTGTGAGACCCTCAGCCCCGTGGCAAGCCTTGGGGGGAGCACGATCAGTGTGATCTCTCCCCCCCCCACAGGCATAGGAGACTGTCGCGGCTGCTGCTTAGCAGCCGAGTGTAGTCTCCCACTGCCGCCCGGCACACAGCAGCATGTGCTGGGCTCCAGTGAGTTATGAGGGAGGGAGTCTGTGCCAGACCCGGGCCCCTCCAGCAAGCCCGGGCAAACAGTACCCGCTCCCCCCCCCGCCTCCCCTCTCGGCGCCCCTGCTCATACTTACCTGCTGGCTCCAACAGCAGCAGTAGAGTACTGGTGGCTCTGACAGCAACGTCGGTGGGCACCCTCCTGAGCGCTGTGGCGCGCCTGCGCAGGCAGTTGTGACACAGTCTGCATGGAGGCCGCTTTACATGTCACTGGCCGGGTCAGGGCGCCCTCCTCTAGGTGGCGACTTGCGTAACCAACATATATGTAAAACCTCCCTCCCTGCAAAATCTGGTCGCCAGGCAGCAAAATTTGGTCGACCTGGCCCCAGGATTTGTCGACCCTGTTCTATTAGATGCAGTGCCCGGGCTATTTATTCAATTGCAGCCTGTGATAAACCTGCAGGCTCCACTTTCAGCAGATATTTTTTTGCACTCTCGTGAGGTGCGAGAGGGCGTGAACAGAAATCTGCAGTATTTACAGTAGGGCTTTTTGCACTGCCGCGATTATTATGTATCCATCTTGCCTGGAATATTTTCATTTTTAATGAAAATATCCCCGCTATGTACCAAGGGGAACTCGCAGAGACAGCGGTTGCGAAAACAGCTGTCCCTGTGAGTTATATCCCTGGCATTTAGAAGAAGTCTTTCACAGAAGTGAAAGACTTCTCCGAGGGAAGCTGAGGCTGCGCATGAGCTGGCTGGGGGCTGCTGGGGAGAGATCAAAAAATCTCTCTCCTGCCCCTGGAGCCCCCAATGGCTAACAGTATTTTGCACCATCTGAAGATGGTGTAAACTACTGGGGCTACTGGGCCTGTGATCTGAAGTGCTAATTAGCACTATGCTGGAGATTCTCCTGCATTGTTCTATTAATTCATAACTACAATACATAAAATTATGCAGATACTGCAGTTTCTGCATAATTGTGTGTAAAAATCAGCTTGATACATAGGCCCCATAACCCAGAATCTATGAGCTAACGTGCATTAGCTGTGGGCTTTACATGGGAGGAAATGGGCCTATGGGCCTGATTCAGAGCCACTCGTAAGCGGCCGCTCGTTCGCTCCGAGCGATGTTTGCCCAACTGCGCATGCGTACGGATCGTTATACGCATGCGCGAACCAGTCAGTGCGGCTGAAATTCATGTGCTCGCAAAATAGCGAATGCCTGATAATTTGAGTGACAGGAGTAGGCGTATGTGGGTGGTAACGGGGGAAGGTGCTTGAAAACGGGGAGTGGAGATCCGAACGCAGGCGTGCTTAAAGGTCAAAACGGGCGTTTTATGGGTGTGCATAATTAAAACAGCAGCGTCATTGACCACGTCACTGGGTTATTTTATAGCCAGAACTGCTCGCAAAATTGTGGTAGCAAAAACCAACCCCAAGAATAGCGAGCAGTTCATACCCTGGTCGATGTACTCGATTAATCTAATAAATAGCGGACATGACGTAGGATGCGAGCTGCCAGGGGGCGTATTTTTTAAAAAAACGACCGCAAGTTTTGTTCGCTCGTTCAGACCTAGAGACGTGAACAGACCGCAAAGAGCGAACGGTTGATTTGAATAGCCACCCCTATTTTCTGGACGAGCGAGCGCTAATTGCGTCCGGCTCTGAATCAGGCCCTATATTTGAATAACTCGAGGTTATCCTCCCCGTGATAAGCCCCGCTGCTAATTGAATATGCCTGTAAGTGGGGCATGCATCTTTTTAATATTTGCAGAGCTGAAAGTAAGATGGACTTCCTTTACTCATAAGAAATGTGTTTGGAAAAATGGATACTGGCTGTCTGCATCTTGAAATGTGCACACCTCTGCATTGTGATTGTTTACTACTAATCCTCATCAGTGTGTATTGTACCTCCCCTTTCCTAACACACCTCATAGTGGGTGTATCTGCGTTTATGTGCATTTATGCTTGGGCCAAATGCCCCAACTGAGCCTGTTTAAGTGAGAATTCTCCATCACACCCCCTCTTTTTATTTGATGAAATTCATACAGTACACACTTCAGAAATAGCCATATGTCCAACTCCGCATCAGCAGTTTTTGTATTCTTATTTTACCTTTTTGTAAGGTGTTGCCAATATTGAATTACTTTACACTAGCTATCTCCCCTCCTTTAAAGATCTTGTTGTCTTCTAGAACATATGTGCTTCCACTATATACCCAGGATTTCATTTAAGAAGTGCACAGCAAAAAATAACCTTGCTTTTGAAAAGGTCTTACCTGCATTGTCCAATCAAGGTCACAGCTACTTTCCTGAGAAACTTTGAAGTGTGCCTAGGTTTGGGAGTAGGTAGATAAATCTAAACCGGCACTCTGCAAAAGTGTAAACATCACATAAAAGTACAATTTCCTACCACTCTTTAAGTACCCTTTTCGTTACATTGTTTTGATTTTTTTCTACAAATCCTTGTTCAGTTTGGTCTTTTTTATGGTGATTATGTTGAATTAGATAACCAATACATAATGATATTACTAGTGATATGATTTGACATTGATACTTCTGTGTTACATTGCAGCTTCAAGGAATAAGGAAATATTCTTCACTGTGGCTAGTAAGGTACAGTATGTCATTTCCTTTGGTGTGACATCACTCTTGGGGGCCAAGTGTTCCTGTGGAACTATACATCCTAGCAAGCTTAGTGACTTATCTAGAGAATCTTCAGATCAATGAAAGAAGAACACATAAGTAATATTGGAATAAAAATATTCACAAAGTTATTAGTTAATATCTGTTTGGTTTTAAGACAGAAAATACAGTAGACTATAGTATGTGCTGTAGAAAAGAATCTCTATAGGAAATTCTATGGTTATGGTTTGCAACATCTGGAGTTAAAACATATGACAAGTGCTGACAGAAAATGCTGACACATACTGTAACGCAGCGTACTGCTTGTACTTGTCACGTGATAAAAGAAAAGACTCATTAACTAATGGAAATACAGTTAGTCTGAAAATACTCACTGTCGGTATACCTACAGCCATGGCCAAAAGTTTTGAGAATGACACAAGTATTGGTTTTCACAAGATTGCTGCTTCAGTGTTTTTAGTTCTTTTGTCAGATGTTACTATGGTATACTGAAGTAAAATTACAAGCATTTCAGAAGTTTCAAAGGCTTTTATTGACAATTACATTAAGTTTATGCAAAGAGTCAATATTTGCAGTGTTAACCCTTCTTTGTCAAGACCTCTGCAATTCACCCTGGCATGCTGTCAATCAACTTCTGGGCCACATACTGACTGGTGCACCGTCCATTCTTGTCTAATCAATGCTTGGAGTTTGTCAGAATTTGTGGGTTTTTTTTGTCCACCCGCCTCTGGAGGATTGACCACAAGTTCTCAATGGGATTAAGGTCGTCGGAGCTGATTTTGTCCCCGAGCCACTTAGTTATCACTTTTGCCTTATGGCAAGGTGCTCCATCATGCTGGACAATCATGTTTGTCACCAAACTGTTGGGAGAAGTTGCTCTTGGAGGATGTTTTGGTACCATTCTTTATTCATGGCTGTGTTCTTAGGCAAAATTGTGAGTGAACCCACTCCCTTGGCTGAGAAGCAACCCCACACATGAATGGTGTCAGGATGCTTTACTGTTGGCATGACACAGGACTGATGGCAGTGCTCACCTTTTATTCTTCGGGCAAGCGTTTTTCCAGATGCCACAAACAATCTGAAGGGGATTCCTCAGAGAAAATAACTTTACCCCAGTCCTCAGCAGTCCAATCCCTGTACCTTTTGCAGAATATCAGTCTGTCCCTGATGTTTTTCCCGGAGAGAGGTGGCTTCTTTGCTGCCCTTCTTGACACCAGGCCATCCTCCAAAAGTCTTCGTCTCACTGTGCATGAAGATGCACCCAAACCTGTCTGCTGCCATTCCTGAACAAGCTCTGCACTGGTGGTGCCCCGATCCTGCAGCTGAATCAACTTTAGGAGACTGTCCTGGCACTTGCTGGACGTTCTTGGGTGCCCTGAAGCCCTTTTTGTGCAAAGCAATGATGACTGCACGTGTTTCCTTGCAGGTAACCATGGTTAACAGAGGAAGAACAATGATTTCAAGCTCCACACTCCTTTTAAAGCTTCAGGTCTGTTATTCTATCTCAATCAGCATGACAGAGTGATCTCCAGACTTGTCCTTGTCAACACTCTCACCTGTGTTAACGAGACAATCACTGACATGTCAGCTGGTCCTTTTGTGGCAGGGCTGAAATGCAGTGGAAATGTTGTTTTGGGGATTAAGTTCATTGTCATGGCAAAGAGAGACTTTGCAATTAATTGCAATTCATCTGATCGGTCTTCTTGACATTCTGGAGTATATGCAAGTTGCCATCATACAAACTGAAGCAGCAGACTTTGTGAAAACCAATACTTGTCATTCTCAAAACTTTTGGCCATGGCTGTATGCCGGCATTCTGACCACCAGGATTCTGAATGTCTGGATGCTCACTAGTACACCACCTCCATACTTTTGCTCATCCAAACTCCTCATCAACTTTTTTGCAATGTCTGCTCACAATCAATGTTTCTTCCAATGTCATTTTCAGGTCTTCGGATTGTCTCTGGCAGCCCGCAAGTGACTGCTCCAACAACATCCTTGCCTAAGTGTTCATAATCACAATAAATTGTTCTTTGAGCAGCTCCTGAAGCCCCCTTTATTGGTCACACACTAAGCACAAAAGGGTGGTGACTTGTGGTTGGTCATTCGGTCAGTCATTATGGTACCAATGTATACATGTACAATAAATTATGGTTTATAGGCACAAAATCATTGCTATGTGACACAATCTTTTAGTGGAATCGATTTACCTTATATTTGTTTACGATGGCAGTAACATCACAACTATCCCCTCCCCCCTCCTCCCATTCGATTCTTCTTTCTAGCGTGCCTGCAACTTTGATTTGAAGTTCCACCTCCTCTGGGTGTAGGCTGAGTTGTATACAAGTGGAGTTCCTCAAATATGATTGTGGGCAAACCCAGTCCAGTTTCTTACATTTAGTGCTCCACAGCATTGGACAATGGGAACAGACATGCATAAGACAGGGCATATCCAAGTAGCCACGATATATTTTTGGCAAAAATTACGACGACATTCAAGACTATTTTTTTTTTTATTAAGGCAGGTATGCGTGCTCCCGATTTCCTAGTAGTCCAAACTTTCAAAGATGGTTGCTGTGATCTTTCCCACAAACCTCATCAGGAAATTAAAAATATAAATAAAAAAACAGCTCGTACCCTAAAAAAATGGTTTAAATGTTTATTACTGTCCCAATGAAAAATATTCTGCAGTAGATGATTTGTGCATTTCGGGGGTTTTTTTACAAGTAAAAAATTATGAAATGTAAACTTTTGGTGTAAATGCAAATTAATTAAACAAAAAAGTAGAAAAAGTGATTTTGGGATAATATGAAGCCAATTTATTTTTTACATTATTTTTTTTCAATAAAAGGTCCACAGGAGACCTTGGGGTATAGGTGATGACGAAGACATCCGGGCACCATGCAGTTAAAGTTTTCTCCCAGGATGCAAAAGGGCCTCCCTCTATACCCCGCCCCCGGGCCGGAGGCTCCTCGGTTTCGTTTGGTTCCAGGCCGGAGTTGGGTCACTGTATTGCAGTACAGCTCTTACTAAAAGCCCTGAAAATGTTACGTTTTTTCTAAGTGCGGTCAGCGTGAACAGTCCAGTGGAAGTTCGCACGGCCGCTACATCATCCCACTGGTGCTGAGACGCCTGTACTGATTCGTGCCTCTTGGTGGGCAGGAGTCTTGGCTAGCTGGGACCCCGGAGGATTCCTAGATGTGGCTGGACGCTACGGGGTGCCAAGACACAGTCTTTTTCCTCCAGGGTTGGGGGACACCCTGGGGATGACAGCAGTGTGGCCACGCACTGAGTCCTGCGTCCACACTAAAGATGCCCATTCACTAGCAGACATGAAAACGACTGCACGATTACGACATTGTAATCGTGAAGTCGTTTGTCAGTGTGTTATGAGCCTGCACTGAACTAGCAGTCGTTCAGTGCAGGCTCATCAATCATCTGCAAACATGCTCAACCTGACGTTATCGTCAGGTTGACCAGCATGTTTGCACGATGATGGATGTCTAAATGACCAGCGGGCATGCACACCAGGCCGGTGAAAGGTTTTCTCCGGCTGCGGGATTATCCCCCCGCTAGAAAGAGTTTGGTGCTGGTTTTGGAATTTTCAGGAGACCCCTACTCATTTTTTCCCCTGATTTTCCAGAACCAGGACCAGCTCAACAAAGCCCTGTGCTGGTTCTTAATATACAGGGGTCCCCTACGCATTTTGGCCCCTGTATTTTTAGAACCAGGACAGGCTTTATAAAGCCTGCGGCTGGTTATGCTTTTGGGGAGGGGGTGCACAGCATTTTTTTTATAATGTAAAACCTTTTACATACGTGCATGTTTCTGTGTGTACTTATCTCATGGATATGTGCATGTTTCTGTGTTAATCTGACCTGCTCAGGATATACTCGCTAACCTGAAGCAGGTCTATTATTTGAGGACTTTTGGTTATCTTTTTTTTTTGCCATTTTAAAACAGACACCCTATTACATTGGGTGAGTTGATTGTTTTCAATGTGAAAACATCTGGATGCAAGTTTGAGAATGGAGATTTTTAGTAACACTTAAAAAACGCGAGTTCTATTGAACTGACACCTTATTACATTGGAGAGTTGTGAAAAATTGCGAGTTTAGCACAAAACTCACAATTTACCAAAACTGACACCCGATTACATTTGGCCCTCAGTCTCTGTTAAGTGATCTTCTTTACTATATCTGGCAGTGAGAGTGATATGACTAAGTTAACCCCTATTAAACTGCCCTGTAAAAAATGTACAGCGGTGTTAATGGCAGGGGACATAGCTTCTGAGGAGTTACATTTCCGGTGTTACATTGCCACAGGTCCTTATGAGGCTTCTGCCGTTCAGCAGGAGCCGCAATGGGAGTGCTTTGTAAAAGCACTATTAGCCATTGCAGGGCGTTTAACAGGCCCTCCTATATGTCCACAGTTCAGTTTCAACAACAGCACCTTTTGCCAGTGCAAAACCTGCTGCAACCTACTACACCTTCACAGGTGTTGCCCCCTCAGTGGGTTAATACAGTTCCTGCTATTGTGCAGGGTGGGACTGAGATACGTCAGCAGGACGCACCTATCAGCAGACCAGCTAAAAGGGTCTTGCTTTCGTCGCATTCTACTGTATGGGATGATGGTGATGTGTCATCTGATGATGGACTGCTTCTAGATGAGTCTGACTCTGAGCTACTTCCTCTGGAGGCGGGGGTCAAGTCTAAAATATATATTCCAGGGCTAATAAAATCTGTAAAAGCAGTCCTGATCATTGAGTAGGGTGAGCCTCCTGGGCCTAAATCTAGGCATGCATATTTCATGGAAGAAAAGGTGACTGAGGCTACATTCCAATTGTCTGACCAATTGGTGAATCACTTGGAGGTAGCTTGGAAAACACCTGGAAAGCGGTATCAACCACAGAAGCGTCTAGTCTCTGCTTACCCTTTTGCTAAGAATTATTTTTCCATATGGGAGACTCCACCAGTGGAGGATTCCCATGTCACGCGCTTGGTAAGAAGCACAACGCTTTCCATGTCATCCCTGAAAGATGTTACAGATGGGAAGGTAGAGGTATGCCTTAATTCTGTTTATTCCATTTCGGGGGTTGCGTGCAGACCAGCTATAGCCATTTGCTGGGTGGCTCGGGCCATGGAATGTTGGGCTAATAGCCTTGAAACATCCTTAGCCTCTAATGCTACCAGGGAACAGCTGAATCTGGTGGGAAATCTCAGAGATTTGGCTACTGTACATATAAATGAGACAGCTTTAGATATTGGCCTACTAAATGCCAGGGTTTCTTCGGCAGGCAATTGCAGCTCGCCGTTCTCTGTGGCTCCGTTCTTGGAGAGCTGATGCGGAATCCAAGAAGGGGTTGGAAAGTTTGCCTTATGATGGTAAAGTCTTGTTTGGCCCTGATTTGGACAAGATTGTGAATAGCTGCCTTCTGCTTGGACTCCGTCCTTTCGGACCTATCGGGCCCCAGGTAAGGCTAGAACTTAGTCCTTTCCCAGGCCATCCACCGCCAAGAAATCTGCCAAGCCTAAGAAGCAGCCCTGGAGTACCAGACCTCCGGCTCCCAAGCCTGATGACAAACTCCGCTTGATGGGATGGGCCTCCTCCTGGGAGACCCCAGGGTGGGAGTCCGACTTCTTCAGTTCGCCCAGTACTGGTCAAACTACCACGGATTTCTGTGTGAAGGAAGTGGTCTCTCTGGGGTATGCCCTCTCTTTCACAGTAGGCCTCACCATCAATTATTTTGCACAGGACTTCCGAAAAACTCGGACAAGGCTGTGGCTATTCAAGAGGTGGTACAATCTATGCTGCAGGCAGGGGTCATTGTACCGGTCCCGTTGTCACAAAGGAACAGGATATAATTCCAGCCTTTTTCTAGTCCAGAAGCCAAACTGTTCTTACCATCCTATTTTCAATCTACGGTCCCTGTACAAATTCCTCAGGGTACCCAGGTTCAGAATGGAGATCCTCCACTCAGTTATACTGGCTGTGGAACCTGGGGATTTTATGGTTACCCCTGATATTCAGGATGCATACCTGCATATTCCGATTGTTTCAGCTCACCAATGTTTTCTCAGGTTCGCTGTGTCACAACAACCTTTCCAGTTTCAGGCTCTGCTGTTTGGCCTTACAACTGCACCTTGGGTGTTTACAAAGGTCATGGTGGTAATGGCAGCCCATCTGCGGCTGCAGGGGATCTGCCTAGTTACCATACCTGGACGACCTCTTGCTACTAGCAGCGTCCTCAGAGGTACTTCACCACCACCTGCAGCTAACGATATTTTTGCTCCAGGTACACGGGTGGTTGATAAATTAGAAAAAGTCCTCACTGATTCCGTCTCAAAGGATGCTCCATCTGGGAGCCGGTTGGATTCACAACAGCAAAGGATTTTTTTTACAGCAGAAAAGATCTCCACTTTGCAGACGCATGTACGCAGATGCCTTCACAAGCGCCGAATGTCAGTCTACTCAGCAATGTAGTTACTGGGATGCATGGTGTCGACATTTGACATGGTGGATTATGCCCAGTTTCATTCCCGGCCTCTGCAGCTATTGATCCTCTCCAAGTGGGACGGATTTCCCCATCATATACGGACTCAAATGATGGTGCTCTCTCCGGAGGTACGCTTGTCACTGACCTGGTGGCTACAGAAGGCTCACCTCACCAAGGGGCATCCCTTTTGTATCTCTGACGGTCCTTCTGATGACTGATGCCAGTCTTCAGGGCTGGGGCGCAGTGACAGGGCACACTTTCAGGGAAGGTGGATCACAGAGGAATCTGCACTTAAAATCAATATATTGGAACTGCGGGCAGTCTTCAGGGCTCTGCAGCAAGTCAGGCTGTTGATTCACAGAAAACCCGTGCAAGTACAGTCAGACAATGCCACAACAGTGGCTTATCTAAACCATCAAGAAGGAACTTTAAGTCAGACGGCAATGACAGAGGTGTCACGCATTCTGACATGGGCTGAAGGCCATCTACCAGCCATATCGGCTGTGTTCATTCCAGGAGTGCTAAATTGGGAAGCGGACTTCCTCAGCCGCCACGACATGCATCCAGGGGAATGGTCTCTCTTTTGCCAAGAAGTGTTTCAACTCCTATTGGACAGGTGGGGCCTTCCAGACGTGGACCTCATGACTAAATCACAAGCTGCTTCAGTACAGGTTCACGACAAGAGATGCCAGTGCTCTCTTGGTGGACGCTCTGTCAGTCAAGTGGACTTTCCAGTTTGTGGACCGGTTTCCTCCAATCTCCCTCCTTCCTCAAGTAAATCATAAGTTCAAAAAAGATGGAGGCATGGTTTCATGGAGTCAGGTCCATAAATATTGGGACATTGACAGAATTTTCAGATTTTGGCCTCTATTCACCACCACAATGGTTTTGAAATGACACAAACAAGATGTGCTTTAACTGCAGACTTTCAGATTTAATTTGAGGGTAATTACATCCAAATCGGGTGAACGGTGTAGGAATTACAACAGTTTCTATATGTGCCTCCCACTTTTTAAGGGGCCAAAAGTAATGGGACTATCAACTCAAAAGCTATTTCATGGACAGGTGTGGGCTATTTCCTCGTTATTTCATTATCAATTAAGCAGGTAAAAGGTCTGGAGTTGATTCTAGGTGTGACATTTGCATTTGGAATCAGTTGCTGTCAACTCTCAATATGAGATCCAAAGAGCTGTCACTATCAGTGAAGCAAGCCATCATTACATCATTACAAACCCATCAGAGAGATAGCAAAAACATTAGGTGTGGCCAAATCAACTGTTTGGAACATTCTTAAAAAGAAAGAACGCACCAGAGAGCTCAGCAACACCAAAAGACCCGGAAGACCATGGAAAACAACTGTGGTGGATGACAAAAGAATTATTTCCCTGGTGAAGAAAAACCCCTTCACAACAGTTGGCCAAATCAAGAACACTCTCCAGGAGGTAGATGTATATGTGTCAAAGTCAACAATCAAGAGAAGACTTCACAAGAGTTGAATATAGAGGGTTCACCACAAGATGCAAACCATTGGTGAGCCACAAAAACAGGAAGACCAGATTAGAGTTTGCCAAACAACATTTAAAAAAGTCATTACCGTTCTGGAACAACATCCTATTGATAGATGAGACAAAGATCAACTTGTACCAGAGTGATGGGAAGAGAAGGAAAGGAACTGCTCATGATCCAAAACATACCACCTCATCAGTGAAGCATGGTGGTGGTAGTGTCATTGCGTGGGCATGTATGGCTGCCAATGGAATTGGTTCCCTTGTATTTATTGATGATGTGACTGCTGACAAAAGCAGCAGAATGAATTCTGAAGTGTTTTGGGCAATATTATATGCTCATATTCAGTCAAATGCTTCAGAACTCATTGGACGGCGCTTCAGAGTGCAGATGGACAATGACCCGAAGCATACTGCAAAAGTTTTTTAAGGCTAAAAAGTGGAATGTTATGCAATGGCCAAGTCAATCCCCTGACCTGAATCCGATTGAGCATGCATTTCACTTGATGAAGACAAAACTGAAGGGAAAATGCCCCAAGAACAAGCAGGAACTGAAGACATTTGCAGTAGAGGCCTGGCAGAGCATCACCAGGGATGAAACCCAGCGTCTGGTGATGTCTATGCGTTCCAGACTTCAGGCTGTAATTGCCTGCAAAGGATTTGCAACAAAGTATTAAAATGTGAGTTAGATTTAGGATTGTTTAGTTTGTCCCATTACTTTTGGCCCCTTAAAAAGTAGGAGGCACATATAGAAACCGTTGTAATTCCTACACCGTTCACCTGATTTGGATGTAATTACCCTCAAATTAAATCTGAAAGTCTGCAGTTAAATCACATCTTGTTTGTTTCATTTCAAAGCCATTGTGGTGGTGAATAGAGGCCAAAATATGAAAATTCTGTCAATGTCCCAATATTTATGGACCTGACTATATATATATATATATATATATATATATATATATATATATATATATATATTACTGTTTCTATTATGTCTAAAGGTGCAATTTGTATACGGTTTCCCTTGAAATTCTTTACGATTTGTGCCAACAAATGGTACGTTTGTACAGTCGAGCATACAATTTGATGTGACTTAAAGCAGCAAACAACCTCACGATGCATCTGCTTAAATTTTAATAGGGGAGGGCTTATCTAGGGGGTATAAAAGGTAACATTTAATTTTAGATCTGGGCACACTCTGCTCTATGACTAGTGAGGCTTGGCTTTATACCCTGCTGAACGCTGTACATTGCTATTGTGCTTTGCTTTGTGTGTTCTATACTACGTTTTGTGGTGATGGATTCCTATTGCTGTAAGCTTCTGCTAGCCTATGGCTATCTGAAGCTGAAAGGTGATGGAGCTGAGGAGAAGGATGAGGTCTAGCTGGACCAAGGAGTGGATGATGAGGAGGGAGACTCGCTCCCATATGCCCCTGTTGATGGAGATTAGGGAGAACAACCCGGACGATTACCGCAACTAACTGCTTATAGATGATGCCACCTTCCAGAAGTTGCTGCATCTATTTCCAAAGGCAGGACACCAGCATGAGGAGAACCATCCTGGCTGAGGAGAGGCTCATTGCTACCCTGAAGTACCTGGCTACAGGAAGGTCATTTAAAGACCTGAAGTTTGGGACCCTCATTCCTCCAGGCTTTTGGGCGCATAATCCCGGACACCTGTGATTCCCTTGTCAATGTCCTGAAGTTCCACTACTTTAAGGTGAGTAAAAACACTAAAAAAAATGTATTTCACTGAGGGAAAAAAATCAACCAACATGTCTGTAAATATCAATAAATGTATTTTTACTTAAAAGCAAAACTAACATGGCTGCTTTTAAATGTTTACGAAAACTAACATAGTTTTAAATGTAGAAAAACAGCTAAATCAACAAGTTTTCTCTCTCCCAATAGCTAGGCATCTGCATGGTATATGGTGTGTCAGACAACTGATTGAATAGGCCAAGAAGCACATGGCGAAGGTCCAGATTGAGGCCCTGGCATTCCCCAATCTGTCCTTGCGACATGCGGTTAGTGTCCAATCCGCGTCACCTGCACCGTATACCATGCATTAGCTATTGGAAGAGATGAAACTTGTTGATATTTTAATTTTACTATAATTTAAAAAATTGGGGTGGCTACTCATCCTCTGCCAACAAGGCAGTGTAAAGAACCTCAGAGAATGTGGAGGGGTTGGTGGGTTTGGGAGTAAGGTAAGTGGGATAGGGTGTACGGTGGGATGGGTTTGGCCCCAGTTGTGTGACCTGGTAACTTGGTGGCTGGTAGAATGGGATGAGGATGACCCATAGGGTGGGTGCACCATTGTCAGAAGGCAGAGGCTCAGCGGTCAGCCTTGTTGCGGTGCCCAGCTGCTTCAATCTTCCCCGATCACTGTCTCATAGATGATCCTCTGGGCATGGATTGTTGGCATTCATTTATTTCCCGGAGACTACTGGCTATATGAGTGCCCAGGTGGTCGAACATGTTTTCTAATTTGTATTTTCTTTATTCAAGTTCCCAACAACGGTGGAGGAGTGGCAGACCATTGCTTAGGAATTTGAATGTTGTGGAATTTCCTCAACTGCGGTGGAGCCATTGATGGCACAGCGGATTCTTTTATTACAATTATAAGGTTTTTTTAGTATAGTGCTCATGGCGGTGGTGAATGCCAATTACGAGATTATTTTTGTTGATGTGTGCAAAAATGGCCGTGCTTATGATGGAGGGTGATTAAACCAAATCCTCTTCTATGAGAGACTTAACACCAACCGTCTGAATTTGCTAACTACAGCAGCAACCAAGCACGGCCTAAACTATGTTTTTGTGGCTGATGAGGCATTTGCTCTCCATGAACACTTACTGAAGCCATATGCGTAAAGGGGCTTGAAGAAAGAAAAGCGCATCTTCAATTGCCGTCTATCCAGGGCACGGAGGATAGTGGGAAACACCTTTGGCATTCTCTGCAACCGATTAAGAATCTTCAGTACGGCTATAAATCTACGTGTGGGCAAAATAGATTCTGTTGTCTTAGCCTGCTGTGTCCTCCATAATTTCCTCTGCAAACTTCCACTATACAACAGAGGACATTAGACACAGCTACACCAGACGACCCAGACCATCCACAGGAGACATTGCAAATGCCCTCTGTGGCCCCATCTGCAGTTGTGGTGTCAACATGGACTGCGGGGGCTAAAGAGTTAAGGGAGCAATACCTGGTCTACTTTTATGGAGTGGGGGGCAGTACCATGGTAGGAGGACAGTATCTGCTATTGTGATATGGACTATTGAACTTTTAAAAAACATTTGGCATGGTGTGTATGCACAATGTCTGTACTTACCACATCCAAAGAGGACGGAAGTTATTTTTCAGCGGTGTCCTTTTGCTGCTTCTCAGGGACACGACACTGTCGACCATGAGCACTTCTGAAGCTGTCTGCGGCTCCTGCTCGTGCAGGTCGAAGTACCACAAGGTACTGGTGTATACCTCATCGGCCCCCACTCCAGTTGCCCGCGTCTGCTGCTGTTTTTTATTTTTTTTTACGTGCACTGTCCGTAAATTCTGTATTTTCGCTTTCACCCACTTCGGGGAAGCCTCGTCGTGGAATGGCTTGCTGAAAGATACAAGTTCTTCAATTGCAGCAGCTCTCTTGTATTTATTGCTGTAGTCGGGCCCCTTTATGCGTCACAGACATTCGTGGGCCGATAGCGCTCGAGAAAACCGTTGACAAACTGGCGCTCTCTTGCACTGGTCATTTCTGTGGGAAAATAGAAAAAAAATGTTTTAAAAGTTTTAACAGTTGAATTATTTTATTTAGTTATGTTTTTAATGTTTTCTAAAATGTTTAAATCTGTCAGTTTATTTTATAGTACATTTATTTATTTTTTTAAACAATTGGGGACAAATTGCATTGTCCTACACTGTCATAACATTAGCTGGGGCAGTGTGTACATTGCGGGTGCAGTGGATATTAACCATTGATGGGCTACTACGTTGGTGGCATAGGGTACATTCGTGGGGCAGGGATTAATACGCATTGGTGGGCCAGGAGTTATTACGCATTGGGGGTGCAGGGGTTAATGCACATTGGGGGCAGTGGTTAATACGCACTTGTGGGGCAGGGATTAATACACATTGGGGATGCAATGGTTAATAAGCAAAAGTGGTACAGGGGTACATTGTGGTTCAGGGTTTACATAGTAGAATACAGGCGATTACTCACTTTTTATACTGCAAACCTCCGCAAGATAGACCATGCTGGAGCTTCTCTTGACTTCTCCTGTCGTCTGTCACAAAATGGAGGAGGGGAGTGGCCAGGGACATCGTAACTCATACATCAAGCTAAACACTGTACGATGTGTGTCAAATCCTACACGATAGGTAGAAATCTTACTGCGGGTTAAGTTGTATGCGATGCCAATACACGACGTCGGGGACGTGCATTGTAATTGTACTGGAATACGCCATTTTTTACAAGATTGGTCATTACGAATGATCGAAAACGGCCAAAATTGTGTAAAGAAAAATCACACCGTTTATGGGCACCTTTTAGGCCAGTTACCTGACTTCTGCTGGTAAGGTAAGTTCAAAGCATGTGGCTGCATCTTGGAATGGAACCCATTCAAATGTTAACTATTTTTTCTTCTGTTTTTTAGAAATGGAGACCTAAAGTTCCTTGTCGGAGTGTAAAATTAATGATAGGAAATTGGAGACTCTAACTTTCCATCTCATTCTACTTACCATAAAAGTGTTAGAGCTTAATTTGGAAGTTTTATGGTAACTTTTATTGATTCAATATTTCATAATCTCATTTACAAAATAATGAAAACCAACAATACCAACTATCCCATGCAAATTTATTTCAGAACGCTCAAACTCTTTTGCAGAGTTCACTATAAACACTTTACTATGGGTAAAAAAAATTATAGAAAAAGAGCATCTTTAATAAAACCCACAGAGTGTAAAATGGATCTCTTCATTTTTGAGGCTATTATCAAACCATGCAGTTGAGCTGCCACATGTTGTGGCACGTTGGCCAGGTTTAAGGGAATATATTGAACTTAAAGATGCACTATTTAATGATCAAGGTTGTTATAATGTTAAATGGGTGCTACTTTGGGTTAAAGTGAAGTGAATAGCAAAAGATTTCCTTCACATTATGGAGCAAATTTATGCTTTTTTTTCCCCTGCAGTTGTGAGGTGAGAGTAAATATGCCCCAACTTGCAATGTGAATATGAATATTATGCATTTATCATAGTGGGAGCAGCGGTACATAATATATCCCAGTGAAGGGTTAGAAGCAAAGTGAAAGCTACCTCTAGCATTTTGCTCCTATTAGTGGACCCAGCGAGCGTATTGCGCATGAGCGGCCATTGGGCTACACAAGCATGAGAAAGGGTTAACTGACCGGGATCCAAAGGAGGGTCCCTCTCAGAAATTAGATCTGTTAAAATAGTCCATAGGTGACTATGGGCAAACTCTTTCTGAAGATGGCATTAGCTGCCAGGGCCAAGATCCGGAGCTTTGTATGTTACACAGTTTAGCAGCCCCCATAGAAATCTATGGGGACTGCTTTAACAGTCAGTAACAAAGGAACTGCAGCAGGAATCTGAGATATCTGCTGCTGTCAGTCCTTAAATTATGGGGTTATTTCTCTATTATGGGTATCTACCTAAATTGCCCTTAACTCTTTCACTGACCTATGCAATTAAAATAATCACCATACTCATTTTTTTCTTATATTTTGCAAACTAGAAATGATTACAGAATGGATACAATGAAGTACACCTTAGTTTTACAGTATCAAACAGAAATGAATTAAAAAGTTTGGACAAATATGTAGCCAACTTTTTTTTTATAAAAGTACAAAACAAAGAAAACCTAATCAAGAGACCTAAGACCAAAAAATACAAGGCTGTGATCAGTAGCATAAAGAGAAGCAGCATTAGATTTATGGCTAGGAGAAGTGAACCTTCCTCACTGCATGTGGCTCTCATGAAGCTGACATTGTATACATTATTGAGATAGTGACTGGTTCTGGTCATCCCTAAAAACCATGGCGTCCAAACCTGTAATGAATATTGAAGGTTTTGTGTTTGTTTGTTTTTATGGCCGCAATATGCCAAATTTAGTTTTGTGCTACCTTTGAATAGGATGGTTACGGTTTCCATATTTTGGCTGTTATTCACTTGGCTGTTGCCAAACTATGTGATGTTAATTACTTAGAAGGTTTGCTGAGATTTTGAGATAATTAGTCCAAGGATCTTTTGTAATTGGGGCTTCCAACATACGGGCCAATGCTGAGTAGTCTGCAATATAAGTGCATTTTGCAAACAAATAAAAGCATAGATTCCTACTTATGTAAAGACATCAAAATGCAAATATGCTTTGGTACTTTAAATCGATGCAGCTCAGCATATAATTGTAAATGTGTATGTTTGCGTAAACCATGATTATATACTTAATAGTTTTTGATGTGCCAAAATTAAAACTCACAGTAGCACTATCTCTAGAGTGCACAAACTAGGCTACTATTGGCAAATTACTGTAAGCTGTTAGCATTGCTAGGCATCCCTGGCTGGGCTGGGGACACTATAATGTTAACCGCAACATTGCGTCCCGCTGCCATAATGTCCTCTAGCCTATTCTAGGACTGAATTCACCAGGGGAATTGAATCAGAACAAAACAATGCCCGGCCTCCTCTAGGAAAAAACAGCCCTATGTTGAAAGCATTAGGGCTTTTCTCTCTTGCATGTAGCAGTGGGTAATAGAATGTGTCAAAAATAGTTTCAAATAATATTTTTGCTGGTGAACTACATGTGCAAGCAAACCCTGTCATGTTTTAAGTGTTGGGGTATTCTGGCATTTAAAACTTCAAATGCCTGCATACCAATGGCCATTAGAGCGTGCTCGGGCATCTGTGCCCACTGGGACTTGTAGTTGACTTTTAATATAACACTGACAAAAAATAAAACCTTTCAATAAAGACTCCCTGACATGGTCCCTCTTTATTGTTCACCTAGATTTGGATACAGTGGTCCTCTTCTTCCAGGTTTGCAATCTACTTAGCAAAAATAAAAATGCATACAGTAAGCACCAGAATACCGCTCCTGGAAGAAGCCCCAGTAATTAATGCTTCTCATTCTCTTCCACCTCTTATTGTAAGTGTAGGTTTAAGCAGAATGTCTAGAAAGTTACTACATGATTTGTATTCCGCTTGCAGCAGTTGCAGTACCACTTGATCACCAGGGGTGCTGCTTCATTAGATTTTTCTGGATATCCAGGTAAGCTGCCAACGCATCTAAAGATTATCTTTCCAACTAGTTGGCTGGATGGAATGAAAATTTCGTAATGTATGGGAGCAAACTACAATAAGTAAGGTAACAAGATCTCTGATGTGTGTAATCTATTTAATTCTAATTTTGCACCAGTCCAGAGCTGGTAGACCAGAGCTGCTTCCCCTTAAAGCCATTAAACTGTGCCTTATATCATATCAGTCATACTGTCCCAACATCAGTTGTAACATGGCAGGGCTGGCGGAAACATGGTCAAACATTGAGGTGCCTGATCAGAATTCTGCTTCTAAAAGGCACATCAGCAACTAAAAGTCATCGCCAATTTGTCGAGGTGTACAGTGATAACGTCATGTCACGGAAACATGTCTGGTGCATTGCCTTTGATAATGGTAGGACAGACGTTCAAGATGAGCAGCAATCTGACCGGCCAAGCACATCCACCAGATAATAATTTCTGCTGCATTGAAGGTCTGGATGGACTCATTCGAGTTGGTGATATTGCTGACAAACTGAACATCTTGTTACTGTGCACAACATTGTTTATGAGCAACTGGGGTACAGAAAAAAGTGTTTACGTTGGGTATCTAAGCAACACACACAAGTTCACAAAACCAATAGGATGGGATTGTCTTGTGCACGTGACCTGGTACCATGAGGAGAGAGTGCAGTTCCTGCAGCATATTGTTACAGGTGATGAAACCTGGGTGCATCATGTGACACTGGAGGCAAAGCAAGCATCCATCCATGATATGGAAACACACATCATCCCCACCATCAAAGAAATTCAGAACAACTCCATCAGCAAAGAAGGTCATGGCGACCATGTTTTGGGACCAAAAGGGCATGCTTCTTGTTGATTTCGTCACCAAGGTAGATACTGTGAGTGCTGTCCGCTATTGTGATACATTGAGCTGGTTGCTGTGGGCAATTCTTCGACCTGGGTTGTTGCAAACAAGTGATATATTGATGCACGATAATGCCAGACAACACTCTGCCAACTGCACTTGTGAGTTGTTATGGAGCTACCATTGAGAGATACTGGACCATCCTCCCTACAGCCCTGACCTTGGCACAGAGGGATTTCCATCTCTTTGGACCAATGAAGAAGCACCTGGGTGGAAGGTGATTCGCAACCGACGTTTAAGTTTAGCAAGCCGTCATGTCCTCACTTCAGGCGTTTACACTGCTTTCCTCTATGAGAGGAATAGATGCCTTGGTGGTGTTAGTGATACTAGCCAGTCCCAGCCCGGCCTCCATTGGGCTTTCAGTCCAGTTATACTAGCCGGTCCCAGCCCGGCCATTATTCCGGTCCGGTCTATTGTTTGTTCCCAGCTAGTGAACTACACATGTCCATCTGTGAAATACCTCTCTCCAGCAAACAGCCCTTGCCATGTAATTGACTCCACTTTGCAAGAAGCTAATCTCTGGTTTTTCTATCTACTTGCTCCAGAATCTGCTGCCTTGGAATTCTTTTCTGCTACCTGTCTCCTACTCTGCTAAACCTGGACTCTTATTTCTATATTTTATAGTCTTGATACAGCATTATGATCCCAATCCTGTTTCCCTAACCACTGCACCACTACCTTTGCAATAAAGACGATTATACTTACCCCATTCTTGCTTAATTTACACACTTATTTTAGAGTTTGTAAATCAGTGTGAAGCCTCTGTGTCACCCAGTAAGGGTTTGACTATAAAATGTGAAAGAGAGTACACCCCTGTGACCTCTATTTATCCAGCAGATGCGGGTAGCTGTAGGAAACATTATACTTAACATGTCAAGTGTTGTACCATTGGTAATATAATTTATACTTTTGGAAATGGAACTCTTTGCTTTGTCCACCATCATGTTGCTCCAAGACACCTAATTTGGTGTAGCTACATGCTCTCCCATTTTGTTTTGAGACGGGTTTGCCAGGGGAAAAGAGGCCAAGAAGAGATTAATTCATCAGTAGGAGGTAGATAATTGGCTTATTTAAATTAGCTCAAAATGTATCTGGGTCTATGAAGGTGTTTTGTTGGAGATCGGAGAGGGTAATTGGTCTTGTGTGGTAATGTTCACTGTGTACTTGAGAACTGCTCGCAACTACTTAGGAAATCTGTTGGAAGATATATTTAGAAGCAAATACAGGTTACCTCAGAGGGCTAATGTGGACAGAGGCCTGGTCTCCTTTATATCCAAGATAGCTTCCACAGCACTGAGGTGGCTAACCCTCTGTGCTGCCTCACTATATATATATATATATATATATATATATATATATATCTATATATATATATTTAAATGTGTTTCAACTGTTTAATGTCAGAGTCTGATGGCTGCTGCACTGCAGGGAAAAGCATCAGAACTAGTATAGGTAACAATGTAATAAGCTGTGGTTTTGGTATTTAAGCTCCAGAGCAACTGGAAAGTACAAGCCTGGGTACTGTATGTAAAGTTAAGAATGGCTTTAATAGGCTTTAACATGTGATTTGTTGCATGTATTTAAATGTGCTTAAATTAAAATGTATTTAAAGCTCCTGACTGCAGTGATGTAAATGATGCATTTATAAGTCCTGGGCTGCAGTGAAATGATGGGTTCAACTGCGCAGATGCCTGACCTGTTCTGTGCGTGCAAGCGGGTCTGCAATCTCGCACGCAGACTGTCATTGATTGACAGTCTGCTGCTATTTGTGGGCAGGGAGGGGGCAACGACTGCCTCCGTTTCCCGTCGTTGGGGGGAGGGGAGAGGCCAGGATCTCTGTCGGCTGGCGGAGATTTTCTGGCCTCTTCCTCTCATCTGCAGCGACTGGATTGCGTGACTCCATGGGTCACTTAGCCGTCTGATGTTCCCACAGATTATGCGATGCTGCGTTGGACAACGCAGCTCAGATAAGTAATGCAGCAGGAGGCGTGATGCCTCCTGCTGCATTATCATATCTGCAAGGACGGAAATGCAAAGCTGGTTGCGTGCAGCTTTGCAATTTCGTCTGTAGCAGAATCCGGCCCACTGTGTAAATTATCAGGCAAAAATATATTTTTATTAAGTGTATACTAATATTTTTGGACCCATCATTTGCCAGGCCACTAGTTATTGTGCAGTTTCCCCTCCCACATTCCCATCTCTCTCCCCCTATTCTTCACATCTCCCTCTTTTTGCTCATATTCATTCCTTTCCTCTTATTCCACCGGTCTCACCTTTTTTGACACTGTTCCTCCCCTATCATTTTATTTTATTTATTTTAATTTCAAGTGTAAAAGAATGACAATCACAATGTACATATCATATATGGAGATGGCAATGATAAATAACAATGAAACAAGTAAAGAAGGTAAAAACCAACAGTCCAGAGAATACAATAAACATTCTTGAAATTTTACAAATAATAGTGAGGTACAGTATAAGGGAAAAAAAGGAACAAAATCATTCCCGTTTCATAAGAAGACCCTTAACGCATTACAAACAGTCGGACACAATCTACCTTGAATCTTTTTCTGCAGTTGAAGAGGCAGTGTCAACATAACTCTCCCAGACATGGAAAAAGGAAGCCACCCACTTTTCCTTCTTGAACATGGGGCATGATTCAGAGTTGGGAATAGAAGAAGAAGAAATAGCAAGTAACTGTGTACATCAGTGATTCCCAACCTCGGTCCTCAAGGCACACTAACAATCCTGGTTTTAGTGATATCCATTAAACACAGATGTTAAATCAATATAACTGAGGTACTAATTAAGTCACCTGTGCTCAAGTATGACTATCCTTAAAACATGGACTGTTAGTGTGCCTTGAGGACCGTGGTTTGGAAACCCTGGTGTACATGGACAATTCATGTTGCAATGCAAGGGGTGCACATACATACTTTTTTTTGCATGTGGGGTAAATACTGGCTGCTTTTGCACGTAGCTCACAAATGCTGGACAGTTTTATTTTTACACTTCAAATTAGATTTCAGTTTGGACACACCCCTCCCAAATCTCTGAAGATTTTAAATCTGCCCCAACTGCAGTGCAGCATGGTTTTACCAAAATGCTCAGTTACTGTACTTGCTCTTTCTTACTTCCCAACTCTGAATCAGGCCCATGGTCTCCACCCAATCAATCCTAAAGATGTGATTTAGATTTAGTTTATTTCTTATTCAGGGTCCATAGGGATCCACAGGGATACCATGGGGATAATGTGGTTGGAGAGATCCAGGCACCAAACAGTTAAAGCTTTCAGCTCCCAGGATGCCTCGGGTCCTCCTCCATATATACCCCACCCCTAGCTACAGGCCTTAAGTTCGTTTAGTGTGGCAGGATTAATATGCACCTTTGTAACATGATTGCTCAGGCAGCCCTAAGCTTTTATGTTTTTGGGTTGGCAGTACTAAGCATCTGAATTAAGACGCATATAATGCGTCTCCATCTACCTCTGCCGGGCCACAACACCAGTAACAGGACTGGTGATTCCGGCGGGCCTCCGCTGAGCATGCTAGCAGTGATGCTGGGACCCGGACTGCCGGATGCACAAAGATGTCAGGTAAGGTGATTCCTCGCTTACGAGGAATCTCGCATGGCAGTCCTTGCTTCCGGCAAACGGAAGCCACTGCAGTCAGGGCCCTGTAGCATCTGCATCCTCACTAGACTGCCGGGACCTTATAATCTGATGCCATTAGGCCAGCTTACCTGTAGATTTGATGCAGCTTAGGGGAGGTAGGCGCTTTCCCGGCAGCTCCTCAGATGCAAAAGCATCAAAGGTATTCACGCATCTGGGTTCCTCCGCCTACCCTCGTGTATATGAGATGCTCACAGTCCACTATCAGTGTGCTGCTGTAGCTTTTAATCTCAGGAGGGTTTGGGTCAGTCTCCCTGTATACCTCTCCCTTGGTTTGGTATATATTGGTCTATATGCTACCATTCCTGGTGTTTGTGTAGTTGATTTAGAGTCTGTTGTAATTAGATTACATATACATTGTATGTGATTGTTTGCTAGCTCCTGCATTGATACTGTCTTTTATTTCTGTCTGTCAATTATAGCTAGCACTGTTTTTCTCTCCATCCCTGTGGGGTGGAGGTCTTCTTTGGGTACTTCACGCTCATTTTTGTGAAGGCTGTCAAATAACATTGCATTTATTGCCTTTATTTTGAACATGTCAAAAGATAAAGGTAAACAGGAGAGGGAGGCTCCTATGTTGGTTTCATGTAAATCCTGTATGGCCTGTTTGTCCCCTCAGGATGTAAAGAATGGTTTGTGTGTTGTCTGTTCTAAAGAGCCACCTCACCAGTCCAGTTTACCTGTCCCTGGACAAGAGCCATCTTGGATATCCTCGTTGTCCCAGGTAAAGAAACAGTTTGTGGATCGTATGGCTGCTTCCCACACTGCCTCCTTGGATGGGGTGTCTACAGCATGCCATGTTTGCACCTCCTATGCATCCTTCCTGGAAGGATGTTTATGGCCATTCTAGTCATAGTATGGCACCATCTAATGTTAAGCAGACCGGTAGTTACTAAGGCACCTAAGCGCAAGTTATCTTTTTATCAGTGTGCTCAGCATATGGATTCAGAACCATCATCAGAGGAATCAGATGCGCAGGGTTCCTCTCCTGGGTCTGGCTTGGGGGAGGAGGACCATCCATCCACAGTGGATGTTCCTTCTTTGGTGAGGGCGGTTAAATCAATCCTAGATATTCAGGATGATGAACCAGTTCATAGTAAGAAGGCTCCAGTGTTTAAACACCACCAGAAGGTGACCAAAATGGAGTTTAATATATCTGAACAGCTCACTGAGCTTATGGAGAAGCATGGGGTAACCCGGACAAATTGTTTTATGTGAATAAAATATAACATCGTTGTATCCTTTCCCAGCTTCTGTATGTACTAAGTAGGAGGTATGGGTGCCATCCCACCAACAATTTTTATAGTTTGCTGTCCTTCAGCAACATTACCAATTTCAGGCTCTACCCTTTGGCCTATCTACGGCTCCCTGGGTATTTACCAAAAATAATCGCGGTTATGATGGCCTATCTCAGGCGTCAGGAAGTCAGAATACTACCATATCTGGATGACCTTCTGATATTGGCGCAGACTCCGATTGTTTTACAAAACCATCTTCAACTGACCATAGCCTGACTACAAAAGCACTTCTGGATCATCATTTGGAAAAAATCGTCACTTTCTCCAACACAGCAGATGGTACTTCTGGAAGCTTTTCTGAATTCTCTGGCACAAAGGGTTTTTCTGCCAGAGGACAAGATTGTGGCACTATCATTTCAAATACGCAAGCAGCTACACAACCAAAGGGTATCCATTCTGTCAGTGATGCAGGTCCTGGAATCAATGGTATCCACCTTCGACATGGAGGGGTTTACTCAGTTCCATTCCACGCCTCAGCAAAGATTGATTCTTTCTGGGTGCAACAGCAGTATCATCTAATAAAGTCCCAGAGGATTATCCTCACTCCAGAGGTTCACGACTCCCTCCTGTGGTGGCTGAAAAAGGACCATCTGAACAAAGGGCACCCATTCTGGATTCCAAATTGGGTGCTTCTCACCACAGATGCCAGTCTTCGCAGAAGGGGGGCAGTGACATGTCATCACACCTTTCAGGGAAGATGGACAGATCAAGAAAGCCATCTGCCAATAAACATTCTGGAACTGCGAGCAGTATACAAAGCACTTACCATGACTGTCAGGGGTTGTTTTTTTTGTGGACCCAGGGTGGATACAGGAGGGGACACATAATCAGAACTGTAGAAAAACTTGGGTTGTTTAATGAATGGAATGGCAGACATGAAAAAACAACTCCAGGGCAAAAGTGGAGATGGGTCAGAGTCAAATAATAAGTCCAGCAGCAAATAATAAAATCCGGAATGAAGGTAACAGGAGTGGAGCAATAATGTTTAGGTATGTCCAGAGGGAAACCAACTGTAGACAGGGGTCGATGCGGTAAGAAGGTAGTCTGGCTGGTGAGTGGGATTACAACAGTAGCGGGAGGAGGAGTTGCTGGCAGGTGCTGGGAATCCTGAGGCTACTTGAAACTGGCAGGGAGCTAGGCAGAACCGAAGACAGCTGCGTGGAGGAGCTCAGATAAGTGTGACCAGGTACGGCTGATACACATTGCACTAGCAAAGAAAGGAAGCTGTGAACTCCCTTAAATCCCCAACAGCAGAGCGTGATTGGCCAGACAGAACAGCTGACCTTTAGGGGATTGGTTCCCTAGGTCACATGGCCCAATGCAAGATGGTGGCGCCCATAGAACTACAGCTTGGGAACACTGCAACACTCCCATGCTGGCACGGCCTACCATCAAGGAACCACGAGATACACCCTGTGCCAGTCTCCATACTCCAGCACCACCACCAGATGGCCCACGCCAGAGTGCCCTAACGGGCAAAGACCGCAGACTTACCAGTAAGGAACCCCTGGTCATGACAATGACACAAGACCTGCTCCAGGGCAGGCTGGTCCAGACCCAGTCTGACAATGCAACTTCAGTGGCCTAACTCAACCATCAGGGAGGCACAAGAAGTTATGCAGCCATGAAAGAAGTGACAAAGGTTCTGATTTGGGCAGTACATCATCTTCCGGCCATCTCGGCATTATTCATACTGGGAGTACTCAATTGGGAAGCAGACTTTTTAAGTCACCAGGACATACATGCCGGAGAGTGGTCTCTCCATCTGGGAGTATTTCAGCTCCTGGCAAACAAATGGGGTCTGCCAGAAAGATCTCATGTCACAACCACAGGGTCCCCAGGTACGGGTCCAGGTCCAGAGACCCATCAGCAGCCTTTGAGGATGCACTGGCAAGATGGGACTTCAAGCTGGCGTATCTCTTTCCTCCGATTTCCCTCCCAAGAGTTCTCAGGAAATTCAAGCAGGAAGGCAGAACAGTAATACTGGTGGCTTCGGCTTGGCCCAGACATCATTGGTTCACTGACATACAGAATCTATCCATAGACAGTCTGTATCCTCTTCCTCTATGGCAGGATCTGCTAACGCAGGGTCCCTGCCAGGATCCAGACTTACTTCATCTAGCTTTAACGGCGTGGCTCTTAAATCTTCCATCTCAATAGCAAAGGGGTTTTCCAGTTCTGTATTTCATATAATGCTTAGGGCACAGAAGCCTGCCTCTGCCCGCATCTATTACAGGGTTTGGCATTCTTTTGGTCAATGGTGTTCCCACAGAAAATATGATCCTAAGGTGTTTAGGATTTCCAGGGTACTGGCTTTTCTCCAGGCAGGTTTAGACTGGGGTCTATGCCTGGCCACTTTGAGAGTGCACTAGCAGTCTGATTCTGCGAGTTCAGCCTCCTTTTTGTTGCACCGATAGCACCGTGGGATTTCTCTTTGTTTTTTATCGGGCTACAAGCTCACCCATTTGAACCTCTAGACTATGTAGATTTAAAGTTGCTGACAGTGAAGATTGATTTTTCACCAGGATAAAGCTGTTCTTCATACAAAGGAGGGTTATCTTCCTAAGGTAGTGTCCCATTTTCATGTAAATGAAGATATTGTAGTTCCAGCTTTTCAGGCTCCAGATCTGTCTGTAGGTGAAGCCTCCTAGGATGTAGTTCGTGCTCTCCATATCTATGTGGAGTGCACAAACTCTGTTAGAAAATCAGATGCTCTTTTTGTACTATATGGTTTCACAAACAAGGATGGCCAGCTAATAAGAAGACTGACGAGATGGCTATGCATGACTATCTCTCAGGTGTACACACAGGCTGATCTCCCTGTCCCAAACACGGTGACATTCTACTCGGTCTGTAGGGCCATTGTGGGCATTTAGTCGTGGTGTATTCTGAACAATTGTGTAAGGCAGCCACATGGTCCTCTGTCCACACTTTTCTTAAGTTCTATGTATTTGATACTTTTGCCTCTCAGGATGCTTCCTTTGGGCGACAAGTTCTCCTTTCTTCTCAGGATCATCCCCCACCCTAGGGGTACTACTTTTGAAACATCCCCATGGTATCCCTATGGACCCTGAAGAAGAAAATTAGAGTTATGGTAGACTTACCCTGATAACTCCTTTTTCTTCGAGATCCATAGGGTCCACAGGGCACCCACCCTGACGCACCTGGCTGCATGGGTAATTTTTTCTTTCAGTAACGGATTTCCTCATCTTGTGTAATAGTGTTTCTGGTGTTGCTCTTCCTTTTCCTCTTTCTCCTGCCTTGAGGCTTGTTAACAAAACTGAAGACCTGTGGCTGGGGGTTGGGTATATATGGAGGAGGACCCCAGGCATCCTGGGAGCCAAAAGCTTTAACTGTTTGGTGTCTGGATCTCTCCAACCACATTGTCCCTATGGTATCCTTGTGGATACTATGGACCTCGAAGAAAAGGAGTTGTCAAGGTAAGTCTAATATAACTCTAATATTTATATAAGAAAAAGGTAGGAGGACCATGATGTATCCAGTTCTGAAGTATAGTTTGTTCTTTAGCCCCAGAGCTAAGCACCAGGAGTTCTTTACTGCCCCTAGTGACATGCTGAGTCTGAGACAGGTACCCAAATATTCACAATTTGGAATTAAGGAATCATATTAATCAAGGTTCTCTTTGCATCATGTTTCACCTGTAACCAAATGCCCTAACTGGGCAGTCCTGCAGGGAGTGATATGATTTGCCTCATCTCAGTTACATTTTGGACACCTATGAGAAGAAGTTAATACCATAAGAAATTGTCTGTGAGGGAAGAGGTAAGCCCTGGGAATCACATTAAAGAAAAGTTCCTGGTACATACTAGATGACAAAGACTTACAGGAAACATTCAGAATACACATTAAGCCCTGAGTAGAGTAAATGGAAATGGGTAAGGCACTGCTGCTTTCAAGTATGAGAGGTATCATGGTCAATAGGTTTCCTTAAAAAAAAAACAGAAATAAGATATACCTTTATTAATCATAGGACCTCACAAAGGCATTTTCTTGAATTATGGTGGAAACATAGTGTTGGGCCTGTAGGAATTCTACGAGGAATGCTTGGAATGTTTAAAGTTTTTCCACTGCATTGGTAAACAAAAGAAGTAAACTTATATTTATTTTACCCAAACCTTACCATATAGTTAAAGGGTATGCCCTCTTGGAATTCCAAATTATGCAGCAAGGAGAGGTGTAAGAACCTTTGGCCATTAAGTTCTAAGCTGTCAGAGAATGCCCAAACTTTCTTTTTGACCAAAGAAGGGGGTTAGCCTGAAAATGTGATAATTCTTGGTTGTGTAAATGTAAAAAAACAAGAAATACTAATATTCATACTAGTGAGGTATTGGCATAGAAATCTAGCCAATTAAGCCATAAATCATCCCAATGTTTTTGTCTGCATTAAAAACTAGTACAGAGATTTTATTCAATACAAGTAAGAAATTTTAATATCATGAGACCCAATTTGGATACTGCAATACTTGGCAAGGCCTGTAATATCTGCAAAAGCAGATCAGGTGTCAAGTTGAAAAAAATGAGAAAAGCGTGCTTCCATGGCATGTTCCCCTACCCTTTCAATAATATCCCCTATTATCCCATTTATTAATAATAATGTGTTAGGGGCTCTATGAAAGAAAGACATTACCAAATAAAATCAGCATCAAAAGCTCTAGATTCTAAAACAGAAAATATGTTGAGCCAGTGCATTGTCAAACGCTTGGTGCGTATTTACACTAACATTTCAATAAGAAAAGGAAAGAAATTTGAAAAAGCCTGGACCACACTGCAGATAACAAGATCACCTGCAGCAGTTCTAAAAAAAAGGGATATTGCTGACACCACAAACATGCAAAACATGAAAGAAACTACGCTGGTGTATCTTTATATAATCAGCCAGTGTTAAAAGACACATTTATTAACAAACCTATTATTACAAGTTACAATATCATAAAAATCCAAATTTAAAAACAATGTATAAAGAACATCAATACACAATATAAATGAGGTAATTTCACAAATGGATCCTGAGTGGATTTAATTTGACATCACGGTAGCAACGTGTTTTGTCCACCCCTGTGGACTTTTTCGGCATTGTGGAGCTCTTCAAAAGGGGTTTGGTATGAAATCCCGGCTGTCGGAATGCCGCTGGCCAGAATACCGACAGTGGCATCCCGACACATATAGGAAGTAATGGTATGTTTATTTCTAACCCACCCTCCCTGGTGCCTAACCTCCCTCCTAGTGCGCACCCTAAACCTAACCCCCTCCTCGGTGCCTAAACCTAACCTCCCCCCTTAGTGCCTAAACCTAACCTCCCCGCACCCTAATCCTAACACTCTCTACCTGGTGCCTAACCCTCCCCCTAATGCCTAACCCGCTACCTAACCTTCCCCTAATGTCCTGATACTTACCTTCGGGATGTCAGCGGTTGGGATACAGGTGCCAGGATTTTGGCGTCGGTATTCAGACCATCGGCATCCCGCACACTGGGATGCCGACTACATCCCCTCCAAAAGTAGGTAGAAAATAACCCTTTCAAACAGGAACTGCCGCTGGCATACAGCGGTCCTTATCTAAAGCTGGGTACACACTATGCTATCCATTGCATGATATGTTGTTCCTATGCGGATCGAATAGTGTGTACGCCTGGTCACTTGTGCCCAGGAGATTGTTCATCGCATCGTCTCATCTGCTGTGCATCACAGCAGCTGGGATGATGCGATGAACAATGCCATGCTGCAGAATGCAGCATGGAACCAGTGGCATCCCTACCTGTTGTAACACCCAGTATGGGTAGGGGTGGATGGGCCTGTATTGTGCGTGGCGGGCAAAGGAGGCATGGCCTCAGGAGGGGGAGTGATTTTGCGGTTAGGGTGTGTCCTCTCGTCCCAAACCCCCGTATTTGTCACTCTGGGGGTGCCATAGATGTGGACTGCACCTGGGGACTGTTTTACAGTGCCGGGTCCCCCACTGTGTCAGGAGTCGAGTGCTGCACGCAATGAATTTACTAAAGACAAACTCGAGTGAGTGTGGAAGTGAGTTCTCTCTTTTCACTGTTAAAACTCTTGTGAGATTGCAAACTCGAAAAAACTCACCTTCAGCCATAGTAGAAGTACTTTACATGAAAAAGATGCAAGTCAGACATCGACTATTCAATTTCTGTCGGGGACTACTGGGGTAAGGGTAAGTCAACCTTTATACGCAATCAACGGATCTTCTGGGGATCATTGGTAGGACGTGGGAACTCATCTAACCTATAAAGAATGCTTGTGGAAAGTAGGACTACATTTTCTATGATATCTGATGTAACATTTACTATACATATAATTAAGCATGACTAAACCTATTCACATTTCTATTACTTGATTGTGTTTTCGATTTCAGGATTATACACCAAATCTGCAAATCTGTTTTTTTGCAAAGACCCCCCAGCCAGCTTTGTAATTTTGTCCTTGCTAATATGCAAATGCAGCTGGAGGTGTATGACACCCCCTGCTGCATTTGTGATCCCAGCACTCCGACTGACGTCGCAATGGTGGATGGCGCTAGGCCGCCGCAGAGTTTAGTAAGCTGAGGCTTACTCAGGCTGGCCTTCTTGCAAGGCCAGGAAACCTGGCGTCTGTATACGCAGTTTCTGTCCTTGTCACTCCCAGAAAACTATGCCGTCCCCGCCCTGCACCACCCCTTAACTGCCTCTGCCTGTCAATCCATCCCGGAAAATAAGGCCATGGAAGAGTACATCAAAGACGGACTGGCCAAGGGATTCATCTCACCTTCCAAGTCTCCAGCTGGGGCAGGTTTTTTTTTGTCAAGGAAAAAGAACGGCTTACTTAGACTCTGCATAGATTACAGGGGGCTTAACAACATTACGGTCAAGAATTCCTACCCTCTGCTTTTAAGTTCTGTTTTATTCGACCAGTTACGTGAGGCCACCATCTTCAAGATCGATCTTCAAGGCGCCTATAATTTGATCCGGATCAAAAATGGTGATGAATGGAAGACAGCTTTCAACACTCACTCTGGCCATTATGAATACGTGGTCATGCCATTTGGGCTATCAAATGCTCCAGCTGTCTTCCAGGATCTTATAATGATGTACTTCATAATTTTTGGGGGGTCTTTGCTGTTGTATATCTTGACGATATTCTGATCATTCTCATTCTTTGGATCTGCACCGCCAACACGTCCGACAAATGTTACAAAAGTTGCGAGAAAATAATTTATACGCCAAACTCGAGAAATGCAAAATCGAGGTGACTGAGATTTCCTTCCTGGGATATACCATCTCATCCCAGTGGTTTTCTATGGATCCTGGCAAAGTCAAGGCCATTCTGGATTGGGTACAGGGCACTACTCTTAAAGCCATCCAATGTTTCATCGGATTCGCAAACTACTATCGGAGGTTCATTAATTTGTTTTCTTCTATTGTGGCCCCGATAGTTGAGTTGACCAAAAAAGGAGCTAATACCGTTAACTGGCCCTCTGAGGTGGTACAGGCTTTTGATGATTTGAAAGCAGCCTTCATTAATGCTTTGGTGCTTCATCACCCAAATCCGGATCTACCATTCATTGTCGAAGTGGATACCTCGAAGGTCGGAGCCAGAGCTCTAATGTCACAGAAGGATCCTTTGGACAAAAAGTTGCATCCTTACGCTTTTTTCTCCTGTAAATTCGCCTCTGCAGAAAGAAATTATGATGATGGCAATCGTGAATTATTGGTGATAAACTGGGCATTTAAAGATTGGAGGCACTTGCAAGAGGGGGCAACAGGTCACTGTCCTCACTGATCACAAAAATTTAGCGTACATTGAATCAGCCAAACAATTAAATTCCAGGCAGGCACATCGGGCCTTATTTTTCACCTGCTTTAATTATCTCATCTCTTTCCATCCAGGATCAAAAAATTTAAAGCGGATGCGTGTTCCAGAAGTTTTGTACCGGCGCAACAGACTCCAGGTCCTGATGAAACTATTATCCCTACTCCTCATATTCATCTGGCTGTTGCACGTGAGTTGGCCGATTCTATTAAAGCTTGTTAGTCAGAAGCCACAGCCGAAAAACCCACCGGACTATTGTTTGTTCCAGAAAGACTTCTGGAAGCAGTTTTTTTGGATTTCCAATCCTAAAAAGCCATAGGTCATCCAGGCATTTTCAAGACAATGGTGTTACTTTTTCACTCAGTGTGGTGGTCTTCACTTTCGAGAGATGTTTGAGAGTTTGTTCGGGCCTGTGAATTCTGTGCACGGAATAAGACTCCACGTGTTGCCCTGTCTGGCCTCATTTTGCCTTTGCCCATACCTAGGAGACCTTGGACACACATTGCCATGGATTTTGTTGTTGATCTCCCGATCTCTTCCCATTGCTCAGGGATTGGGACGGTGGTAGATCGCTTCAGCAAAATGGTGCATTTCATTCCTCTACCCAAGCTTCCCACTGCTAAGAAACTTTCCACACTATTCCTCCATCATATTTTCTGTCTCCATGGGTTACTTTTGGATATTGTGTCCGACTGGGGAACACAGTTTGTCACCCAATTATGGAAGGATTTCTTCGTCTTTAGGCATTGGTCTTAGCCTCTCCTCAGGATATTGTCCTCAGTCCAACGGTCAGATGGAACGTGCCAATCAATCTTTGGAACAATACCTTCGCTGTTATGTCTCTAAAGGTCATAATGACTGGGTTGCTCAGTTGCCTTTGGTAGAGTTTGCTTTTAATAATTCTTGTCATTCGGTTTCCTCAGTTTCTCCATTCTACTGCATTACTGGACTACATCCCAGAGCTAATTCCTTGAAGTCCATATCCAGGGAGTCTAATTCTCCATCTTCTGCCTCCCGGCTGCGCTCCATTTGGAACAAGGTTCATCTGTGTCTCCGTAAAACTTCCATTCGTTCCAAGACCCTTGCTGACAAACATCGGCAGCCATGTAAATTCAAGGTTGGAGATTGGGTTTGGTTAGCCACGAGGAATATCAAACTCCACCAACCTTCACAGAAATTGGGGCCCAGGTTCATTGGTCCTTTATGGATTATTATCCAGGTCAATCCTGTCATGTTCCGGCTTCAATTGCCTAAATCGTTGAGCATTAACTACACATTTCATTGCTCCTTGTTAAAGCCAGTGTTCTTTTCCTCCAGATTCAAGTCCAAGCGTTCAGTCATACCCTCTCCAGTTGTGATTCAGGGACAACAAGAATTCGTGGTCGAGAAGATTCTGGATTCCAGGTTCTCATGAGGACGTTTGCAGTTCCTGGGCTATTGGAAGGGTTATGCCTCAGAAGAAAGGTCTTGGGTTTCGGAGAATTCTTTACATGCTCCCAGGTTGAAGAAGATCTTATTTGTGGCCTTTCACTTCAAACCACGATCTAGGGGTTCCGTAACCCCTTGTCAAGGGGGTGTACTGATACAAGTCGCCCTTGCAACTTGTCACTCTCTGGCACTCCAGTGACCACATCTACCACTTTCTGCCTGCCACGCGGGAACTGCATCATCGATTGCTAGGTGATCTGGATGCCGGATGACACCAAAAGTACTGTGAACACGGGATGATTGTCCGTAGTTCTGATTGGTTCTCTCCCTGTTTTTTACCTGACATCGTCCTCATGGCTTAGCCGCATCACGGCTAACCAAGCTGCACTTTGGTCACCAGGCCACATCTAAAACCTCCGGCTCGAGTAGCCACATCACGGCTAACCAAGCTGCATCTCGGTCAACAGGCCGCATCTAATCCCCTGGCTCAAGTAGCCACATCACGGCTAACAAAGCCGCACTTCAGTCATCAGGCTGCATCTAAAACTTCCGTCTCAAGTAACCGCATCACAGCCTATACCAGCCACATCAATTCTACTTGCTTCTAAGCTGCGCCAATTCCACAGTCTATACTAGCCACATCAATTCTACCAGCTACTAAGATGCATCAATTCCACAGGCTATACCAGCCACATCAATTCTACCAGCTACTAAGCTGCATCAATTCCACAGGCTATACCAGCCACATTGCTACCACCAATGCCACATTGGCCACATTCTTACAACCAGTGCTACATGTGCCGCATCTATACCACCAGTGCTGCACCAGCTGCATCTCAGCTACCGGCTCTCGTGGGTGTCATATTCTACTCTAGTAGTCCTGGTAGATCTGTGTAAACCCCTACTACTTTGAGTATAAGTCCAGGCGGCCGCCTAGGTACTGGTGAATGTTCCTAGTTCTAAGGGAACAACGGGTGGCTGTAAGTGGCAGAAGACTTCTTCTGTAGAGTTCTGGTGGTTTATACAGGGTATGCTAGGGACACCGTAACAGTAAGCTTCAGGAGCCACAAAAGGAATGTGAAAGCATGTGTAGAGGGCCCTTGATAGGGTTGGACTTCGGGGAGGTAAAAGCAGCACCAATTTCACAATCCTGAGAAGCAGCCAAAAGTTCAGGAGGGTCACTTTGAGCGGAGCTTTCTCCACTGTGACCATCAACCCTCTAGAGATGAGAGCCTTAAAGGATCTGCTGCTAACATCTTGACTCCATACACCTTTAGAGGTCTTGTGAAGTCCATGCCTCGATGGGTCAGAGCTGCTTTGCAGACAGGTGGGAGGTCTACACAATATTAGGCAGGTGGTTTTAATGTTATGGCTTATTGGTATATAATATAATATATATATAATAGAAGAGAAGCAGCACTCTCCAAACATCAAACTGAAACATATCCAGTATTAATCCAACATTTCAGTCTCTTCAGACTTTTTTCAAGGGACCATTGTCACACATTGGGGTCTTAACCTTACTTATACTGTCCAGCACAGTTATATAATGGTGTCCTGCACTTCTAGTGGCCACCTCCAGCATTCTTGAGCATCAACATCTCCATTGTGTACATCCTTCCTGACTGAATGGGAGCACACATATTGGACTCAGTCAGGTAAATGGTCCCTTTCAGTTAGCACTCAGGAGCTACACTCCCATGTCCTTTGCTACCAATTAATAGAACCAGTTACTTAAACCAGCCCCTGTGAGTTACGCATGGCCAGAACAACTCCCTTTTTAGGAAGAGGATTTTCCCTGGCAGAGCTGCTATATATACAGTATGTTCCTGTTTAACCTGCAATCACTCCCAGTTACCTACAAGTTACTCTTGTTGTGCTACATGCACTCCTGTCACCTGCAAGTACTTTCGTTAAGCTACACGTACGCTTGTGTTCCTGCAAGCACTTTTGACACCTGTAAGTACTCTTGCCTACCTGCAAGCGTATCCTGCACTCCTGTCATCTGTAATTTTTTCCGGGACTCCACTGGTGCTCCAGCAAATCCATCTTCTGTTCCTGCTGCAAAGGATTCATCACTCCATCCTGGGATTGTCCTTGAGCACATATTCTACTTTACCATCCAGCATCTGTCCTCAGCAGTACTCCATCTAGCCCTTGTCTTGCTACTTACTCTCATACTAGTCCACCTGATAGCACACCATAGGTGTAGGTGTTTAGTCTGTAAGTTCTATTATCTGACAGCTGGGGCTAGCTCTGAGTCTCAGGCTCCAGCTGAGCTAATAAGTGGAATACAGATATGGGTATCTTTGGATGCACAGATCTGAGCTCTTCACCTCTAGTCTCAGTTCTGAGTTTTTGATTCCATTCTAGTTCTATTTGGTTCAAGTCTCTACTTGTTCCCTGAGTTCCCACAGGTGGGTGCCGACCTTTAGTTTCTATGGTTCAGCTGCTGAGGCTGAGTTTTCCATGATTGGTTCCAGGGCCTCATTCCGGTGGATTCCAGTCCAGTCTTTGGTTCCAGGGTCATTGCCTATTCCCAGTGCTACTTTGGCCCTGGGTATATCAGGTGAGCAGAAGTTTCTTTAAAGCACTTAGTTTCAGGTTTCAACCAGCCTCAACTAGATTCAAGGGTCCCGATACATCAAATAAATACAGTCAACAGTGACACACATATTGTACTGTGTCCTTGAAAAAATCTGAATAGACTGAAACGTTGAATTAAAACTGGATACATTTCACTGTTTAATATTTAAATGCTGGTTCTCTTCTATTTTCACAGCCCAACAAAAAAGTTTTTATTTAGCTGCCAAGGATATGTGAGCAAATTTAGGTTATTTTGGGGTTGCTGAATTAAAAAATTAAAGTAGTTATTTCAAATTGGCTCTAGTACTTGAGATGATGGATACCCTCAAGTAAGATGGAACCCTAATGTGTGCATATTTGAATCTATAGGAATAATCTAGAAAGTGAGACATGCAAACTATTCTTGGTGTTCACTCCACGATCATTCTAGAATATCCCCCCTCCATATATAAGTGATTGTCCACCCAACCATCAGTCAGCTGACAGTTGTCTATTGTGTTTTTCCTGTTTCTCATTCCATGTATCTCAAAAATTAGAGCCAATCTAGAAAAAACTATTTTATATTTGGAACCAGCACCACAAAGTTACCCCAAAATTGCATGAAAATGATTGTTTGTTGATCAGTGTTAATTATGCTAGGTGATGATTCCCCTTTCTGTGCACCCCATCTTTACCTTGGAAGTGGTGAGCAGCAATGTAAATATTTTATATGTATGCAAGTTATTGCAAGGTCTGCTAATCTTTAACTGTTCTTTAAAATAGACACTAGATGGCACTTGTGTACTTCATTGTGAACAAGTAGAAAAATACAGCAAATTTGCAGAATCAAAGCATATGTACTTATATATAGTGCAGTTATATATAGTGCAAAAGTATCTATTTACCATGCACCTCAATTTTCTATAAGGCACAGGTTTAAGGATCATGATTATTTTTTGTGTGGAGGAGTAGACATTTACAGATCATTCCTAACAAAGTATGTGGTAGACACATTGATGCACATAATTTGGCAGAGAAGTGAAGAAATAATGAGAGTTTAGCACCTTCCTGATGCACTTCAGCTATGAAGTTCAGTCAGAGCCATACAATAAAACAAAAATTTCACACATAAAATTGCTACATGTAATGATTAGCATTACTGCCTCACAGCACTGAGGTCGTGGGTTCGATTCCCACTGCTGTCCTAACTGTTTGGAGTTTGTATATTCTCCTTGTGCTTGTGTTGGTTTCCTCCGGGTACTACGGCTTCCTCCCACACTCCAAAAATATAATGGTAGGTTAATTGGCCCCCAACAAATATTAACCCTAGTGTGTATGTGTGCGTAGGTAGGGAATATACTGTAGATTGTAAAATGCACTGGGGCAGGGACTGATGTGAATTGCCAGATATTCTCTGTAAAGTGCCGCAGAATATTTGTGCGCTATATAAATAACTGGTAATGAACAAATAAATAACATGACATACATGATTTTCAATCACTCTCCTGATTTAACATAAGCAACAAATGAGTCTAAACCAAACAATTTTCTGATAATAAAGAAAAACTTTTAAATTAATGAAAGGTATGTCCCTAAGGTGGTAGAATATTGTAATTTTGATGTAACAGAGTTTTGTGCATTGTGCCTTCTGCATTTTTTCCACCAATATTTATAGCTTCCAGAATCATTGAGGGAGGACGGTAGGCCAACATCTTGAAGTGCTCTGAATGCACCATCCAGGGGCATCTGTGTAAAACCAAGATATTTTGCAGTGCGCATCAATTGCACTTTGTAAAGGATCTCCTCAGTATAAATATATTGCAAACATTATAAATAATTGTCTCACACAACCAAATTTAATATGCAGTAGACTCATAATAACTCTATGATCTTTAAGGGAGGAACTGCAATGAGAATAAAAGTACTGTAGATAGTCTTAAAAACTTTAGGAATATAAAAAAAATTGTTTCTCAGTCTATAATTTGATTACTATTGTAAACATGACTCGATTAGTGCACTGCAATGGCTGTTTCACATTTCTATATTGTGCAACATTATGGAAATATAAAGATTGTCTAATATGTATGCACATCTCAGACATGTACAGTGAGATTGTTAGGTTACACTCCGAAGTTTTAACATTCTCTGAAGCTAATACAGAGTGAGAATTATAACAGTTTCCTGGGCCAGAAAGTGAATGCACACAAATGTGTGGGGGAGGGGGACTCTGCACATTCAAATAGATGAAGACCCCCCCATAGATGCAGATGCAATAATAACGCTTGTTAAATTTGTTATTGCTGAGGACATGTAGAAAATTGGCTTTATTATCTCACTAACAACACCAATCCCCTATTTTACTGTTTGTCATTATCAACATGCTGGATTTGCACCTATAATGTTGGGTACGTGATCCCCGTGCACAGAATACCAGTGCTGAGAATCCCGAATGGGTGACAATGCCGACACATCTTGGTAAGTGCCTAACCCTAAACCTCCCCCACCTCCCAAAGCCTAAACTCTTAACCCCCCTCCCGCAGCCTACCCCTAACCCTCCCCCTACTGCGTACTTGCCGATCGGGCAGGTGATGGACATTTGTGGGTGGAATAGGGGCGGGGACCACGCGATTGCATCATTTTGGCCCCACCCACGCTGTACAATGCCAATAATACAGGCATTGTGGAGCAGGGAGCAGGGCCAAAATGACGCGATTCAGTGTGAATCGCGTCACCGCCCCCCTCCGCTGCAGGGGTTTACCTATTAATCGCGAGGGGGGTCGGGGGGATCGGCAGCTGCCGGGAGGCTTGCCTGCCTTCCGGGGGCCCGGGAGCTGCACCTGATTTTCAGGAGGCTCCCGGGAAAATCGGGAGGGTAGGCAAGCCTGCCCTACTGCCTAAACCTAACCCTAATACTTACTGTCGAGATGCTGATGTCTAGATTCTGACTGCTGTCTGGATTCCGGTGCCAGCATTCCGACCGCCGGAATGCCAACTACATCCCTATTATATACCTCCTTTTGTGCATAATAATGCAATTATTTTGGTCAGCATAGCCTGCAATTGCAAGAACATTCCCTTACTGTACATACTTACTACAGTATGGCTCTGATCCACCCATTCAGTTGTAAGACACGGGAAATGGACAGATAACTATTGTTGTACTCACTCTGCATAAGCTGCATTGCCAGCTTGGTCTTTGTTAATAGTTTTATAATTGTGTGTTATGGTAAACTTTGGGTAGGTAGAGGGGAAGTTGAATGGGGGGAGGATTTGAGAGATTTTGGCTAAAGTATACGGGTGTGTGCCCCAATAGTCTGTAAGCAGTTATCTTTGTGTCCTAATACTTGGCTAGATATTTTCCCCTCTAAATGTCAACACACTGCCTGAGATTTGCTTATTGCACTCAAAAAGAAAGAGAGCTTCTATGGTGTAATTATGTTTTGAGAAGTAAGTAAACCCCTGTTTCCATATTTAAGTATATATAGAAGGTTGGTAATCTCTTCCATAGAAGCCAAGGCATGAGATATTTCCAATATTTAGCTACTGTGCATTTTGCTGTTTAAAGGACATGAAATTCATACTTATCTGACCATCTATTAAGGTGTGAAATTAGTAGAGATGTTTTGGTTTTGGATCTGGATATCCCCTGGTTTTGGATCTGAATCTGGTTTTGGATTTTTTCCTTTGTGTTTTGTTTTCATGTTTTTGTTTTTGATCTGGATTTTTTTCTTAAAAAATTAAAAAAACAGCTAAAATCACATAAAATTTGCCTTTTTTGTTCCAACAGTATTAATAAACTCAATAACATTTATTTCCACTCGTTTCCAGTCAATTTTGGTTACCTCACAGCTCACAATATTGATTTTTTTCATCTAGTTAAAGGGACAAAAGGTTGCATCCAGCTTGCTGGCTCAAAACTGATTGATATAATTATTAATAGAGTTGAGGACTGTGCAAAGATGATAGTTGGGATACCCTTGAGGATTGAAGGCATGAGCCTTCATAGAAGACAAGGAAGTTGACGGCCTTGCATTATCATGATGACTGCTGGCGGCAGCTACAACATGTGGTTCTTGGCCTTGCACTCCTGTCATGTGACAGCCTTCCATATTTTCTGCTGTCTTGAAGCAGTGTCACAAGCACCAATAGTGTAGCCAAGGTGCGATTACAAAATTCACAACCGTGCATTCGTGCGCACACAGAAAAAAAATATACAAAAGACAATTTTTTTTTTTTTCAGGTCCAGAACTTGGGCCCAGAGCACAGATTGGTGACGACTGGAGTCGGGCAGCACTAGGTTGCATTGCTGCATCTTGTGTGACCAAGCCTAACATGCATACACACACACACAGAAAATAAATAGACAAAAGACACTATTTTTTTTGGGGGGGGGGTTCGGGTCCAAAACTTGGGCCCAGAGCACAGATTGATGACGACTGGAGTTGGGCAGCACTAGGTTGCATTGCCAACTTGCTAGATCTTGTGCGGCTAAGCCTAACACGCACAGACACACAGACAATTATTAGAAAAAAAGACAATTGATTTAAATTTTTTTTATGCTCCAGGACTTGGGCCCAGAGCACAGATTGATCACGACTGGAGTCGGGCAGCACTAACTTGCAACTTGCGTTGATGGCTGGATCTTGTGCGGTACAGCGGTTAAACCTAACACGCACACACACACAGAAAAATATGAAAGAAACTTTGAATGATTTTTTTTTTGACTGTGTATTTTTTTTTTTTTGAGTCCAGAACTTGGGCCCAGATGGCCAGAGCACCAGCCCAGATGTATCTACAGTTCTGCACCAGCCCAGATGGACACAGCAGACATGAAAAACACCAGCCCAGGACACAGCAGACAGCACAGACAGCCCAGATGGATCAGCAGACAGCACAGTGACAGCACCAGCCCAGAATGGATCAGCACCAGCCCAGGACACAGCAGACAGCACCAGCACCTCTCCCAGCCCTACACTACCCATCCTCCCTGTTCAGTCTCCACAGCTGGAGTGAAATGGTGTCCGTCGCGTGGTCCCTTATATACTGCATTGATCATAGAGACGAAAGCTCGCGAACTGCGAGATTTAGTATCTATGGTTTTGCCTCGATTTGAGAGATCCGAGTAAGGTGGGAACATCCGAGCCTGCTTGGATCCGACTTGGTTCTGCTAAATTTGGGTGGGGTCGGATCTCTGGAAACCGAATCCACTCATCTCTAGAAATTAGCAGCCACAAGAAAGCCATCCATAGACTTTAATTGGTATTTTATTGTAGAATATCCTCCAGTAATGCATAAACTTCCCTTCAATGTGTGGAAATTTGGCATGTCCAGAAAATGTGACAAAAAACTAATCTTTCTCCATATTCTCACCAACATAAGTGTGAGGTTGTTCTGTAGATTTTGAGTGTAGCAGGTACCATGCACCATCTTCTATGGACCATCCAGTAACTCTGGGCCTGATTCAGCAAGGATTGCTATTGTGATTACACATGTAGACGGCCAATTGTTGCGTACTGGCAGTCTGCGAGCGAGTTAGTAGGGCCCATTCTGCACACTCACAGAATAGGGCCTGTGCTGCGCAGATTCCCAAACATCGGGAATCTGCGTTCAGCAGTGCACTGGCGTGCACTGCAGAATCAGGCCCTCAGTTTGCAAGTATGTGAACAAGCCCTTACGAAAGTCTGTGCTTGCATGCCCCTTCCTTTTCCTGATGCAAATCTGGTGCTCTTTCCAAGCCGCACCTTGGCGCTAAGAGCCGCAACTCGTCCCTCAAGGCAGCATCTCTGCCGGGGCATCTATCTGCTCTCCAACCGCACCTTGGCTCTCAATGCCACCCTTCGGCTCTAGAAGATGTACCTCAGCCCTCAAGGCTGCATCTCAGCCTGACTTTACCTCGGCTTTCCAAGCCGCATCTCGGCCCCCAAGGCCGCATCTCTGCCGGAGTATCTATATGCTCTCCAGCCGCACCTCGGCTCTCAAAGCCACACTTCGTTCCTCAAGGTCGCACCTCCGCTTGAACATCTATTGGCTGTCTAGCCACATCTCGGCTCACAAACCGTATGTCAGCCCTCAAGGCTGCTATTCAGCCTGAATATCTATTGGCTCTTAAAGCTGCACCCTGTCTACTCCTTCTTGAATACCTCACCTTATCCTGTGATTCAAGAATCGCATACATCTTGTGGCCCTAGGATAACCGTTTAAGCCTCTACTATCAAGTTCAAGTCCAGGGGGCCACCTAAGTACCAGTGAATGTGTCCAGTTCCAAGGGAACAGCGGGTGGCAGAAGACCTCGTCTGAGTGATTGTAGGGGTCTTACACAGTGAATCCTAGGAGATCATAACACTATGCCCATGGTAGTGTAGAATATAGAATTTATATAGATTTGGGAGAGATGTGTGGGTGGAGTAGTAGAGAAGTACTGTATAATAATATCAAAATCATACACAATGAACAACCAACCATCATCTGTTTTCTGTGTGTTGGATCTCTGTGTGTTGGTGCTAATCTCTTGAACCACTGGATGGATTTTGATGGGGTTTTCTATACAGCATTGGTTGAGGAAGGTTTGGGTATATGAACCGTTCATCTGCCACAAAAGGGAGCCAAGCAGTGACTATTTTAGTGAAGCAGTCACAGAAAAAAATCTAATCTTACAGTAGTTGGCCATAGTGAGAGCCAATCAGAGCTAGCAATGTTCCCTGTTGCTTAGCAGCAGCCTAGAGAGGGGAGGGAGTCAGGGACTGTGGCAGGATCAATTCTGAGGCAGACAGAGGGCCTGATTCTGATTTGGGAATAGAGGGCCTGATGCAGTAAGGATTGCTATTGCGATCGCAATAGCGATTACACATGCAGTCTCACTGTGAAGATATGCTAATGATTGCAATTGCAATGCTATGCAGCCAAACATAAGGATGCCCACTTTACCTTACACACATTCATAATACTTAGCAAGTCTGCAAAACCATCGGTAACATCCAGGGCCGGACTGGGACTAAAAATAGGCCATGGCATGTAAAGCACACAGGCCCACCTCGCGTGAACACCTGGCTCCTGGCATAGACTCCGCCTATTACTAATCCTGACTCCTCCCACTTCTTATGCTGTTACAAATATATTTAATATTAGAACACCATACAAGTATACATTATTCTCTGTATTAAAATACACACAACAGGAGACATCCTGCAGGGCATTCAAACATGTGTCATAGTCAGATATTTGGTATTTGGTTGGTTCTGTTAGGTAAAGCTGGCACTTCATTGGTGTAGGTTACACACAAGGATCAGTGAAGACATTTTCCCAATTGACCAAGTCCAGATTAGCAATTGTATAAGCTTAGATAGTGTCACTGTAGGAGTTTTTTAGGGCAGGGGTGCTGAACACAGAGGATGACACATCTGTGCACATCAAAGCAGAGCCGTAACTACACATTTAGTTGCCCTGTGTACATTGGTGTCACCATCCATAACTAAAGCAGGGAGAAAAATACAGGTGTGGACTCGCTGGGAAGGGTCATGACCACAAAATAGTACCTCCAATTCAAATTACACCAAACAGTAGTGTCACTTATTCACATTACGCCACACAGAGCCCATTCACGTTACGCCACATAGTAGTATACTACACACAGAAATGCTCCTTAAAACACATTATGGAAAACAATGAGTAATACACACTGCGCACAGGGGATTGATGTAATAGGCGGGGTGTGGTGCATCTACAAGAATGGTGCACTCCTTACTGTATATGTACAAAAAGTAGAGAGGAGTAGTAAATGCGCTCAGAACCCCTCTATACTATATAGCTAGACGGCCTGTCATGTCAGCTCTGTAACTGACCCAAAAAAAAAGGGTTATGACAACCTTGTAAAATGATCAAACTTTTATGCAATCAAATCTCAAAATGCATGTACAAACTTGACCTGATAAACTCAAACTACATATTAGGTCAGGGGTAAATAGGGAGTGTTCATTGGTCATGACTAAAAACAATAAATAATATGAGACATTTTCAGAGTAGGAAACAAAAACAAATTAAAATTTAAATATAGCACTGGAGTTGCTGTAGATTATAGTTCACCCCATTATGTCTAATGGAAATATAATGGTGATGCGCAGAATGGTATAAGAGTCAGTACTTGAGAACTTTGGTGTGGAGCGGCATCCCGCTACTCACCCCTCTAGATGCTGTTGTCCTTGTGATGCTGCAGTGAAGTGTCCATTGCACGGGGTGATCAAGGTGGAATACGAGGTTGGCCGGGGGGTTGAGAAGCAGGGACTCCGGACCAGGGAACAGACGCTGACAGTTGAGACACCCTTCACGGTCCACAGGATACCATCACTGTGTCCTCTACCTGGGGAGGGAGTGTAACTGGTTTCGATGGTTAGGTTTCCGCACACTATGCCACACAGTAGTGTATCTTAAAACACATTATAATGCCCCTTAAAACACATTATGACACACACAGTAAAACCCCTTAAAACACATTTTGCCACATGGTAATGCCCCTTAAAACACATGAAGTGTGTATATGTCTCCTCTCTGATCAGCAGGTTTGACCCCCCCACTGTGTCCCTCTAGCAGCATCTCCCTGTCACTGTGTATCTCCATTCCCACCAGATTAAACCCCCCATCCCTATAGCAGCAGCTCCCTGTCCTGTCTCCTCGCCCACCAGTTTCTAACCACCCCATCCCTATAGCAGTAGCTCCCTGTCCTGTGTCTTCTCTCCCACCAGATGACCCCCTGTCCCTATTGCACCTGCTCCTTGTCCTGTGTCAACCTCTCCCAGCAGATTATACCTCTCCCCCCCCTCCCCTCCCCTCATAGAAGCAGCTCCCACTGGTGCATTATCCTCTTCCACTGGTACCTTCAGTCGCTCTGTCTCTGCCACCCCCAGTGGCGGCAGAGACAGACTCACCTTAGTCTTCCCGGACCCGGACCCTATCCACTCCTGACACCATTTTCTCTTCGCAGCTCCTCAGTGGCAGTAGTGACAGTATGACGTATGTTAAAGGAGCCACCGGGACGTCACGCAGGCTGCAACACAGTGAATGATAGGAGGGTCGGGCCATTGGTGAAGGAGGAGAAGGAACAGCGATGGAGCCGGAAACTCAAGGAAAAGGAGGCTGCGCGGCGTCACTAACCGGACCGGCAGATCTGGCCATCGGCCCTTCTGGCATATGCCAGAACTGCCAAATGGCCAGTCCGGCCCTGGTAACATTGAGTACCATCGCAGCCTCAGTCACACTTGCACAATGTCAGACCATACTCATTGCACGTAGTGAATGCCCAAGCTGTGTATGGCATCGCAATTGATAATTTATGTACTCACATGCAACAGCGTTCAAACGCCTGCATTTTGCCGACCACCCCCCATCACCACCCCCAAACGCTGCCTCCTGTCAATCACTCTGCAATGGGTCTGCATAGTGACTGCGATTGCAGTCCCAGTCGCAGTGGAGTGTTCGCGCACTGCAATGCACACACAAAATGCAACAATCAGCCAATTGCGTATATAATTGCAGTTGTGATCGGTAATGAATCAGGCCCCGAGTAAGAAAGAGCAAGTATCTGTGCATCTTTGTAAAATCATGCTGCACTGCAGTTGGGGCAGATTTAAGATGTGCAGGGAAATTTAGATTTTAGAGGGGTGTGTCCAGACTGAAATCTTAATTTCAGTTTAAAAATAAAGCTGTCCAGCATTTGTAGGCTACATGCAAAAGCAGACAGTATTTACCCCACATGCAAAAAAGGTATGTATTTGCACTCCTTGCATTGCAACATGGTTTGTCCAGGTACAGAGTTACTTGATATATCTTACTCTATTCCCAAATCTGAATCAGGCCCAGTGCGTGAGAGACAGCCTTCAATCCATGAAGATGCCCTGATTCAGTCATAGTAGCCAGGAAGGAGTCAGGTGAGGCATAGCTATCAGGAAAACCAAACAACCATTGGAACACCATGCTGCTGAAAATGCTTATGGTAGCTGCAGTACAAATTTCTCATCCATGCCTTTCTCAGCACATCCCAGTGGCTGGGCCCTAGCCATCTGCAGGCCAGCAGCAGTGGAGCTTTTGGTGACACTGGTGAGATGCATGGGGCAGGTGTGAGAAGCAGGGGATTGTGGTGAGATGCAGAGGGCTGTGGTGTGATGTAGGGGGCCGTAGTAAGAAGCAGGAGTGAGAAGCAGGGGGCCTGTGGTGAGATGCAAGGGGCTGTAGTGAAATATAGGATGCTGTGATGAAATGCAGGGGGCAGTAGTGAGAAGCAGGAGGCTGTTGTGAGATGCAGGGTGAAGGAGTAAGCAGAAGGGTTTTGAGAGATGCAGAAGGCTATAGTGAGATGCAGGGGAAGGTGGTGACATGCCATAGGTTGATAAGAGATGCAGGGGGTTGTGTCGAGATGAAATTGCTCCCTTGTGAGGTCGGGGCGTGTCACTAGGTGTATGAACCATTCATCTGTGGCAAAAGGGAGCCAAACAGTGACAATTTTAGTGAAGTAAAGGCACAGAAGAAAATCTTGCACCAAGCTGCTGTATAGGAGCTGGTCAGGGTGCTGAAATAGCAAGAGACAGTGAGAGCCAATGAGAGATAGCAATGAGCCCTGTTCCTTAGCAGCAGCCTAGAGAGGGGAGGGAGTCGGGGACTGATCAGGGGCATGTCTGAGGCAGACAGAGAGTGAGAGACAGCCTCCAACAAACCCATGAAGATGCCCTGAAGCAGACACAGTAGCCAGGAATGAGCCTGAAAAGGTATAGCTATCAAGAATTAAAAAAACAACACCCATCAGAACACCATTGAATTATTTCCATTTGATGGTGGTAAACATCTGACAGCCCCCATCACATGGTAAAACACCACCATTGGAACAAAAATATTGATGGTTAGTAACCATTGGATTCTGATGTCTTTCCCTAAGATGAACCTACACATGGACTCTGACCACCACTCCTCCACTGTGAAGTGCTCATGATGTTGCCGCTTATCCAAGTGCCTTCAGTGAACAGAAGGCACCCTCCACGGAATTCATCGTTGTTCTCAGAAATGGGAACCATGGCGAGAAAGCTCCACAGGAAGCCCAGAAAATACAGGGTACATTGTGCAAAGAGGACATTGCTCATGGTCATGTTTGGCAGCTGGGTGGGGTGTGCATGGAGGCTGCGGAAATATGTACAGCTACCCTACCCCCGGGGACTTGCTGCTGATAATGCTTATGGTAGCTGAAATACAAATCTCTCATCCATGATCCTCCTGCCCTTCCTAGAAAATCCCAGTGGCTTGGCCGCAGCCAACTGCAGGGCAGCAGCAGTGGGAGTTGTGGTAACACTGGTGAGATGCATGGGGCAGGAGTGAGAAGTATGGGGTTGTGGTGAGATGCGGTGGACTATGGTGACATAGCATACATTATTTTCAGATGCAGTGGGGTATGGCAAGATGAAATTGCTCCCGTGCGAAGCCTGGGTGGGTCACTAGTGTATTATAAAATATAATACAGAACATTCTAAGGATATATTTAGTTGTTGCTTTACTGAACAGCTGGCCCAACAGTGGAGGAATGATGAATAGCTGTTAGATTTTGGTCTATTAGCACAAATTATGGCAAGTTAGATGCTTATTTGCATGGCACCATCACAAATATTGATGAATAGACCCCTGTGCATTAGGAGATCCATTGTGAAAAATTGTGGAATTAGGGGAATGGATCAAAGGCGATACAGACAAACACTTAAAATGATGTGATATTCAAACCCCAAAGTTGTCAAGGCGACTTCTCCCTCATAAAAAGGTCAACTGTAAGTAGGCAGGATATGAAAATAAACAAAAACAAAGGAAAAATCAAATTTGAAGTACAGCAACAAATCTGTATATATGAATGCTTCAAATTGAAGGGTTATTTTCCCCGTGTGGAATGGAAAATTGTGTATGGTGAAGATGATCCAAAGAAGAATAGAACTTCGCCACTACTAATTAAGAGGCTGGGCGTACCATAAACTCACATAGAAAATGTGTGGAAAATATATATACAGGTTTCTTTCCAAGTATTCCAACTTATAATTTAGGGTAGGCATAATAAAACGGGCGTACCCCAACTCGTGATAAAAAGGTTGGGATCCACATATAGCGGTATCTTTAAATTTCTTAATCTGATATAATCGGCAAATCTCTTAAGCCAATGTATTCCACATACTCAATTGTAGAAATCAAAAAAGGTCACTTTATTCGAAAATAGTTTAAAAAACCAAATAGGTACATTCAACAGGATCTTAGTGTCCAAATCAGAGTCCACAGTTATTCGTTAAATAGAAAGAGGCAATATGCCCATTTGCAAGTAAAAAGTCTGGACTTAAACATGCATTAGACCCACTGCATACCTTCAAAAAACAAAAATCCAGGTCTCTGCGATTGTCCTTATTGCCCACTGGTCTCAGTAGATCCATTGTGACAGCCTGAAGTAATTGTGAGGGCAGAGTTGTGTCTGTACCATGGGAAGAAAGGCCATGTGATAAATATACATTTTTAATAATAGTTAATGCTTCCTCTCAAATGCCAAACATCCACCAAGAGGGCAATACACATTATTATTTCAAATACTGAATGAAAAAAAAATATATATACTGTATATACCAGCTCAAGTACCCGACGTTGCCCGGCTTTAAATCTTCAAGTAATTATGTTTTATTATGTGATGTCGTCCAAATAAATCTAGTGGAAGGCCCAGAACAGGCTCCCTGGGTCAAAGTTCTGGCCAGCGTACAAAGCCGTGAGGTTCCACTGGGAACCCAACCACTCTATTAGGCATCCCAGACCAATTGCCACCCCTCTGTGAAGATTTAATCCAAATCAATCTAGTGGGAGGCCCAGAACAGGCTATCTGGGTCAAAGTTCTGCAGAGTGTACACCGACAGGAGGTCCGACCCGGACCTCAACACCCTAGTGTGTCACCTGGAATCCAATGTTACCATTCTGTGAAGTTTTCATCCAAATCCATACAGTGGATGGCTCAGTACAGGCTCCCCGGATCAATGTTTTGCCCACCGTTCACTGACTGGAGGTCCGACCGGGACCCTAACCCCCCTAAAACTTGTCCAGGATCCAACTGGACCACCTCGCATTGGTTTCATCCCAATCGGTGCAGGAGTGTCCGAATGCATAATCGGAGAGATAAACAAACAAACAGACCCATTTATTTTCTTATATAAGATTTGTCGCGTTATCGTGTTGCCGCTATGTGGCCTAAAAGCTTAATTTTTTTTGTAAGCGAAAAAAGATGTTATTGCCCCTTGGTGGAATAAACCCTCATATTTATATGTTATTGCATTTTATTTAAATTTGGGCATGGAACTGTACTCTTTCCATGCATAACCAATATAAATAGTTGTGTTTATGTAGTTTGTAAAAATATAGTTATTGTGGAATAATAATATAAATGTGGGTTATCTTTTCAAAGTGTTCCAATATGCATCAGACCATACAGAATCCTTAGTAATAAAACACAATGGCCCCTGACAGGAAAGAAAACAAACATATTGCCCCCCACAGGAAAAAATAAAACACATTAGCCCATACAGGGTAAAAAAACACATTGGCCTCTATAGTAAAAAACAAATACTTGGGCATTGATAGGAGAAAAATACAACACAATAGCCCCCACATAAATAGAATTAAACATATAAGCTTTTCATGAAAATACAAACAAACAAGCAAACACATTGTCCCATCCACCATGACCCTCCCCCCCAAGTTGGATGCAACTTTCTTCTGCTTACCTGCTCCTGTAGCTTCCGTCACTTGTCACCTCCCCTGGTCTGTGGAGCTTTGGTTAGTCCATGGAATGTGGCTCTGTCCCAGTAAACAGCAGGTACGAGAAATGGTATGCAGTTATGAGACCGCCGGACGCATGGCCGCTGGTCTCACTACCGACAGCATAATCCCGGCAAGAGATCTAACATAGCCGTTGAAATGCTGACGAATATGTTAATCCCAAAAACGGGACCCCGTCAGGATGCTGGACCAATCGTCCAACGCCGGGGGTAAGTATGTATGCAGCCGGGGGGGTTAGTATTAGGGCACCCCGAGGGTACTTAGGGTTAAGCACCTCCCCCGGGGAGGGTTAGGCTAGGGGAAGGGTGGGTTAGGTTTAGGTACTAGGGGGGGAGGTTAGCGTTAGGCACCCCCCCGGGAGGGTTAGGTTAAGGGTGCAGGGAAGGGGGGGTTAGGGTTAGGCACCCCTAAAGGAGGGTTAGGGGGGAGCGTGTTAGAAATAAGTAACATACCTCTGATGTCGGGATCTTGTGCATCAGGCTGCCGGCATCGGCATTTGAACCGCTGGCCTGACATCCGGCGGTCAATCATACCCGTTTCACAAGAAATACCCTGCATTTGAAGTAGTGCTATAACATCCCCCAGCCAAACTTCACCTTGTGACTAGACATTGCCCACCTGCAGGTGTGGGTACAGTTGAGCAACCCACCCATTCTCCTCTGTGCTGCCCGGGCAGTCACATCACCAGTGCATTCCAGTGATCCACCTCATCCCCGTCAACAGAATTTTCTCCCACCCCATGATACCATTAGCCTTGGAGCTCCACCACACATTCACTATGAATCCCAGATGAGTGCTGCATTGGGCAATCATGTGTACAAGCTGCCAAAAGCTATGCCCATCGTATCCCAGGGCCCTCACTGTCACTGTCGGGCTGCGGCTACTAGCACTCTCCAAATTTTGGCACTCTACTTGACAGCTGCAAAGATGGAAAAGTGGCAAATCATTTAGAAGACTCTTCTTCCCTTTATGTTTTCCAACAGCCAAACAGCAGTATCCCTCTGGAGATATTTTAAACTCTCAAATCCATACCCTCAGTACCCCTCTATGGGGCATATTCAGTTGGGCACGAGGTTTAGCGAGGTAAAAAACCATGCGCCCAAAGAATTCTGCCCTTATCTGCCCGGGGGTCTTCGCGGCTCCCGGTGGCCTCCCCTCTATCTTCTCACTGGAGAGGTGGCTGCTGAGAGTCCCAGGGGCTGCTGGGAGGCTCCAGGGGCTGGTGGGAGAGGCAAGGGCTGGTGGGAGATGTGTTTCTCCCAGCGCCGATTCCGGTGGGCCACATGACACTGGGGGGGGGGACACATACACTGGGGGTCACACACACTCATGCACACACACACTCACTCATAGACACTCAAACACACTAACCTACTCACCGCTGCTGCAATAATCTGGGACCCGCCGTTGGATGAAGAAGACAGCACTTCGGAAGGTGAGTAATTACTGACCAATTAAGCTAATTTGAAACTTCCAATTGCTTAATTAGTCCACAGGGGGGTTCCGCCGGGGTCCCAGAGCAAGTCCCTCAGATTTTTCCTAAAATTAACGATTTTTTGAAAATCACACTTGCTCTGGAGGTGTGAGAAATAAAACCTCCCGGCGCGTAAAAAAAGAAAAAAATCTGCACCTATTTGAATACCAGAAAAAACCCACCTGCGGGAAAAACCTTGCAGATGCGGATTTTTTGCTGTTCTCGCACCCAATTGAATATGCCCTTATTTGTTCACCAGCCAATGCTGGTTACCCCAAAATGATGGGACCCCACATCAGTTTTCCCCCTGATTTTGGGGTAACCAATGTTGGGCTGTAAGTGCCAGGGCTGTTATAGAGTGGGGGTGGGGACCTACACACAATTTGTAATTATTATTTTTTTTTCGTATGCAGAAGTAGGTGGACATCTAGTCAACTGGTTGGAACAAAATTGTTCTAGTGTATGGCCAGCTTTAGGTGACAACATACTAATTAAACAAATATTTAAAAGATTCAATTAAGTTTTTAATCACATACTCTCTATGTTTCAACATAAAATTGTATTCTATAGTGGCTTGCTAAAGTATTTAACCCCTTAAAGTCTGCAGGTGTGTCTGTGGTACAAATGCCATTTACACAGAATGTTGCAAACCGTTTTATTGCGAATCAGTAGGCTCTTAAGCTGGGCATCCACTATACAATTTTCTGTCAGATACCTGTCCAATCTGACTGGTTGGAATAAAAACCTGGTAATGTATGGAAACAAATGACAGTCAATCATATGGTTTTAAACATTGAAAAAAGGACAAAAAAAATTTTCAAATTGGTTAAATTTGTGTCTTTTAACTAATTTGTCTGAACAACCATTTTTGGCTATTTTCAAGTGTTTGTGAGCAAATGGACCATTGTCATTTGCTCCCATACATTACCAGGTTTTCATTCCAACCAACCAGATTGGACAGATATCTGACAGAAAACTGTACAGTGGATGCCCAACTTTAGAGTAAAATTTCAAACTCATTAATTGTCTGCAGATTTTCTATAAAATTTCATTAAAACTGAAAAATGCTGTTTGCATAAGTAGTCACTATTGAAGCTTCAAGTTTACACACATGAAATATATTGCCATAACAATTGGCTTTAAATTAGCTTCTACATGTGAATCATTAAAAAACAACAAATAACATTGGCCATACTGTGAATTTTAATGAAATTTCTGAAAATGAAGACCAAAGAGCATCCTAAGAAAATGAAAGATAAAGTTCTAGACATGCACAAGAAGAAAAAGAATAAAAAGCTACAAAATAATATCCAAGTGCTTGGATATCCCTGTGAGCACTTTTGGATCAAATGTGAGGAAATGTGAGGAAATATAAGCTGCATAAATGTGAATGTAAAAGTGGCACTAGCGGCTGCCCATTCTCTGCAACCTAAGGAGAGCTAAAAGGTTTCCCAACTTAACCCAAATAAAATAGAATTGAAAATAGGAGAGTATATCCAAAACTGAGAAGTGTACTTTAAGGATCAAATCTTTCTTTGTGACACATCCACTATGTAAAACTAGTCCTTTGCTCTCCATAAATGGGAGCCAAGCACTATAGGACTGTTAAAGGTAGTGTCAATACTTAAGATATAAGTGGTCAAACAACGTGTTATCCAAACAAAATCTGAGTTGCATTTGGAAATTTAGGGCACTGGGCATCCTGTTAAATTTGAAGGCCTGATAAAACAAGGGGGCGTGACTTGGAGCAGCATGGCGCAGGATCATCCCCGTCTGCTCTATTACTGAACTTCCTACCAAACATCCTGTAGGAGCATTGTTCCCTGGCTCTACATAAAATACTTCAGGGGCATCTCTGATTTCCATCTGTTGCATCTTGGACCAAAATAGGGGCTTTCTGATCGGCAGCTGTGGCCGTGTTATTGCTTTAAAAAAAAAATTGGTGGGGTGGATGTACCATTTTACTTTCTCCCATAATTCTAGAGGTGTTTCTATCTTGGATAACAAATCCCTAAGGTTTAGACTAGACACTGTTAAATGTGAATACGCAGGCCATTATTTTTTTTTAGTTACTTGTTCATATTCTGGCGGTTTAAATTCTCCTTCCTTATTATGATGTTTTAAAGAAAGCGGCCTACTTTGTTGCACTTTCTCCCTCCACCTTGATTTTTTGCCTAATGTTATGGATAGCTCGGTGGATGGCTGTAAATAGTTCCTTTCTTCTACTGGCTGGATATCTGGCAGGTCCATTAACTTCTTAATTCTCCTTTCAGTCATCCACTCATCACACATTCTCCTGTATAGACATGGTATTTCTATCTCCTATATTGGCCCCTAGGGTTTCTGCAATTGATTACTTGTTTAGAGGTGAATCCAATCACTCTCTATTGTGTATAAAATTGGCACTTCCCTTTTAGAAGGTGCACACTTTTGGAAGCTCAATCCCTTTGGTTGTACCTCATGGGTGCCGGCTCTGAACTAGAGGCTGTTTGGATTTCTTACTGTGGATAATGCTTCTCGTCTTGATGCTTCAATTTTGTCAAACTCGTTTACTATGAAATGTGTTGCTAATTTTAAATTGTATAACAGTAAAAAAAGAGGTTGCCCTTAGATGCTTCTATAGAAATGCTGAGTCTCTTATTCCAAATTGAAGATTATGCTTTATGCTTAGCGGGAGTGAATGGATCACTTGTTTGATATATCTAAATGTAAATTGTAATTTTACTGCCACTTAAAATATTCTCAGGCAGATGTTGGAAGTAGTATTTTGGCCTTTCTGGCAAGAGAGGATGGTGCTTCTAGAGTTGTCTCAGCTGTTCTGGACTCCTCTCAAATGTTGTATATCTCTGTGGGAAATACTGTTGCTGTTTTCTGCAGTTCTACACCTCCCTATATGCCTCCGGGGTGTCTTATTCTCCCTCCCACCATTGTATTTATTTGGGATCTGTTTGATTTCCTTGTTTAGCGGATGAGGCTCCAGAATTTTTAGATGTCCTCTTTACAGAAGAAATGCTGGAGGATGCCATCTCCTTCTTCCAGCATTCTAAGACCCCTGATGTTGTTAGGTTCCTGTGGAGGTGTATCAAAACTGTAAATGTTTCTTTATCCTTCATCAACCAGAGACTTAAAATGTGGATACTGGTGTCATTCCTGCCTCTTTGTCAGAGGCTCTAATTGTAGTGCTACCAAGACCTGGAAAGGACCTACTTTACCTGGAGTCTTAAGAACCTATTACCCTCCTTAACACTGATATAAAGATATTGGCAAAAATGGTGGCTATCCACCTTAATTCCATGATCGGTACCAGGGGCAAATGCAGGATTTTTAAGGGGGGGTTTATACACACATATATATATATATATATATATATATATATATATATATATATACACACACACATATATATACATATACAGAGAATGACACAAGTATTGGTTTTCACAAGATTGCTGCTTCAGTGTTTTTAGACCATTCTGTCAGATGTTACTATGGTATGCTGAAGTCTAATTACAAGCCTTTCATAAGTGTCAAAAGCTTTAATTTCCAATTACATTAAGCTTATGCAAAGAGTCAATATTTGCAGTGTTGACCCTTCTTTTTCAAGACCTCTGCAATTCGCCCTGGCATGCTGTCAATCAAATTCTGGGCCACATACTGACTGATGGCCGCCCATTCTTGCCTAATCAATGCTTGGATGTTTGTCAGAATTTGTGGGTTTTTGTTTGTCCACCCGCCTCTTGAGGATTGACCACAAGTTGTCAATGGGATTAAGGTCTGGGGAGTTTCCTGGCCATGGACCCAAAATTTTGATGTTTTATTTTAGGCAAAATTGTGAGTGAGCACACTCCCTTGGCTGAGAAGCAACCCCACACATGAATGGTGTTGGGATGCTTTACTGTTGGCATGACACAGGACTGATGGTAGCACTCGCCCTTACTTCTCCGTACAAGTGTTTTTCCAGATGCCTAAAACAATCTGAAAGGGGATTCATCAGAGAAAATAATTTTACCCCAATCCACAGCAGTCCAATTCCTGTACCTTTTGCAGAATATAAGTCTGTCTCTGATGTTCTTCCTGGAGAGAAGTGGTTTCTTTTTTGCCCTTCTTGACACCAGGCCATCCTCCTAAAGTCTTCGCCTCACTGTGTGTGAAGATGCACTCACACTTGCCTGCTGCCATTCCTGAGCAAGCTCTGCACTGGGGGTGCCCCGATCCCGCAGCTGAATCAACTTTAGGAGATGGTCCTGGCACTTGCTGGACGTTCTTGAGTGCCCTGAAGCCTTCTTCACAACTATTGAACATCTCTCCTTGAAGTTCTTGATGATCTGATAAATGGTTGATTTAGGTGCAATCTTGCTAGCAGCAATAGCCTTGCCTGTGATGCCCTTTTTGTGCAAAGCAATGATGACTGCATGTGTTTCCTTGCAGGTAACAATGGTTAACAGAGAAAGAACAATGATTTCAAGCTCCACCCTCCTTTTAAAGCTTCCAGTCTGTTGTTCTAACTCAATCAGCATGACAGAGTGATCTCCAGCCTTGTCCTCGTCAACACTCTCACCTGTGTTACCGAGAGAATCACTGACATGATGTCAGCTAGTCCTTTTGTGGCTGCAATGCAGTGTAAATGTTATTTTGGGGATTCAGTTCATTGTCATGGCAAAGAGGGGCATTGCAATTAATTGCAATTCATCTGATCACTCTTCATGACATTCTGGAGTATATTGGCACTTTGCAAAGTGACAGCTGGAATCATGGGTTTCCTAGGTTAGTGGCACGCAAACAGGAAGTGAGGTCCCGCGCTCCTGTCCGCATTGTAACTCAGAGGCAGCTTGGGGATTATTATTAGTCTGGATTAATTCGTTTTATTTGTAGTGAATGAGCGGGATCTAATATTATCAATTATACACATTTGTAGTAAAATCTTCCTATGGCCACATCGGTATATTTCCTGAAAGACTCCTGATAGGGGTTAACACATTGGGCAGTATTTGATATTACAACGAAGGGCTGAAGTGATGTCAGGGGGAACCCGGTTTAAATATTTGGCAAGCAGATGCTGAAGTATGTTATTACCTCTAAAAGGATTCTCCTGTGTGCACATTTGTTGCGGATCTAAAGCCACATGCACGCTACACGTCACCGGCGGGGGTGCCAGCATCGGCAAGTCTATACACACTTGCCGATGCCAACCAGCGGCGGACGCCGGCAGGGGGGTGAGCGGGGCAATGCTGCATTCAGCAGCATGGCATCGCTCATGATATCCCCAGATTGGGCTGCATGTACAGCCGACTGGGGATAGTGTGAACGATTGAATGATATCATTATATTGTTTGTATATTATGTAAGTGGATATTATTGTTAGCAGCTATGTTATTTTAAGAAGATTGCTGGTTAAATGCTGTAATTATATTAGGGTTGCTGAATGATCCATTTAATAGTTGCAGGTTTGCAGCATGTGCATCACATTTAGCAGATTGCTGTTTATATACTATTAGAATATACCATCACTGGAGAGTATGTTTCCATTAGTTGGAATTTGCTTATTTGAGAAGGTCTACATTGTGCTAGTTATATATACATTTAAAAATGGTTTAAAGGGTACTTTTTGAAAGTTATACTACTTACAAGGAAAAAAAAAGTTTTTTCTATACAGCTATGCCACATTGTGTACTTGAATGCTAAATAGCAGCAGTGCATTTTGTATTTTAATATTCAAATCACCTACAGCACAGCCACACCACACTGGACATGCCCAATCTCATCTGATCTTGGAAGCTATGCAGTGTTGGGCCTAGTTACTACTTGCCATACTTGCCTAATTTTTTTCCTCCTCCCCAGGAGAACCCCGGGGAGGAGAAGCAACTGGGTTGCGACGAGGGCGGTTTGTGTCATTAAGCCCCGTAACCTTTGTGGTAAATTCTCGTGATTGGTGCAATTTAAATAGGGGGTGGGGCTAAATGATGCGATTCTTGAAGAATCACGTCATTAAGCCCCGCCACCTACATGGGGACCTGCGATCACCTCAGAAATTCTCCCCATTCTGCCCACTTCACTAGGAAGTGGGCAGAATGCGAGAGGAATGCCTACTCTACCGGGGGTGTGGTGGTTACCCAAAAAATCAGGAGCCTCCCACAATTTCCAGGAGAGTAGGCATGTACGGTACTTGGATGAGAGACACTTGGAAATAACAGGTGCTGTAGGTATAGCAGCTATTTATAAGTGTGTTTACCTTTAAAGCCACATTTGGAATACTAGTCTGATTGAAAAGTATATCTATTTTTCAGTCACATATATGTTTTGGAAGTTGAGTTATATGTTTCATAGGAATGCCAGATGAAGGCTATTTGTTAAGTATGTATATTTTTTTAGACCACAATTGGAAAACTATTTTTTGCATGAATTTGCGGAGTACTTCTTCCAATCTGATATGCAGTCATTTTTGGTATGTATATCCATTTATTTATCATTTGTTACTTTTTATATGTACGCATATGGCTTTTACATACATGCATATGTGTTTATACATTTTTATCAGGCCACATTTAGAACACTGTTCCACTTACAAATTCATGGAATATTTGTCCAATTTATTGCTTACCAATTTTTATTATGTATAAGTACTTATGTATGTAAGTCTTTATAAAGCCAATTATATGTTAAAGATCATCCTTGCATACATAATTATATATATATACAACCTTGGTCACCGGCACTCAAAGAGATTCAGAGCTTAAAGGCATGTCCCGCTGGGGTGCTCACCCTGGGGTATATACCCCTCCAATATACTTCTGCGAAAAAAGCAGCACTCCCAGACTTCAAACAACATGAGTGTTTACTGCATCAAAGCATCAACATTTCAGGGTCATCCCCCTTCATCAAATTACTAAAAGGGCGAAACAACTTTGGCCCATAATTACAACAGACCCACAATTGAAAGTTTTACAGAATAGTAAACTCCTACCAAGCTATTCTAGAGGAGCAAATTTGAAGGATCTATTAGTACGCACTGATGTCTCCACACTAGGTTCAGCAAATACTCATTTTTTGGCAAGGAAAGCGGGTTGCCATAAATGTCTGGGCTGTGTCACATGTGGTTTTTTAATTACGGGTGATAAATTTAATCATCCATATACGGGTAAGACGTATAGTATTAGACATGCTTTAACATGCACATCTAAATTTGTGGTATATCTTCTGTCTTGCCCATGTGGGTTACACTACGTGGGCAAGACAGAAAGACAATTCAAAGAAAGAATGGCGCAACATAGGGCAGCTATAAGAGCTGCTCTATTACAGGGCAAGAGCGAACAAACGGTAGCCAGACATTTTGCTGAAGCAGGACATACCATGGCCATGCTCCGCTATCGAATGATTGACCATATCCCTTGGACTATCAGAGGGGGTGACAGGGCTAGAAGATTATTGCAAGTAGAAAGTAAATGGATATTTACTTTGAACACTGTCAGCCCATATGGATTAAATGAAGCTCTTAATCTAAACTGCTTTTTATAAGTAACTGAAGTTGAGACCTACTTTAATTATAGACATCTCAGTGAAACAAGCATTAGGTATTTGTAAATTTTTCTGTGTAGAGTAACAATTTGAGATAATTGTATAAATAAAATGTGATATTGCTAGTTTACAGATTGGCCACTAGATGGTGCTCTTGTATAAACATAGGGTTAATAATGTTTTAGTATTGTTATATATTGAGATTCAAGGGATTGGATATAAGAAACTGTATATATTAGGTTGTATTGTGTGTATATCCGTTTGACAATAACTTAAATATTTTAATGTGCGGTCTACATGTTTTGTGGACAACTAACACTGTCTTAATCACTGTTAACCATCACTCCTAGCAGCAAGGCCATTCCATGGACCCGGCTAAGCGTCACTTCCGGCATGACGTCATAGTCGAAAACCGGAAGTTGGACGCCGGATACCGGAGACCTGGATGGCGCGCTGTGGGGATTCACTGTCACTGTTTGTGAGTATAAAATGTTTGCAATTCACTTTGTAACTGTATCCTGATGAAGGGGGATGACCCCGAAACGTTGATGCTTTGATGCAGTAAACACTCATGTTGTTTGAAGTCTGGGAGTGCCGCTTTTTTCGCAGAAATAATTATATATATATATATATATATATATATATATCACCCTTTTAAAGATTGTACCCCTGAAGAAGTCACATGCTAGGGACAAGACACGTGGGTCCTGTTTTTGGTGCTGTAATCCATCCGCCAAAAGTATCTGTCAATGTTTAATCTTTTAATCTAGGAACTGACACTTGCCAGGGCTGCCCGGTCTTCCCTGCATTGTTTGCATTCACCATTGAGTCTCATTCATACAGAGTCTGGTATCTGGGGCATTTGAACAAGTGGTTTTGTTAACACAATAACCTTGTATGTGGATGATATGCTGGCTGTTGTTCTTGGTTGATGCTTGCAAATCACTGGAGTGTCTTATGCAGGTTATTAAATATTTTGGTCTCTTCTTGGGACTTTTGATTAATCGGTCCAAATCTAGTATTTTTTCTCTTAGAAGTTCTTTGTCTCCTTCCCCTACCTTCCCCTTACAACTAACTCTCTGCTTTGGGTATCTCAATGTCTCCTTCTCTCCCAATTCGGCTGATTTTGTGGCCTGCAATGTGATGTCCATTACGGCTCATTTTAAACAAAAGCTTCATATATGGGAGAAAAGCACCTGTCTACTGTCATGGGCTGTATTAACTTGTTGAAAATGGTTAATCAGCCTAAATATTTATATGATTTTTAACACTCCCCTGAATTTAGCCCTAGAAAAATCTTCTTGTTTATTGAATCTATCCTCTCTGATTTTATATGGGGGCACAAAAGGCCTCGGATTGTGCTTCGTATTCTCTGTAGACCTACATCTTCCAGTGACCTTCCAAATTAATGGTTCTATTATAATGTCTCTCACTTAGTGCATCTGGTTTCCTGATTGAGAACTGGTTCTGATTATACAATGATCGGGGTTCCTCGGTGAGCAGACAAGGGCCCTCATTCAGAGCCGCACGTTAACAACAGTACGCTCGTTGCGTTCCGATGTTGACTAACCGCGCATGCGTCGGTGTTACACTGCGCATGTGCGTACGGCAGATTGCGCGCTTTTTTTCTCTCGTTCCTAAAATAGCGTACAGGAAGTGACATGTCAAATGTGATTGACAGAACAGGGCGTTTTTGGGTGTTGACGGGGGTGGAGATTGAAAAACGCAGGCGTGGCGAGGCGTTTTTTGGGCGTACATACATTAGCAGATGCGAACGTCAAATGTGTTCGGACCGTCTCATACGTCACTGGAACATCCTCTTTCCCTTCAAAATGCTCGCACAGCTTAGGGTCTGGATTACTCGACCACATTGGCGATGGCCTTCTCCTCCGTCCCGGGACTCCACGATGTTGCAGCGATTAATCGCGGGTGGTCAGAAAAGCAATTAGTGTTGTATTGAAAACCGGCTTGGTATGTGTTTGGAAAGCAGTTTATTGGGATAGCACAAAAGCGTACGCAGGTGGAAATCATACCTGCTAATGTCAGGATTACACAATCAATTTGCGTACATTTTTTGGGTTTTATTTTGGCCTCAATTTGTTGTTTATGGCCTATTGTAACAATAATGTCATCATGTTTTAATTAGCTCCCCTTTTTTTTTTTACTGTGGAATTTGCATCGTTATGTGAATTTTTAAACGTTCCTTCAAGAGGCCTTTTTTAAAAAAAAATGAAATAGTTTTTTTTGTCAGTTTTTGCCTTTAGGGCCAGGATTAAATGTAACCCATTTGTACAATAATGTCACAATACAATGTCAGATTTTTTTCTTAAATTTATTGTTTAAACACAAACAAATTGGCATAATATTTGGTTGCCTTTTTTTGTGGCAAAGATACTTTTTCACAAAAATAAATAATCAATAACTGCTAACATAAACGTACAAAAATAAATTAAAAACATTTCACAAGAAAGGAGAGGGAAGTTTTGACCAGAAAGGAATATGAGCCAAGCACAGAAGGAGTGTGGGAAAAGTCGCCATTGCTGTCACCGTTTTTTCGCCCGTTTGGATGGGGGAGGGTGGGCGCCAGACCGGGTCCGGGATGCCATCGGGCTGGCCTGTCCAGAGGCAGATGTTGTGGCCTCTGGACTAGGCACAGGGCTAGGCACATTTGGAGGATTGGCTGATGTTGTGCCAGAGGTGGAGGATCCTGATGTTCCGGCAGGAAGGGAGGTCGGCTCCACCATGTGCTGGTGAACGAGCTGCTCCAGGGCATCGGCGATGCGGATGTTGGCCCTGGTATTTTCCGCCAGGGCCTGACCAATGGTCACGTTGGCCGCAGCATTTTGCTCCAGGGCCTCAGCCACCCGTATCAGACTGGCGTCCATCCTCTGCAGAATCTCCGTATGGAAATCCGATTTTAAATTGAGTTCTGTGAGGAGGCCCACTGCCTGCGAGGGGGCACGCCCTGGACTGGCTTCTGCAGGGTCCTCAGCCGGATGTACTGGTTCCTCCCCTGCAGAGCCAGCAGAAATTCTGCGGCCAAGGCTCCCCTCTGGAGCAGACTCATCCGCCTGTGTCTCTGTTAGGAAAAATGAGAAAAGACTCACATTAGAATCTACATATTGGCACAATAGCATTTCAGAGTTGGTGACATCACAAGACTTACCTGGGCCAACATGAGGAGCCGCAAAGTCTGGCATGTCCGTATCCATGTTGGACACGCCAAACACCTCCACAGGCTGCACACACCCCTGTGCCAGCTCTTCTAAGTCTGTCAACTCCAATGACACAGGGGTGGGACCCCCACCTGTCCCCCTTGCATGCCTAGCCCTGTCGGCAAGTTTTTGCTTGAGACGATATTTGAAGTCGCCCCATCTGTGGAATGAAATTGGAACCATTATCCTTTTGTTTAAAATGGGGCTTGTTTATAGGGTGGGAAAGTGTTTACATACCGCCTTTTGACATCCCGGGCTAGACAGACATAATCACCCACCCTATTGACAGCAACGGCGACCTCCTCCCACATTCTCCACTTCTGGCTTTGGCTCATATTCCTGTCTGCCTGGGGCAGGATGTCAACACACTTCTGGATCAAAACCTCCATCTCATTTCTTGTGAATTGTGGCTGCCTTTTTTTTTTTGGCAGCTTTGGCGGGTTGACTGGGGCCAGCAGTCTCTTCCATGTCATCGTCCTCACCTATTTGGGTAAATATGCAGATTTAGCCACTTCACAACTTGCACAATATTATGTTTGAAAATAATCATTGAGACAAAATGCATGAAGGCCTTACCGCCGGAATTTTGGCCATTGTTTCCCTGGTCTGAAGCCATGTCTCTGCTTCCAGCATGAAATCATCCAGAAATTCAATGTGATTTCGTGACGTATTTATACATGCGTCCTTAGTTTGCGGCCGCATCATTGATTGTGCGTCCCTATGATTCATCCTTAATTTGTGCGGGAAAATAAACACTATTTATGGCTTGGTGTGTGTGGATTCGAGGTTGCGTTGTTGGATTATTGGCGGTTAAGTTGGTTGGAGTTTGTGGTTTACGGTTGGAGGATTTGGCGGATTTTGGCTTTTTTTGGGTTTGCTACAGTTTATTTTTTTATCCGTTCGCATTTTTGTTGTTTTTTTTGGGCCTCGTTTCCTGATTTGGTAAGTTTGGTGAAGTCTAACTTGTGGCCAATTGGTGTCTACTTCTTGTTTTTAATTTAATATTTTCAGCTTAACACTAATTTCATCTCTTTTAGTTTTTTGTGGCTTGCGGACCCAAAGACCTTTTTGAGGGAAATCTTATATATTAGCTCCCATTATTTTTCTTGCATTTGCGAACTAATTAGCGCATTTTTCACTGTTGGTCTAGTGACTTGCATTTGCGAACTAATTAGCCCATTTTTCGATGCGTATTCATCATGTAAACCAGTTTTTGTTTTCCCTTTTCCATTTTTGGCTTACATTTGACCCCTATTTGACGTACGGTGTGCAATGTCGTTTTGATCGATGCCCAAATGTGTGTTTCGCCTATTTTAGGTTTTGGCTTGCACCAATTTGACAAACATAAATTCACCCTGTAAATTTTTGATGTATCATTTTTGGCTTGTTTACAGTTTTGACGTATCATGACAATACCCCGGCATGTAAGCAGCTATGGATGGTATCATAAAGCTAAGTTGTTTTATGTTACTTTTGGGGTGGCTCAAAAGCCTTACATTGTAAACTTTGAATTTCAGGTAGATCTGGGTCGAATTGTTCTGGCCCTGCTCCCGGAAGCCGACCAACCTCAATCTCGTCCCAGGCGTAGGCATCGTAGGCATGCAAGGCCCCAGATATTTCGAACACGTGTCACCCTTTTTGGAATGCCCAATGATGAGGTTTTAAGACGCTACCGTCTACCTCCCAAAATCATCATAGACACTCTCTCATTAATAGAAAGTGATCTTGAGCGGCAAATTGACAGTCCAACAGCAATACCACCACTGACGCAATTTATGGCGGTGTTACATTTCTGTGCCTCAGGATCGTTTCAAACAACGGTGGGAATAGTGGCGGGCATCTCCCAATCCTCCTTTTCCCGGATCCTGAGGGCAGTGATGGAGGCACTTTTCAAGCACCTCCATCATTTTATTAAAATGCCTTTGGATATGGGTGCCCTTAGTGTGGCCAAGGCCAATTTTTACCAAATAGCTGGCTTCCCACACATCATAGGGGTTGTGGATGGTACTCACATACCACTTCAGCCTCCAGCACGGCTGGAGGCAATATTTAGAAACAGGAAACACTATCACTCCCTGAATGTAATGGTGGTATGTGATGCCTCCCTCCAGATCCTGTCCCTGAATGCTAAATTACCAGGAAGTGCACATGACTCCTTCGTAATCCGGCAATCAGGGATATGGCAGAAATTAACCAACCTACAAGCTGGTGATGCATGGCTTCTGGGTAAGTGGAGACCTTTAGTACATAACAATGTTAAGCTTGATACACAGTGTTCCTGATGTTGTCTATTATTTTTAGACAGGAGACAGTGGATACCCTTGCATGTCCTGGCTGCTCACTCCTTATTTGGCTCCCACACCAGGCCCACAAAGTGAGTATAATTCCGCACTTACAGCCACCAGGCAAGTGGTGGAGCGCTGTATCGGCCTTTTAAAAGGCCGATTCAGATGCCTCCACCGCTCTGGTGGCGAGCTCATGTATTTGCCGGATATGGTGTCGAAAATTGTGGTCCTGTGTGGGATATTTCACAACATCGCCATAAGGAGTGGTGTCCCAATGCAGCCAGAGGATGCCTTACCTGAGGATGGCCCCCCCGAGGTTGGTCGGAGGTCAGTATGTGGGGGGGCCATACGCGATGATGTGGTGGCCAGATTTTTTAGATAAGTTTTACCAAAACTACAGTGTTTATACCTAATGTGTTTGTGTTTGTTTGCGAACATCTAATTTAGTTTTATTTTTTTCACCATCTTCTGTTTGTTCACATAATCTTTGGCACTCCAACGCTCACTACTTCCTGCTACCCTTACCAAACCTGGATCTGGTCATTTTGAGCATATATTCTTGAACCCATATCGCAACGCCATGTTTGTGGAATCATGTTGGCATGGTCCTTCGTCAACCAGTTCTTGATTGTTTTTTCTATTTAAATATTTTATTGGTATGTGTTGTATTTAAGATTATCACTGTGTTTTTTTTTTGGGAGTGACCACTTTGATTTCTCATTTATGTTGTGAATAAATGTTTGGAGAGTGAAATGGTCTTCCTTTTTTTGGACGTTAACAGCAAGTGTAACCAGGTTAACACACCTTACATTTGACTAAGGGGTAATCCAGTACTGACACCAGTTGAGGTAAACTGAAATATGTTTTCAGGTTCCCAACCCACACCAAAAGGAAGCCTGTCCAAACCTTTGGATTTGTAAGATTGGCCTAAGCAGCTTGCACACCAACTAGGAACCTGTAAAATGTAGAAATATCTAATTGACACTACACCAAAAAAGGGAAATGACATTGTTACTGTTATGTGTTTCTTGTGGCTGTTTTACATACAAATACAAAACACAATCTAACTTTTAAAAAAGGGAAATCCTTGCAGGAACAGTCTACTTATGTCAGGGTAAACTATCTTTGTTTTGGAAAAAAAGAATGAGCCAGAACGTATATTAGAAATAAAATATTTATTTAGAAAACGAAAATAAACAAAAAAAACTACTGGCGAAGGATGCCAGACAGCCGGTCAAGGCCCACAAGAATGTCAATGACATGTTGGCGCATCTGGGCAACACATTCGTCCACCTCTTGCCGACGCCTCTGTTCCTCTGTGGGTGAGAAAAGTGTGTGGATTAATAAAACAATAGGGAATCCACATTAAAAAAACAAAAACACAACGAAATCACTCCTAAACCTAAAAAAAGCAAACCAAAACAAAAAGGGGGTGCTGCCAAAAATACAAGGCCTATGTACAAATTCCCACAGGTGTGATATATGTATGTTGAAATCAGCAGGAAGAGGTAAAGGCAAACTGCTAAATCACCAAAAGTAAACCAAAAAAGCACGAATAAAGGCACGACACATGATTACATACAAACAGTTTGTGCTTAAAAAAAATGCGAAAGAAAAACATACCGGGAGCCAAAACGGGAGCTCCGGAAGTCCCTCCATGCAGTGGCGTAAGTTTATCCCAGACGCCCGGAGGCAAGTTATAATTTGGTGCCCACTCCTCCCCCGTCACAGCTGCTGACACTGTGATGTAGCAATTCACATGCAGACAGGCTATAGATAGACAAAGGCAGCAGCTGATGATCTGACATAGAGCTCTCCACTAGTGTATGGTGGCTTCTCAGGTGCCAGGAAGGGGTGCCATGTTTTGGGTGGCCGTGAAGGCATACTCCGGGTACACAGTTACAGCCCTAAGTGGGGTGAATATGTTGTGGACAATGGAGGAGGTGCCCCTTCAGAGCTGGAGCCCGGCGGCAGGCGCCTCCATTGTCTCCCATAGTTCTGCCCCTGCCTCCATGTTCTTCCTCGGAGGAGCCTTCATTCCCCAAAGAACGGGGAGGGGTAATGACGGACTCCGGGGAGGGGGTAATTGGAAGAGGGGTGGGTGGTGGAGAGGGGGAAGTGGGACGGAGGGGAAGGAGGCCCGACAGTTCCGGGAGAGGGTCTTGGAAGGCTGGGGAGGAATGGGGAATAGGGGAAATATTTGGGGTGGAGTGTTGGCTGGGGGTTGGGGATAGTGGGCGGGAACGCCGTCTGGCCGGACGGTGACAGCGTAGTCTTGGCTGTCCACCTAAAATATGTCAAAAAAATTGAGGTTAGTTTCTGGCCAAATCCGGGGCCCAAAAAAAAAAAAAAAACCCACCAACAAAAAACATGCAAATAGGAGTAGAATGAATAAATCAGAAATAGAGGGAAAACATGGCCATGCAGATATGAGTACAAATAATAAATAGGACAGACAGGAAAACATGCACACGCAGATATGAGGACAAATAATAAATAGGACAGACAGGAAAACATGCACACGCAGATATGAGGACAAATAATAAATAGGACAGACAGGAAAACATGCACACGCAGATATGAGGACAAATAATAAATAGGACAGACAGGAAAACATGCACACGCAGATATGAGGACAAATAATAAATAGGACAGACAGGAAAACATGCACACGCAGATATGAGGACAAATAATAAATAGGACAGACAGGAAAACATGCACACACAGTTTGCCCCACAAACACAAACATGAAAACCACAATACATAACACTTACTTTCCTGTATCTGCATGCGAAAGCATGCCAGCAAGCGGGGCGTTCGCCGTTGCAGGTCTGACCACCTGCGCTCCAGCTGCCCGATGTTGCGGCGTGAACCGAAGGACCGCAGGCGGGACCGTGCCTCCGCATACGCGGAGCGCTTCTGCTGGTTGGTGATGGGTGGAGGCTGGCTGGTGATACGGCGATCCATCACCTCCGTAAGCACCAGCAGCTCGCGCCTGGTAAATGCGGAGGCTCTCATGATGACAATGATGTTTTTCATAAAAATCATTTTTGATAAAGTGTGCAAAATATTTCTGATTGGCTAATGTATTTTGGAAATTAACAGGAGCAATTTTATTGGTTAGTGTATGAGTCATGTGTTCAACAGGGCCAGAAATCTCTGGAGAGTTATGATAGGCTTGATGCAGTGACATGCGTATGCAAATTTAAATAAAGAAATGAACCCCGGGAAATATGCGGGGATCCACAGCAATAGAACAATTGTTTAATTGTGGTTCACATGTTTTTGGAACAATAAAAGCGAATGTTTCATCCGTACGTATTCTGCGGGTAAACACAAACACGGACAAGAGTAAAGTTTCTTGCATTGTGTTGAAAAAAAAATCACAATTAAGCTAATTGATACATTGATTGGCATGATACGATTGATGGAGGTAGGCAGAATAAAGGAGCAGGTAATCGACATCTGACAAGGCCACTTCCGGTTTATATTTGTGCGTGCGTTCCCTTCAAGCCATTTCGGGGATGTACGCTCGCTATTTCGCACGCTCGTTAGTTAGAGGAGGGACTCGCCTGAGTTTAGGGAGGAATTTTAGATGCGAACGAAAATACGAGCGAGCCATTGAATTTAAATAATTTTGTACGTACGCCTAACGTACGTGCGCCCGCTTGCGAGTGGGTCTGAATCAGGGCCAAGGTCTCCTTTATCTCCCTCACTGCTGGCTTGTTCTGGCCGGTGTTTACATTGCAATATCTATTGAGGGAACAAAGCACTTTACTTTGTTCAATATGTGCTGACAGTCATTCACACCAACGCGGAGACTGGTATTAATTCTATCCAATGCATCACAGGATCTGATAATCCCATATGTTCTCAGCATCAGCTGACGAACATTAAACTTGCAGAGGACACTTTGTAAAAACTTTTATCCAAACTCCCAGAGCTCCTACATACTATATTACATCTTTAAATACCTCTGAAAGGTTCAGTAACTATTCAGATTATTATTCAATTGTTGTGCTTATGGGGTATTGAATACTATTGTTTTTTTAAACTGTCTATTAATTAGACATGTGGTTTAATTTGTAAGACCTTTCATTGTGGTTTATCTCTAGAGATCCAGTAAGAATTGTTACTTAAACACTGACATTTTATATGGGATGTAATATATGTATTTTTAACGAGTAAGATTATATCTTATAAATTATTTGAGTCTCATTGTTTCACTTGACAGGGAGCACACTTAATTTATATTCATTTATTTGAGTTAACTCAGAGAACTGTTTATTTTATCCCTGTTTAAAAAAAATTGCATGGTTTTGCACACACTTCCATTTCACTAGCTGCTAGTATAATAGTATATAAGTTAATATTTTCTCCTCCTTTATCTCCTATGCTGGTCCTGCTCTCTAAACATCTGCCAGGGGTCAACCATTAATATGTCAGGCCTCATAGGTCTGGCAGTTTGCTTAGGATTTGTTTGGAAGGGAGAATCTGTACCCTAATATTCCCCTTCTAGCTTAATGGTAATTTTTCAGAACAGGGCATGCTCAAATTGGAGAATTTGTAGCACAATATTTTTTTTAGCCCTTTGAACACCTGTGGTTGGAGTTTGGCCTTCCTCTTATGGCCTTTTACAGATATCTCCAGCTCGGTCTAGCTGTTTATGTCCAGTTTGGTATCCCCTTCCTTTCTTAAACTTGTATGTCTTAAACTGTCCCCAGGAAAATAATTTCCAATCACTATTGTGACCGCAATTCCTGATATCTGCCAAATGCCCTTCTCCATATTGGGAATAATTGGGAGGCCGATTTGGGTTCTCTTCAAGATAACCATTGGACTCAGATTCTGGGATCTCTTCAATATACCACGCCATGTGTTAAATTTCAAATGAATAAGTTTATTTTACATAGATCCTACCATACACCTGCTGTTCTAGTTCATATTAATGCTAGTACTCCAACTAATTGTCCGAAATGTTGTGCCCTTGACTGTAGTTTTTGGCACCTGCTGTGGGACTGTCCTAGGGTTCAAGATTTTTGGCTACTGGTTTGGTCAGACATTCAATATACTTTTCCAGCATTGCCACCTGCAGACGCCAAACTATGCTTATTTAGCTTAGATGTTTAGGAAGATTTAATGCTACTATTTATAGTATTTACTGATATGTTCTGGGCCTGTTCATTCTAGCTAAGGTTATCATTGCCCGCTTAAGGTGTGTTCCAGATTCACTGGATATTTATAAGTGGAGGCACTTGTTAATGACACCATAGACCATGAATGTTATGTCTATACTAGATGAAAAGCTCTTCCAAAATTTCATAAGCTAGGTAGGTCTCAGTCTCCCCTGGGTCTCTGGAGGTCCACTCAGGAGATTTCCTTATAATACTCCATTATCTCCCTCTTCCCTTCTCCTTATTCTTGTTTGTGTAGATGCATCAACACACTAAGATATTATTTTCTTTTGTTCTATTCATTTAATTTATAATTTATGCTCACCAATTTTCTCTTGTATATTGTTTTGTACATTTGTTTCTTACTCCTCATTTTCTCTGAAGTTGTACCTATTTTACTATGTCAGCAACTGTTGCAATTTACTGTTTTACCTGTTTTTCTATTTTCTGCACAATATCTCATGTGCTTTAAAAAAAAAAAACACAATTGAAGACCCGATGGATGATGCAAAATACAGGTGGACAACATGCTTCAGTCTGCTAGAAATCTAAAGCTTGGGAGAAACTTAACTTTCCAGCAGGACAATGTTCCCAATCACAATGCCAAAACAAAACTGGCATGCTTGAACAACAAAAAAAATAATATTCTACAATGGGCAAGTCAAAATCCATATCTCAATCTAACTGAGCACTACCTGAAGAACCTGGAACAAATCTTTAAGGATTATTGGCATAAAACAATCCCAAACAATGTGTACAATTGATAGAAATTTAAAGCTGTTATTGCAGCATAAGATGGTTCTTTTTAGTACCTGCAGAGGTGCAATACTTATACAAACAGCATTTTTTCGTTTTTTTTATGTTTTTTTTTTAATCTGCAAACAATGAATCAGGAGTTTGAAAATTCAGGTTAGGCATCAACTGATTCACAATACAAATAATAACTGAAGCAATCTTAAGTGTCTTTGTAATACAGACAAATCTATTGACTTTTTGGGGGGTGATTCGTTTTGCACGACACTGTAATTACAAAGTGATATTTTAATTCCTCATGTGCCCGCCTATAATGGGTCTGTTTTTACTTTTGGTTCTTCATTTAAAATGAACCAATACCCATATATGTAAGCCTTCATTCTGATGGTTTGCAGTTGAATATACTGTGTGCTTTTATTTTATTTATTTATTTTTACAGATTTTACAATTCTCAATGAAACAAGAGTGAAGATTTTGTTTTGTCAATATCAAACTATTAAACCTGTCAGATGTATCTAAAACATCACCTAATTGAAGGTTGAAGACTATAATTTTCTACCTCAAAATAAAATAAAAACACGTACTTAGTATATAATTGATGAAAATACCAACATCTTGTCATTTCTTTGTTTGTAATGTCCATTTCAAGATGGATTACAATTACTTTGGTCTCTTGCCTGCTCCGTGGCACTCATAGCCATATGTTCTTCATACTAAAATAACAATGCATATAATAAATAATTAAATAAAACACAAGTGGGATGACCAACCACCAGCCACTAGTTGAAAGTAGATAATTATATTATTTACAATGCGCTCTAACTAGTCAATTGAAGCACAGTAAGTGCATAACCAAAAGGGGGTGTGAAAAACAACCATTAAGTTTGACAACACAGATACAATATAAGGAAAGACATTTTAATCTTTTGGAGTGTTTCTTTGCATTATTATTACAATCTGTTTTACTTCCTGCTATGTATCAGTTGCATTGGAAGGCTTCTTGGCTTCTTTTTTACTAAATAATTATATTTTGATTTAGCATTGTTTAGCGACTCAGACATACAAGAGTTTTTGGTTTCATGGAGTGTCTTTTTAGGCAATAGAAATATTTATAATTATGATTTAAATTCAATGTGCGCCATAGACCACAATATTTTATTTTGTATCCATATAATTGTTAAAAGGGAATTGGTATGCCTTTATTGTGATTAGGCTGCAGTTTGTTTGTGTGTGAGAAGTGCCACACTGTAGTATTAATCATTTGTATCCTATCCACAATTTTTCTTCAGGACCAAAACCTTTCCAGTCAATAAGATAGTACAAAGTAGAGAGGTCTTGAATTCCAAGAACTTGTTAATGTCAAACTCTTTTTGTTCTTGAACAATGACAACATCCTGCATGGTGTTTGATTGAATGAAGAAAAATGGTTCACTACCAACAGCTTTAATAAAGGAAGATCCAACTGAAAGGCCACAATATTGACCATTTGTATGACTTTATAGGGTCTAATAAACCAAGGAGCAAACTTCATACTTGGCACTTTTAGCATGAAGGTGATCAGTGGATAACAAGACTCTACCTACTAAATTAAGTCTTGTATAATTTGTCTATTCTTGTCTGCTGAAATTGTATATGGACTGGAACTTTCAGGAGGTTACTTCTTACAATAAAGAAGCCTTGGAGGAGAGAATTAGCAGCTGGTAACTCCATAGAATCAAATGATGAAGGTTGGATACAACACACAATGAAAAAAACATAGTAGAAGATTCATGGTATTGATTATTATGGACAAAATCTGCCCAATGTAAGAGCTGGGACCAATTATCTTCAATTTCGGATATATTCAGCCAAAGAATTCAAAATTGTGCTTGACTCTACATGTGCTCATTATACAGATAGTCAGCCATGAAATTTTTTTAATACTGATGGATATACATAAAGCTCTCCAAGTTTTAGATGTGAATTGAGTGCCTCAATTGAACACTATCTCCTCAGGTCAACCATGAAGTCAAATAATATCTTTGCTAAACATAGCAGCAAAAATAGCCATAAAAGGTAGCTCTTTAAGAGGTATGAAATGATCCATCTTGTAAAACTGGTCAACCACAACTAGAATTATGTTAAATCCAATTGAATGCAGAAGACCAGTGATAAAATGTATGGAAAAATGAGTCAAGGGTTTGTAGGGAATCGGAAGGAGAGACCTGAAAATACTTCCAGACTGAGATTTGTGCTATTCACAGGTAGTACAGGCAGAAATTAACTCCTTAAGATCCTTGAAAATAGGAGGCCCCAAATAGTTTTTTTTTAGATAACTTTGAGCATTTTTTTACTACATCATATCCAGAAAAGAAGGATTTACAGTATGAGGCAAATTTCTTCATCACTGGTGAGGTAAACAAACAGAACCACAGGTACTGGTCAGAGACAAACCCATGCCAGTAGTGTTGTAGCCTTGGAAAAACATTTGGTATGGTCTGGTTTGTGGGGTACCCATATTGTGGGACCATTCTTCATTGATGGAACATTAACAGTAGGTTACAAAAGTTTGTTAGATAAAGAGATTTTTCCCTCATTATTATCAAAGGATGGGTCATATCCTAATTTCTTCCAGCAAGATGGTTCCCCACCTCATTATGTACTAATTGTCAGGGAATATCTTGATGTGCAGTTTCCCCAAAGGTGGATTGGCCATAGAGATCCAGTCCAGTGGCCACCAAAATCCCCAAATTTAACTCTGATGAATTTCTTTCTGTGGGGTTACCTGAATGTGTTTATGCTGTGAAGATACAAGATCGTTATCTTCTGCAACAACAAATTATTAATGCTTTTGCTCAGATTCAGCCAGACATGTTGGTCAAGGTTCATCAGAAATGGGAAAATAGAATAGCCTTAACACTGCAACATGGTGGACAGCACTTTGAAAATATCCTATAAACTTTATGTTAAAACTCAAGAATGAATAAAGATACGTGAAAATGAAGAACACCATTGTTTTTCTTATGCATCTGTTTGATATGTCATATGACTACCATCCCTATATCATATGAGTAGACACTGGATCAAATCAATATATCTGTACTCTCATTTCCTTTTATAATGGTGTTTCCACACTTATGGAGATATATATATATATATATTGGTTGGAGCTCACTGTATTTTTAATGTAGCAATCAACTATGGGAAAGATGACTGATCTAATTTCTAATATCTAGAGAGAGAAACTGTATTTGATTAGTGATAGGGATTGCCAGGGAAAATTAAATTTGTGTTTAAATATTGTTTGCCATCCTGACAATAAATTACAAGAACATTTCACTAGAAATATGTTGCGCAATCAACCTGGAGGTGACATTGTGGGAGGAAATGTTTAAGGGTCTCTTGCAAGTTAATGTACACAGCAAGCACATGTTACAAGTAGCTACTCCCCTGTATACACCATTGGCTCATAATACATTTGTACTGCATGGCCATAATTCCCAAAAACAAATAAACCACCCTATTCACACAAGCTTTACTTAAAATAACTACATTATTACTTTTGCACAAAAAGTATATATTTGTCTATTTCTGAGTTATCCTTAATGTGAGGTTTTATTACAAGTCTGAATTATTTGAGTGATAGGTTAGAAGAATAATATATTTTTTATGAAGATGGAAGGAAGTGTTAGGAATACATAATAATGGATTCAGTTGTTGGTATTACTATCAGTTTATTATATATATAATAATGGAGACTATCATGTCCTGAGACTGAAATGCTCAGTAGGTGTCAGAAATCTCAGGTAATGATCTCATTCACAAGGATGGGAGGGGTCAGAGTTCAGACCAGCTGTCAGCAACTGTAATGTAGCTGTTACCTAGCAATGGTATGCTTTGGTTATTCCTGTCATTAGAGCCTATCTACAGAGACAGGGTAAATGGGGACATCCAGGAGGCATTTTTCAGAAATGCTTTGTGAAACCGTATGGCCACCTAACAGCCTACATAACAAATGACCAGAAAGTGATCTCTCTGAATACCCATTAAATCTCATGCAACAGAAATATTCATGTATTTATACCAGCACTCTAGGCCAACTTGGACAGGTCACTCATTCACCTCCCCAACTAACTTAACCAATTATTTGCCCACAGACATCTATTTGGAAACTTTATTCCTAGCCAGTGAAGCATGCATCTGCATGTCTTCACCTTGCACATGTCCACACTGATCTGCAATGCATGTAGCTGCCATCAGTTAGGCACACATTCAAATGAATGCATTTTTGTATACTCACAACCCGGCAAAAGATGGGACAAAAATACAAGTTATTATTATTACCATTATGCACCACAGAGCAGATGAGAAAGCAGAGCATACATCAAACAGGGACATCATAACTATACAAAATAACACAAACATGATAAGAGGACTGAGACTAGAAAAGAGGACTCAGCTTGTTAGAGTTTGCCATCTAGCGATAGTAACAATAACTATTTTTAATACCATGAATGGTCAATTTAGAGGGGCTTGTTTGAAAATAAATATTATTTGTTTATGCATTTCCACATTACCTGCATGCTAAAACCATGCAGCTTTCATAAATATGTTGCATGCTTTCATTTTAGATTGCGCCCTATCTCTACTTTATTTGGAATGTGGTATAGTTGGTTTTGGGCAGCTTAAAATAAAACTAAAAACTAAACCCAAGAAGTCACACATGTATTATTAATGGATATTTCATGGATATTTTTGTCATTGTTTGCTTACTGGAAACTGCTTTTGTGTTGTCTTTTCTACAACATGTCAAAATATTATTTTGGATTTATTGTAGAAAATAGTTCTTACATCAAAATGTCATTATACATTTAAAATCTCGTAGAAAAATATCATAAGTAGATCATTTCTATCTCTAGAATTTTATTGCATTTTTTGTTTATATATTTTTTTACAAACTGTGTTTTTATTTTTTATTAATATAAAGTGTGGCTTTTCTCAAAGTATAACTATATATATCATACAAGAAGGTGTCTAGAGAGCTTTGACCCATTGTATAAATGGATATATGTCAATTTTTTTATAGCACTTAAAATTTCTTCTCTCCATGCTCAGCAAAATGCTAGGTAAAAGGGCATAGAGTAGTAAAAGCTGCAACTGTAAACGTAACAAGTAACAACACAAAATTACAGTTTAATGAACAGTGTAAAGTTTCCATAATGATTAGGTCAGGAAACATCAAAAGTAAAAATAAAGTGTTTCACAATCAGCAAAAAACATTTAAGTCTACTGAACTATGTATATTTACTAAAGCTTCTAGAAGATTAGTTGTCACAGTAAAATGGTAAGTTTAAACTGATAATAAGAACATAATAAATATAACAAAGATAAATATTTAATGTAACCAACAATGTATTTTAATCGAAGCCATTGACACTGTCCAAAGAAGGTCAATACCTAAAAAGACAAAAAACTGAAACGCATCCTCTGTCCCCTCAAAATAAATCATCTTCTAAAACAATTTCTCACCCTATACTCTCCTCTGAATTATTATTAATTGAAAGCTTATAAAAAAAAATTCAAAGATTATTCCCACCACTCCTGCATTTTGAAGCCAAGCATGAGATGGACGTAGATTGATGTCCCCGTGCAGTTCAGTTGCAACAGCTAGACCATGGGAACATTACAAATTAGTAAGAAACTCAGCTTCACTGGGATTCTAAAGCAATGGTCCATTTCTTGCTGATCAGCACTAAGGGACTTATGTAGAGATAGGAACAAACCAAAAAAAAAGGACAATGCTGCAATGCAAGGGGTGCAATTGCATTTATTTTATTTTATTTTTTTTCACTTCCAGGAAAAATGCTGACTGCTTCTGCATGTAGCGCACAAATACTGGACAGCTTTGGTTTACACTAAAATTTAGCATTGGGCTAGGACACATCCCTTTCCAATTCTAATTTGGTCTGCTCATTTTGAATCTGCCCCATCTGCAGCGCAACATGGTTTTGCCAAGCCATATGTTTCCTCCTTTTTTGCTTATTTTTTTGCTTCTCCTAACTCCTAAGTCCCTGAATGTCTGCTGCTTATTTCAGGGCTGTCAGTTGTTTAATAACCTACTGTACCTCTGTGACATCTGGTGTAGAAGAATAGTAACATGTAGGAACCATCTGGCACATTCCTTCCCTTTAGGGCAGAGGTTCACAAATGCTGCCATTACAGTCCACGTTTTAAGGATATCCATGCTTGAATCCAGGTGTTTAAATCAAATTGACTGAGGTACTTAATGGTTAGCATTACTGCCTCACTGCACTGAGGTCATTGGTTTGATTCCCATGATGGCCCTTAATGTGTGAAGTTTGTATATTCTCCCTGTGCTTGTGTGGGTTTCCTCTGGGTACTCCGGTTTCCTCCCACAATTGAAAAATATACTGGTAGGTTAATTGTCTCCTTGCAAATAAATTAACCTTACTGTTAGGGAATATAGATAGTAAGCTCTACTAGAGCATTGACTCATGTGAATGGGAAAATTGTCTCTGTAAAGTGCTACGGAATATGTGTGCTAATAAAGTCACCTGTGCTCAACCATAGATTTCCTTAAAACATGGACTGTAATGGCAGAGTATGGGAACCTCTACTTTTGGGTATATCTTGATTAGTAGCTTATGTGATGGTAGAGCAATGGTGTTCCTCTGTAATTTCTGAAGAAAAAGAGGCATCCATGTTGTATACTGCTAACACAACATCTGAACGCAGGGTTTTCCGAGTGCATTTGCTGCACAATATTAATAGGATGTGGTAAAAAATTTGAGATGTGTGCAGACCTCCTCTTTTTGATTTTGGTTCTAAAGCATTGTCATTTTTTGGCTTTGGCAAAACCACCCTCAGTTGTTTTGTTTTTGGATCTGGATTTCTTTAAAAATTTATAAAAACATCTAAAGTCATGTAATTTGGACATTTTTTAATATCATCAATAAAATTAATTTTCAGTCATTTTCAGTCAATTTTGACTACCTCACAGATCACAAATCTGTTTTCACCAAGTCACAATGTGATGCAATTAGGACGCACTAGGAGACTGTGCTGATTAATTTAATTTATGTGACACTTGTTTATCTGTGTGTGACATAGTCATTGTGACATAGTCATTGTGACAAGTGCATTGTAGCACTTCGGTAAACGAAGTGCTACAATGCAACGGCCACAACTTTTTTCACATCAAGTTTCGTTTTCAGTCTCAGTTGCACACGAATATACAAGTATCACATATCAAATTAATCAGCACGGCCTCCTGGTACATCCTAGCTGCTATATTTTATGCAGATGCTTGGATTTTCAATACCTACAGCTGCAAAATTTGCATATTTTTGCATAGCAGCTGCTCACACATACAGTATGCAAAATTAGCGGCATTAGTGTACATGTCTGAATCAGACCTATGTTCAATTAGGAGGAATATAAAAGAGAATTTACTTACCACAGAGCGCCTATTAGTATTTCCATAAATTCAGTTTGGCTGACATAGGCCCTCATTCAGAGCCGCTCGTTAGCGGCAGTAAGCTCGTAGCATTCCGATGTTGTGCAACCACACATGCGCCAGTGTTACACAGCGCATGTGCGTATGGCTGTTTGCGATCTTTTTTTAAGTCGTTCGTCAAATAGCGAACAGGAAGTGACCTGTCAAATGTGATTGACAGAACAGGCCGTTTTTGGGCGGTGACGGGGGTGGAGATCAGAAAACGCAGGCGTGTCGAGGCATTTTGTGGGCGTCCTTAAATTATCTCATGCGAATGTCAAATGTGATCGGAATGAGTCATACGTCACTGTCTGATCCACTTTCTGTTCAAACTGCTCGCACAGCTTGGGGTCTGGTATACTCTACCACAATGGCGATGGTTTCGTCCCCCTCCCCGAGCCGCCTCGATGTTTCATCGATGTTTAAAATTTAAACAGACAAGCAATCAACTTTGATTACCAAACTTGCTTGTAATGTGTGTAGCCACTATTTTTTGGGTGGAAGCCCAAAACCGTACGCAGGTGAAATACTCAGCTGCTAATTTCAGTATTACACAATCAATTAGCAAACCATTTTTGTTGTCCCAAAAATTACATTATTTTGGTTTAGGGGTTTCTGTTATTGCAACAATATTGTCATCATGTTTGTGTTTTTGCTACATTTTTAATGTTCTCAGAAATTTCAACAACATTTTTAAATGGAAAAGTGTGCCTGTAAACTCCCAAATGGTTTTTAACCCTTTTTTTTCCGGAATGTTTTAAAATTAAAATATTTGGGGTGTCGGGATTAACGAAAATACATTTTTGGAATAATGTAACAATACAATGCAGAATAATTTGATTGTTTTATTTTTTAAAAGTAAATTTTTTGTTTTTCCAGGCCATTGGCCACTTTGCAGGTCTGCATAACGTAACAAAAAATGACTTAATTAAATAAAAAAGAAGAATGGCATTTGGCCAAATTAAAAGAACACACATTAAAAACAATTCACAAGAAAGGAGAGGGAAGTTTTGGCCCTTAAGGAATATGGGTCAAGCACAGAAGGATTGTGGGAAAATTCGCCAGTGCTGTCATCGCTTTTTGCCCCGTTTGGCTGGGGTAGGGTGGGAGCCTGACCGGGTCTGGGATGTCCTTTGGCTGGCCTCTCCAGAGGCAGATGTTGTGGGCTCTGGACTAGCCAGAGGGCTAGGCACATTTGGAGGGATGGCTGTTGTTGTGCCAGAGGTGGAGGATCCTGATGTTCCGGCAGGAAGGGAGGCCGGCTCCACCATGCGCTGGCGAACGAGCTGCTCCAGGGCATTGGCAATTCGGATGTTGGCCCTGGTATTTTCTGCCAGGGCCTGACCAATGGTCACGTTGGCTGCAGCATTTTGCTCCATGGCCTCCGCCACCCGTAGCAGACTGGCGTCCATCCTCAGCAGAATCTCAGTGTGTTGATCCGATTTAAAATTGAGATCCGTGAGGAGGGCCACTGCCTGCGAGGGGGATTGCCCTGGACTGGCTTCTGCAGGGTCCCCAGCTGGATCTACTGCTTCCTCCCCTGCAGAGCCAGCAGAAATTCTGCGGCCATGGCTCCCCTCTGGAGCAGACTCATCCGCCTGTGTCTCTGTGAGAAAAAAGAGAAAAGAGGAACATTACAATCTACATATTGTCACAAACACATTTCAGAGTTGGTAACATAACAACATTTACCTGGGACAACATGAGGAGCCGCAAAGTCTGGCATGTCTGTATCCATGTTGGACACGCCAAACACCTCCTCATACTGCACACACCCCTGTGCCAGCTCTTCCAAGTCATTCAGCTCCAATGACACAGGGGTGGGACCCCCACCTGTCCCCCTTGGATGCCTAGCCCTCTCTGCCAGTTTTTGTTTTAGACGATATTTGTAATCGGTCCATCTGTGGAACAAAACAAAAGCATTATTCCTGCAGTATTTGGCCCTGTAACCACTTTTCTTAAAAATTTAGTTTTTACGTACCGCCGTTTGACATCCCGGGGTAGACGTTCAAACTCACCAACCCTATTGACAGCACTGGCTATCTCCTCCCACATTTTCCACTTCTGGCTTGAACCCATATTCCGATCTGCCTGTGGCAGGGTGTCAACACAAATTGAACCAAAACCTCCATCTCCTTTCTTGTGAATTGTGGCTGCCTTTTTTTTTTGCTTTCTTTGGTTGCCATACTTGGCCCAGCAGCCTCTTCCATGGCATCCTCCACACCTTTCAATTTAAAAATAAATATCATTTACATGTCCAACTGTCTATACATTTGGGGACTAACAAATCCTTTAAACAGAAAGAGAGAAGTACTTACCGGGCGCCTCTTGGCCCTCATTTTGCTGGTCTGTAGACATTTTTTTCAAAACACTTGAACTACACCAGACCGTTTTGGCTTTTCCGTGACGTATTTATACATACGTCCTTTTTTTGTGTTCGCATCATTGATTGTGCGCTCCTATGATCCCTCCTTAATTTGAGAGGGAAAAAAGAAACTATTTATGGATATGGGTGACTCGAGTCAAGGTGGCGGGTGTTGATTGTTGGAGGTATCGTGTGTAGTCATGGATTGTTGGCGGGATTAGTGGTTGAGAGGCGTTTTTTGGGAGGTGTAGTTGGTTTTTTTGTTGGATTTGGATATTTTGCGTTCGTTTTTTTGAAGTGCGGATATTTTCTTTGTTGGTTTTTTTGTGAGAAAGTATTTTTTCATGTACTTTAAAAATTAAGGGTTCGACAATCCGAATTTCTGCATTTTAATATTTTTTTTTTGGACAGTTATTTTGGCTTTACCGCAGAGAAGTTTTTGGACTGTGACTTATTGTTCGACTTTTGGTAAGTTTGTTTTTTACATTATTTTTCGAATTTGATGTGTGGGTCTTCGCATATATTTGGCACATTCATGTTTTTTTATTTTTTTGGCATATCATGTATTAACACTAAAGCTAGCGTCCGTAATTTGTAATTTTGGATTCGTGATTTTTGAAGGGACAAATGTGAACTATTTAGCGCACTAATGTTTCCTTATTCTCCTTCGCCAAATGCGAACTAATTAGCGCACTAATGTTTCCTTATTCTCCTTCGCCAAATGCTAACTATTTAGTGCACTAATGTTTCCTTATTCTCCTTCGCCAAATGCGAACTAATTAGTGCACTAATGTTTCCTTATTCTCCTTCGCCAAATGCAAACTATTTAGCGCACTAATGTTTCCTTATTCTCCTTCGCCAAATGTGAACTAATTAGCGCACTAATGTTTCCTTATTCTCCTTCGCCAAATGCAAACTAATTAGCGCACTAATGCGCACATTCTTTTTTGGCCTCTCAAGTAGGTTTGATGTTCAAAATAATGTGTGCTCCCCCCTATCTTTTTACGCATTTTGTTTTTGGTTAAAGAATCAAATATGTCCACCAAAAATACTAACCAGAATTTCAAATTTGGAAATGTAGGTTGTTGCACTCATGACCATACCCGGCATGTAAGCATCTTTGGAATTTAAACCTAAGATAAGTATATTTTTGAATTTACCTTTTAATCCCAAAATAACTACCTGGCTTCCCATTTCGGGTTGATGTTGGTCGTATTGTTTTGGCCATGCTTCCAGAACCTGACCAACCTCAATCTCGTCCCAGGCGTAGACATCGTAGGCGTGCAAGGCCCAAGATATTTCAAACACATGTCACCCTTTTTGGAATGCCTGATAATGAGGTTTTACGACGATACCGTCTTCATCCAAAAATCATCATAGACACTCTCTCATTAATAGAGAGCGATCTTGAGCGGCAAATTGACAGTCCTACAGCAATACCACCACTTACGCAATTAATGGCGGTGTTACATTTCTGTGCCTCAGGATCCTTTCAAGCCACGGTGGGAATAGTGGCTGGAATTTCCCAATCCTCCTTTTCAAGGATCCTGAGGGCAGTGATGGAGGCCCTTTTCAAGCACCTCCATCATTTTATTAACATGCCATTGGATATGGGTTCCCTTAGTGTGGCGAAGGCCAATTTTTACCAAATAGCTGGCTTCCCACACATCATAGGGGTTGTGGATGGTACTCACATACCACTGCAGCCTCCAGCATGGCTGGAGGCCATTTTTTGCAACCGAAAGCACTATCACTCCCTTAATGTAATGGTGGTATGTGATGCCTCCCTCCAGATCCTGTCCCTGAATGCAAAATTACCTGGGAGTGCACATGACTCATTCGTCATCCGGCAATCACGGATTTGGTATAAATTAAACAACCTACAAGCTGGTGATGCATGGCTTCTGAGTGGAGACCTTTAGTTGTAACCATTGCCAAGCTTAAGACACAGTGATCCTGACTGGTTTTTTTTATGTTCACAGGAGACAGTGGCTACCCTTGCACGCCCTGGCTGCTCACTCCTTATTTGGCTCCCACACCAGGGCCACAAAGTGAGTATAATTCTGCACTTACAGCCACCAGGCAGGTGTTGGAGCACTGTATCGGCCTTTTAAATGGCCGATTCAGATGCCTCCACCGCTCTGGTGGTGAACTCATGTATTTGCCGGATATGGTTTTCGAAAATTGTGGTCCTGTGTGGGATCTTTCACAACATCGCCATAAGGAGTGGTGTCCCAATGCAGCCAGAGGATGCCTTACCTGAGGATGGCCCCCCCGAGGTTGGTCAGAGGTCAGTATGTGGGGGGGCCATACGCGATGATGTGGTGGCCCGCTTTTTCAGGTAATTATTGACAAACCTTTACTTAATTGACCCAATGTCTACATGTATGATTGGAATGTGCCTTTTTAATCTTGGTTTTCCTTTTTTGTTCTTGTCTTCCTTTTCAAACCATGTAAAAACTGTATACTACCTGATCCACTAAATTGTCTACATGTGGCCACATTGGAACTAACTTGTTGCCATATTTTTTCATTGCCTCATTTGTGGATTCCTGTTGGCATGCTACTTATTTCAACAGTTCTTGAGTGTTGTTTGTTTTTTTGGAGTTTGGTGTAGGTTGATTTTTGACGTGTGTTTTCACTGTGTGAATTGCTTGTCACAATTCACTTTCTGTTTGTGTTTGCTGTGTTTTAAAGTTTTGTTTTCCGTTCAAAAGACTGTTTATTTACACATTACAAGCACGTGTAACCTGTCTCCCAAAATGCCACCTTTCAGAATGCTGTATCCTGTAATGCGTGAAATTGTCAAGTCTTTGAACATGCTTTGTGGCTTAAAAAAAACAACAAAGGTCTTAGGGTGAATCAGTAGTTTGATAAAAAAGAGGCCTAAGCAGGTTTCAGTTTCTCTTTACATTACCCACCACACAAAAAACCACAAACTGTTGGTGTAGCCACAAACCTATTGGTATGGCGAGGTGTTTAATGTGGCAGCTTACATACTTTCTAGAGCTTTGTACAATCTAATTTACCTTCCTTTAAATAACATGAACAAATAGTGGACTTATGGAAGGTTAAACAATGAAATATTTTCAGACAAGAAATGAGACTCATTAACATCCAACGCATTTTTATTTGGCAAAACAAACACAATTAAAAAATCCCAAAAAAACAAATCAGCTCCGAAGGAGCGCCGACATGTGGTCGAGGACCACAAGCATTGAAATTACATGGCCTCGCAAGGTGGCCAAGCCCTCCTGCATAGCATGCATCCGCTGTTGGTATAAAAAAAAAGGGATCCTTAAGGAAATGACACCTTACATTATAAGTGTAAACAACAAAATAAACAAATAAATCGAGTTGCAAACAAGATCCAGTTTGGTGAACCAAACAAATAACAAGGCAAATGCTAAGATGGTATCAATAATAATTTCGAAATGAACACACAAAAATGCAAAACAAAAAGGACACAGTAGCCTTGTTAGGGTAAAGCACAAAACAAAAAGAATGTACATGGGTGAGATGTATCAGTGGAAAATATCCCAGACATTGTATATACAATTCAAAACAATTTATTACAACAAAAGAAAGGTCAACATACCGGTCATTGGGCTGGATGGTCTGGGTTGAAGTCCATCCTCCTCCTCCTCAGAGGTGGGCCAGTGCTGGTGGGTTGAGGGAGGGGAGAGGGCTGAAATTGGGGAGGGCCGGAAAATCGAGGGGGTGGTGGAGGGGAGGGTGAATAAAAGAGAGGGGGGGTTGGAGGGGAGGATGAATTTTGGGGGTGGGGCAAATTGGGAGAGGGAGGGGCCTCACCTATTGGCCGGACAGGGGTGGAGGGGGAATTGGGGGAAGGTTGGGGAGATATGCTCAGGCTGGTCGTCGGCGGCAGGGGCCGAGCCCGGCGCCGAACTCTGCGGCGAGCCAGGATTCTGCGTTCAGCCCCTAAATGATTAATGACAAATTTTTTTTAGGGAAGGGGGGGTGTGGAAGCCAAATTTCCCACACCCCCCAAAAAAAACATTATAAAACAGGCAAACATGCACACACAGACATGTCAAAAAAGCAAAAACAGGGCTATACTGAAAACAAACATGCACACACAGACATGTCAAAAAAGCTAAAACAGGGCTATACTGAAAACAAACATGCACACACAGACATGTCAAAAAAGCTAAAACAGGGCTATACTGAAAACAAACATGCACACACAGACATGTCAAAAAAGCTAAAACAGGGCTATACTGAAAACAAACATGCACACACAGACATGTCAAAAAAGTTAAAACAGGGCTATACTGAAAACAAACATGCACACGCAGATAGGGCCGCAAAAAACAAACAGGGCTATACTGAAAACAAACATGCATACGCAGATAGGGCCGCAAAAAACAAACAGGGCTATACTGAAAACAAACATGCACACGCAGATAGGGCCGCAAAAAACAAACAGGGCTATACTGTAAACAAGCATACGCAGATAGGGCAAAAAAACAATCCACAAAACAAAACAAAAAACTTACTTGATCCGCTGCCGAAAACATGCCAGCAAGCGGGGGGTGCGGCACCTCAGATCCGACCACCTGCGCTCTAATTGGCCTATATTACGGCATGAGCCGAAGGAGCGCAGGTGGTGGCGAACCTCCGCATAGGCCAATCGCTTGGCCCGGTTGGTGATGGGGGGAGGCTGGCTGGTGATCCTCTGGTCCATGACCTCTGTGAGGACCAACAGCTCCCGTCTTGTGAATGCGGAGGCTCTCATGATGGCAATGATTTTTTAGGCAAAAACAGTTTTAATAAAGGGCAGAGAAAAGTTTTGATTGGCTAATGTACTTTGGAAATTAACAGGAACCATTGTATTGGTTCTTGTATGAGTCATGTGTCCTTCAGGCTCCAAAATCTAATGTGAATTATGATAGACTTCATGCAGTGACATGCGTAATCTAATTTAAATAAAGAAATTTGGATCAGAAATTAGGAATATCCTAAACACACGAAAAAGGATAATTGGTTACAACATGTTTTTATGAAAAAGTCAACCATTGGGGAAACCGTACGTATACTGCGGGTAAAATGACACACACGGACAATAAAGTTGATTGAAAAAAGAAAAAAAACGGATAGAAAACATGTGAAGAGCAATTAAGCTAATTAATATATTGATTGGCATGATACGATTAAAGTATGTATGCTGAATGAACGAGCAGGTAATCAAAATCTGACAGGCCCACTTCCGGTTTGTACTTGTGCGAGCGTTCCCTGCAACCAGATTGGGAGATGGACGGTTGCAATTTTGCTCGCTCGTTAGCTAGAGGAGGGGTTGGGAGACTTTGGGGCGGAAGAATAGCTACGAGCGAACTTTTCGAGCGAGCGCTGGAATTTACATTTTCTCGCTCGCTTGGGGAACGAGCGTACTGCCGCTAACGAGCGGCTCTAAATCAGGCCCATAATCCTCTGTCTTCTTCATCTTTCAGAAGCGTTTACACGTATTCATACTGTTGCCATCACTATTCACATTAATTGTACGGGAGCATAGTAGTGATAATCATGTACCCTTCTCTTCACACAGTGAGAGTTTTGCTTTGTAGTAATATAATATTAAATTGGGGCCAAAACCCCCAGTAAAGTCCAGTAATAATAGTATACGCTGCCTGTCAAACACACACAATATTGCCAAAACCCATAATGAAAAGTGGTGCTTGATGGAATTGTCCTTAGGCCCTCCCTCCCACCCTTATATTGTATATTATAAAGGACATGTATAGTTAAAAAACCAAGCACTTCAGTTATAGGAACTGCCACTTTTGTGGCTGAACTGCTCAGTTTGTTTGGGCCCCTACTAAAGAAAACATTTTGGTGGTTTGGTTAAACCAAGCCATCAATCAGCTTAAGGCTAACAGTGTTGATCAATCCTCACAGTTGGAAGATGTCATCATCCTCACCATCACCCTCATTACTGTTGTTAATATCATCACTACACAATATTAGCTCATCCCCCACTCATCATCCTGACCATCACCCTCATCACTGTTGTTAATATCATCACTACACAATATTAGCTCATCCCCCACTGGAATCTATTGTTACAGTCTCTGTTTGTTGTAATTGGTGGCAAAGGTCTTCTCATAGAATTTTGTATCTCATTTTGATGAACATCAGTTTTTCCACATTTCTTGGAAGTAGCCTCCTACACCGATCACTGACAAGGTTCCCCACTGTGCTAAACACTCTTTTTGACTACACACTGGAGGTGGGAAGGATTAATACACCATAGCTAGTTTGTACAAGTGGTTCCAAAATGCCTTTTTTTCTTCCCAGTATTCAAAGGGACTGTGTGACATGCTAATTTCTACATTATCATTAAAATAATCCTCCACCATTCTATTGATGCTTACTACTGTATATCAGATTGAGTCACTGTAGAGGTGTTAATATATGTGGGCAATTCTTTTTAGCCTTACCATATTGGATTCACTCTGGTTTACCCACTATCCCTATATCATGACTTGTTGTAGTGTGCGTCACGATGGCTTGCTGTTCCTTCAGTCGCTGAAGCATAGAAAGGGTATTATTCCATCTGGATACTACCTCTTTCTTCAGTTGGTGGCAAGCAAATTGATATTTTCTTGCAGCTGCTTTAATCTTCTACATGCGGTTACTTAATGCTGAAAATGCCCAGAAATTTTACAGGCCACATATAGCATGTCCAAGTTTTATGTGAACTCAAAACATGGTACTGTATGTGTTAAAATTCACCCAGTTGTAATGCTAGTAGTGTACAATGTTACAAGGGTAAGCCATTTTGCTATCACATCTGTTTTTCCAATAGATTGACACCCGTATGGCTCTTAGTGAAACCAATGATACAAAGAGTAGCTTGTCTGTGAATGAGATGATGTTATCAGTTAGATATTGCTGCTGAAAACAAAACACCCATCCAGTGGGCTGTCACAGTCATCTCATATTTAGTTTGATCAGTACCGCTTATACACATGTCTGTAGTTAAGTGGATAATCTGTAAAATGGCATTTTGTAGGCAAAAAATAACTTTGTTTAATGTCCCGATACAGGTGAGGATTTGTTATTCTGGTAAAATAGAATTGAGATGGGATTTGGTAGCATGGACACATGACCTCAACTAATCGGCTAAAACCAGATACATTAATAACGGATATTAGATGCGGATGTAATGATAACATAGACATCATAGTTTCAGTGATCCACTGTACGACAGGATGTCGGCTGTCATACTAAATTTATTTTGCAAATGATTGGTTCACAGACAGTTGTTGAATGCAACTAATAGTCTTCATCTTGGTCCTCTTCTGTGATGATGATTCACCCCCAGTGGCAAAAACAGCACTAGCATGCAAGAATTCATATTTGGGAATTTTGCAAATTAGATCCAGGACTATCCCCGATCATTAATGAAAAGGTTGATGATGAAGGTATTGGCGGTGGAGATTAAGGATCTCATTCAGAGTCGGTCGTAAGCGGCCGCTCGGTCATACGCATCCGATGTTTCCAAACCACACATACGTACGGTTAGTTGCGCACATGTGCATACGAGACCTTGCGATCCAAAATGCTGTTGATCGTACGGCTTACGTGCAGGAAGTGGCTTCTGAGAGTTGATTGACATGAAAGGCCATTTGTGGGTGTTGACGGGGGTGGTGGTCTAAAAACGCAGGCGTTCCTCACCATTTTCAGGGCGTTTCAGGGGCGTACTTATATTTCCTGCTACGACTGACATAGAAGGCCGGAAGTAGTAAAACATCACTCTGCGAGCAGGTTAGAGGCCTGGCTGATCGTACAGCTTGAGGTTGGGTATGTGCTCTCTCAAGCCCCAGAGTACAATCGATTTTGTGCCACACAATGCAAGCAGCTAATAATCGTTTGCTGTTGCTAATAATACTGCTAATTGGCTTGTAATTGATTCAGTTGCGTTAGCATTAGCGAATAATAGGAATAAATAAATTTCATGGGGATGGCTTATTCTATGCGGTTTTTTGTAAATTTTTGGTGTAATTTGCACAGAGCACAAGAGGCCACAACCATCAGAAGAAAATTAACATACAGCGACTGACAACGACTGACAATGATTGACTCGATCGCTAACTCTTATCACTCGCTAGCTAGAGGAGGTGCTTTGTTCATGTATGGGCGTCACTTTGGTTGCGATCGCCCGGCTGTACGATTGTTTTTTTTTCAGATTCTCGATCGTTCGGCGTACGACCGAGCGGCCGCTTATGACCGACTCTGAATGAGGTCCTAAATGTGCTGAGATCAATCCATGCTGCAGCTAACTGATGCTGGAGTGCTTGTTATTATTTTATATAAATTTTAGAATTTTTATAATTAATTTGAATGCACTCACTGCAAATGATATAACAGGGTAACATTATTACATCTACTTACTTTGGCACCACAAATGGTATTGATGCCTTGACAATTGTCAGGAATTGGGTAAAGATAATACTGCTAATTGGCTTGTAATTGATTCAGTTGCGTTAGCATTAGCGAATAATAAGAATAAATAAATTTCATGGGGATGGCTTATTCTATGCGGTTTTTTGTAAATTTTTGGTGTAATTTGCACAGAGCACAAGAGGCCACAACCATCAGAAGAAAATTAACATACAGCGACTGACAACGACTGACAATGATTGACTCGATCGCTAACTCTTATCACTCGCTAGCTAGAGGAGGTGCTTTGTTCATGTATGGGCGTCACTTTGGTTGCGATCGCCCGGCTGTACGATTGTTTTTTTTTCTGATTCTCGATCGTTCGGCGTACGACCGAGCGGCCGCTTATGACCGACTCTGAATGAGGTCCTAAATGTGCTGAGATCAATCCATGCTGCAGCTAACTGATGCTGGAGTGCTTGTTATTATTTTATATAAATTTTAGAATTTTTATAATTAATTTGAATGCACTCACTGCAAATGATGTAACAGGGTAACATTATTACATCTACTTACTTTGGCACCACAAATGGTATTGATGCCTTGACAATTGTCAGGAATTGGGTAAAGATAATTCAACATGGAAGAGGTGGCTTTTTGGTCTTTTGCCCATGCACGACTATGCACTTCTTCTTATCACTAGCAAGAACTACTGCCACCGGTGGCTGACTTACTTTAACACAAACAACATAATCCTTGTGGATTTTATTAATTTGTCAATATCCTCATTAGTGTCAGACACAAAATTATCCCTATTATCCTGTTGCACTATGAAAGTAGCATCCTCAATTTTTATGCCCAAACCTTAATCATCATTACTGATTGAAACTGAACTAACTCTAAACAGGACCCTGACCCTAGCTATTTTCATGGAAACAGTGGAAAGGGATGCAGCTGAACTGCAGCAGAAAGGCCCGGAGTGTGCCACATACAAAAATATATCTGGACAGAGAAGTCCATGCTTTCATTATTGCAAATACAACCATAATGCCCATGGTGCTAGTCATTGCTGGTTCCATGACAAGATCTGTTTAAAGTGCCAGAAGCAGGATGAAATAGAAAATGTGTGCCATTCTGCAAAAGCATCGGATCAGCACCAGAAAAAGAGGCATACCTTGGACAGCTTTAAAATTCTAATGTGCACTAGGTTATCTGTGGATGGAGGTGGTGCAAGCTTCAAAGAAATACTGCACAATAAATACACACAAAGGACTGTTGCAATACAACAGTCTTGTAACAGGCATAGCTTCAGCTTACACACTTGCAAAGAGCAATGGACCAGGTACTGTGAGGAATACCAGGTATGCAGTGTTATCTAGATATTATTGTTGTCATGGCAGAAATAAAACTGAGCACCTACATAATAAAACAAGGGTCTTCATCAACTTTAAGAACACAAACTAAGTAAAACCATCTGTTAATGTTTCAAATATTAAGATCATATGGTGGACATGTGATAAATAAAAATAGCTACACAAATCAGAGGGCAAAATAGTTTTGCAAGCACCTAACCCACAGTGGGTAACACAGCCAGAGCATACTTAAGGTTAGTTTATTACTACCATAAATGTTTCCATAAACATCTCCACAGACTTTCACCTGCTGAATGCACTCCTAAAATTGAATTAACAATTGAAAAAAGAAAAAAAACTTATGAACAAACATTCTTGGAAACAAAAAAATGTATAACATCTGACAAAGTCTTAACTCATATTGACCCTCAGTTGTCCATCAGGATAACATGCAATGTGTCACCTTCTGGCAGTCTTGTCACATACCTTGAGGAATGGAACTGAAAGGCCAATTGCATCAATTCTTGTACAGACAGAAATTCAACCTGATAACTGACCACCAACTGCTAGTCTCCATTTTCAATCTCAGAAAGGAAGTAACAGCCATGTGGCCACTGATCTGCAACAATGGTCCTTGTTCTTGGGTGCTCATGAGTATGACATCAAATTCAGGAGACAACTTAAGTTGATGGTCTTTCACAGGGCTAGGCAATCTGTCGCACTCCAGCTGCTGTGAAAAAACTAACCCCAACATACACTGCCACAGATTTAGTATGCTCTAATAGCAAAACGTTGGCAGGTCATGCTGGGATGTGTAGTTCCACAGCAGTTGGAGTACCACTGGTTGCCTACCCTTGGACTATCATGATTTCACTTGCTACAGTGTAATAATTATAATAAGGACCCTTTGGATTTTTGTCACAACCTTGATCAGTGACCAATAAGCTAATTGTCAGAGAAGCAAAGAACAATCCTGTTTTAGTAAAATTTTTGACTTGACTCAAAAAGTCTGGCAATCTTTTTTCTCAAGGATATTCTGGTAGGAGAGATCAATTATCACTATGTCAGGGAACCTTAATGTGTGGGAGTAGGGTGGCGGTACACCCAATGCAAAAAATTACATAAACTGCATGAAGGACACTTGGTAACTGTAAAAATTATGATTTTGGTGATAAACTATGTGTGGTGTCTGGGAATTGAGAGTGAAAATGATAGTTTGACAAATGAATGTTCTGGCTGCAGGAAGGTACAATATGCTCCTCCAATGGCAGTGGGGGCACATTGACTTTGCAGGATCATTCTTGGACTGTATGTTTGTTTTATATTTTTATTGAAGCATGACATAATGATACAAATGTAAGGGAATAGCCATATCATAGATTAGACATTGGTATACGAAAGTTGTTGTTACAAGTGATATGCATCCGATATTATATAGAAAAAAAATATATGTGTCCATACTATACAGATAAAGATTCTAAATAAAAAAATGAGAAGGTTAAGTGAACAGAGTGAAAAAGTTGATAATGAAGTACCAAAATGTCTATGCCCCAACCACTTTTCTTACATTTTCCTAATCCAAACAAATGTGGCCGTCTCTGGAGTGGATACCAGAGAGGACCAGACATAATATGGAGAAACAGTGAATCCGAACTTCAGGAAAGAGAAACAAACAAAATTACAGCAGAGGAGTTGCCATAATCCTGATAGAAAAAATAAACAATATGGGAGCAGCTAAATAGATGAGAAAAGTGGGAAGGAAGTGATCCACTACATTACTGCAGACCAAAAATTTATATTAAACCAAACAAATAAGGTTAAGAAACTGTTCTATGATACTAGTCGTGCAGAATTTGGAAATTAGTTAGACGATTACCCTTATCATAGCTAAATAAATATGTAGTGTTTCCAGAATAAAGTAAAGAAATATAATCCGCGTTTAGCTACACTATATAAAGTACACAAGTATAAGGGACCTTAGGCAGACACATATACTGAGAGAAAACTGACATGTAACGTAACTAGTTGTTACTAATTTTATCCATCCAAGCTACTGCAGCTCTTCACCAAGAAAAGGCAGAAAAGCAACATTTAAACAGGATAACTAAAAAACTTAAATTAGGTTGTACAGGGAAGAAAGATAAATAAATCACATTGCAGAACCAATAAGGATGTTTGGTATCAATTGCCAAAGTCGTAATAATCAGTGTAAATCTAATTCAAATAGAACAATAAAGTAGAACTAAATAACCATCTAATCAAGTAACAGCACCTAGGGGGTCCTGGAATAGAGATGGTATATATACAGTGTGGGTACGTTCAGGTACAAGATTGATATAGGAGGTCAGTTCCAAAGAACTAATATTATCCAAAAGATTTGTTGGCTCAAGGAATGTCTGCAACTCCCAGCCCATCAGAGCTCGCACAAACTATGCTGTCAAATTGGGGAACTTGTCTCACAGTTACTATGTCTAGGGGACCAGATAAATCTGTTCGCATAGTCTGAGATAATAGTGGCTTTACGGGAGGTCTCGGTGTCCCCGTGTGGTTATAGGTTTTGCTAGTAATGAGGAATATCAACCTCCACAATCAGGGGTAAAAGGTTATTGGTTTGTTGCATGTAAAATCATTGAGGAAGAGTGTCCCGGGCTCCCAGACCACTGGGAACAGCTGTAATCGTGGTTACACAATTTGCTGGTGATACTATTTTAGAATGAGCAGAATTTAGCTTCAATTCCATTGTATCCACCCACCTATCAATATGGGACAGAAGGACCTGGGAGATGGCTTCTGCCAGCTCAATGACAGGGAAGGAGTGAACGAGAAGCATTGTCGGATCGGGCTAGTTGAAACAGGCAAAATGTCCTGAAGACCTGATGGAGGAAAGGAGGAACTGAGCACTTAACAATAAGTTGCACACAATTACAATATCTGCTGCTGAAAGTAAACATATATCGTCCTGTGTTAAATACAGGGGAGGAGACAACTATATTGTACCACAGACAGGAACAAAAACAATAATTGTCATGAGACAGTTATAATGATGCCTAAGAAACCTGATTGCTAGGGGTTAGCAGTAACATTTGACAAGTTGTGTGGTATGGAGGTGAGGGTAAAAACCTCACATGAGTACACTTAAAGGAATGTACAGGTGCTAAATTGAAATGCACTCTTGGGGAAAAACGGTTCCTGAAAGTTGAGTACTATGAAAAATTATAAAACACTGGTTGTAAATAATGGGTGTCTTGAAAGAAAGCTAGGGTCTATTGTAAAACCATAACCACTAACTAACCCTTACACAGTAATCCAGCACATAATTATCGGGACTCCATAATATGTTATATTGTGTGGTGAGATCACTGACAAATTCTGTCAGCAGTGTTATATATTTTTAATGAGAACCTTTATATGTTTAGTTTTTAGATATTGATGTATACGTATTTAAAATAGAAAATGTATTGATTTAAACAGATGGTGTCCTCAATTTCTGTTTTTACCATATTGGAAACATTACCCTGTTGATTAGCATCACCATTTTTCGGTTTAACTAACCCAGTAGTGCAATTTATGAGGTGGCGTTGAGGAAGGTAAGGTGAAATTTGACACTAGAACCACTGAATTGTATCGCAGTCTAATAATAAGGCAAGTTATAAAAATATGTATAGTACTTAAGATACAGGTATTGCATGTGGCCACCAGGTGAGGGTGGTGAGAAATAGTATGTAGTATTACAAAACTAAGCTAACTATTACAAGAATGAACAACCGTAAATGGTGTAACTAATAAAGCTATAGATCAATGAACTCACAATATAATGTAAGTAATAAGTTTATGTTCCAAATACAAATTGGATGGTACAATATGGAAAGTTAAATACCCTTCTTGGGTTATGGTATCTCTAAAGATGAATACCGTACAATGAAAAAGGTACCTAATATTAAACTATTAGAATATACTTTAGGTGCCTCAAGGGGAGCCAGACATAGTGCAATACAATAACCACTAGATGTCCCCATATATTATGGAATCAATGCTATATGTGGTAAATGCAACACAGAAAAATAAAAAGAACAAAAAAGGGAAAAAAAATATATGTATTAATACATTTTAAACCTGAAAGAGGGCACCTAGAGGTGAGGATTAAAGACCAGGAGACTAACTCCAAGAGCCACTATTACCAAGGGGTCCGTAGTGCACAGTGCACAGTGTGTCAGTGTCCAGAGGAGCAAACATGTATGACTCGCAGTTATATTGTAGCCTGCAATCACCCACTTGGTGAGAGCAAGCAGGCAAGCTATGTCCACAGACTCCTAAAGTCAAGGTGTAGGGTTCATTAGGTACTCGCCAGGAGACACTGTATCCAGAGGGTCAGCAGTCCCCAGGATGATCCGAGGCCAGTCAAGGGAGAACTATGGTTAGTCAATCTGAAACCTGTAAAGAAAGGGGAGTAGAAAAAAAGAGGTGAATGAAGGAGGGAAGGGGGATAAGAAGCGGGATCTAGGCAAGACACAATGGGTAAAGTGGAGAAAGAGCAGGTATAGGAGAGACAAATGAGGAGACAAAGCCGGCAGGGATGAGAGAAGGCAGGATCAGCCCCCGGGGATCAGTGCTCAGTGGGCCGGTCACACTCGAGGAGGGCAACACCATGAACTCCTGATGGGGTATTCTGATCACCAGACAACCAGGTATGAGGAAGGACGATCCCTGCTGTGGCAAACAATCTCCCAGGAAGCTCCAGCAAAGTAGTCAGCATCCACAAAGTGACTCAGCAGCTCCAGAACTGAGGATGAATCAGTCCAGCAAGCAAGAGGAAGGTGGGTCTGTCCGGGTCCCGAGGAGCATCCACTCACGGAGGTACCAGCAGAAGGGATGGTAGCCAGGAGAGTCCCTGGCAGTATCAAAGAGGTCACCACAGCTCAGGGATCACAGTACGGGCTGCCTGGTGAGCCTATTCAGACAGATGACTGTTCATGGAGCAGGAGTCCCAGTGTATGGAGGGGCAACCGGAGTGGTCAAATATTGAGACTAGCCAATAACAGAAACAGGTCCCGGAGGCGAGCCCAACTCAAGGTAGCAGATAAGGTCTGCAGAGACAGGGTAGGTGAAGCTCAAGGGCCAGCCGGCCAGGGATTCGTGCCCAAAGATGATGGAGGGCGGTCACGAACGCCTGAAAACTTGCAGGCTAGGATCCGGTGGAAACACAAACTCCGACCCCCTGGAGTATAGCAAATGTGTTAGAGGTGGAAATGTGTGCGCAGTGTCAGACACAGTAAGTTTCAAGGCCATGGCACACTTTTAAAAAGCAAGTAGTGCATCCAGGGATTGTAGGTTTCGGTAAAATGCAACCACTCTAAGTGCCCTGCCCACCGGAAGTCTGTATGTTTTTTTTTTTATTGCAGTTAACACTCCAAATGGCCTGAGGTATTTAAAATGAAATTTACTACATCAAAGAAAACTTTTCCAGGAATGAGCTGCCAAAACAGGTGTGTTGTAACAATGGTCCACAATACATGTCTGTTGAATTCCAAAGATTCATGAAAGGAAGTGGAATTAAACATTTTATTTTGATTCCTCATCATTCAGCCACCAATGGCCTGACCAAGAGGGCCATCAAGGCCATGAGTACAGAACCAGTGCCTCTTCACACTCCACTACTGGGCAATCCCCCGCAATGTTGTTTCTACAGAGAAACTTGAGGTCTCATTGGGACTTAGTAAATCCGGATGTGAGGAAATAATTATAGGATAAACAGATCAGTTAGGTCTATCAATAACCCACTACAGATTTTGCTGTTGGACAAGATGTGCTTGTTCATTATTTCAAAGTTCAAGAGGGAGGAGAATTGTAGTTATGTCACGTTGATCAGACCAGTGAGTCAGTTTAATCCAACATGAGCCCTAACATTCCTAGAATGAAGGGTATTGTCTTACTGGTGCCTCCTTTAAATAAACCTCCTGAGTTAAATGACCCAGATAATTTAATTTAGGAGTTACCGGAGCCAGTTCTGCACTATCTAGATTCTCCTGCAACAGTAGAAACTGCAATAGAGGTTCAATGTCCTGAACCTAACAAGGATCTCCCAGAAGCCCAGGGCTTTCTACAATGTCATTCATACATATGGCCTGATTCAGAGCTGCTCCGATGTTTATAGTGTTGAGCATTTATCAGTAAACCTTGCATGCTCCTAAGTTGCAATGTGCATACGTCAAGGTACATTACAATATTCACTTGCAGTGACTTTTTACTTGTAGTGTGATTGACAGGGAGAACTTGGTGGAGGTAATGGGGAGTGATGACAAATAATGCAAAAAAATAATGTACAAAAACACAGAACCAATGGTAATAGCATACAACTCTTAATCAGGCACATAGGGTCTGATTCAGACCCGGTTGCAAGGCTTGTCGAGGTGAAAATATGCTAATGACCACATACGCAATTTAACCACAGCACAATAAGTAGACACCCAACACTACATAATGCTGCTTACTTCCCTTCACTTACGTTCTTGCAAGACAGTGATAACAGCGGTAACATCAAGAACCATCGGACCCACACACACAAGTTGTGGTTGACCTGACACTACTGCAGGTATTGCTAATGTTTGTGTGTGTAACTAGATGTTAGGATGCATATGCTGTCACTGGGGCCTAATTATGCACGCCCCTGAAAAGGCATCTAAATGCCCAGGCACCCCTGCATTTCTCTGACCACCCCCTGTCACCACCCTCAAATTTTCACTTACTGTCAATCACTATAGGAAGCCTTTGCATGCTCGCTGCGGTCGATTTCCAATCACAGCGGCCGGTTCGTGTACACGCACTGTGATGCATACGCATGCGCAGAATGCAAACATCAACGGGCTGCATGCGAATGCAGCCTTGTGGCCGGGTCTGAATCAGGCCCATAGTTCCCACAAAGACTAGACTTGTAATTATATTTAGAATTGATGTTTCTAATTTTATGTTGAGCACTAATCTATGATGAGAGGAGCATAGTGTTTATTGCATTATTAATATTAGACTGCCCAGTGGAAATACACTCCAAAAACTGTTACCTATTACTTCCTGGTTATTGTTATGTATCTGTTCTGTTCATGAAGTTATATTGTTATTATATGCTTTTCTCCAGTAAAGAAGCACATTGGAGTATCCTGGGTATTCTAGGAAAGCAGATAAATATAATGTAAATGTTGTATTTAAAGTTGAATTATCAGCTAATTAATTCACCCCCAGGGCACCGTGATTGCTCCATGGAACAATTGCTCCCTTATGTTAGTGTTTTATCTCACAATCACAGAGAAAAATGGAGCTGTGGAGAAAGGTGTGTGAGCAAGAGGACCAATCAGAAGACTCATCCACAAACATTGTGTTCCTAATTGGTTCTGATGCTCACAAACATCTTCTTTAGCCATTTTAAAATGGTGATTGAAAATACTCTTTAGTCCAATATTTTATGAATTATTGACATAAATGCAATTTTATGGTGACTACTACAGTAACATAATTATTATGATTTATTCTAACTAAAAAAATAAATAAATACTAAGTAAATCACAAGGATAAAAATAACAATTAACTTCTTTGCATCATTGTATTTGGTTTATTAAAAGATATTGAACATGTTATATTAATGACTAAAATGATGCAGATTTGTGACCATACGATCAAACATGAAATCCATAATGCATCAATTTGAAAAAAACATGTATTAACTAAGGCAGTGGTTCCCAAACTGGGTACCATGACACCCTGGGGTGCCTCAGGGCACTTGTAGTGGTGCCCCTGGATGGTGGTCCAGTACCAAATAAAATTATTTTTAGCCAGTGTGATAGGCAAGTCCAGTTCTGTTGGCTGCCAATCTAAAACTGTGTACCAAAAAAAAAATGCAGCCCAGTCAACCACCACAAAACAGAACCTTAGGGTGACATATACACAATTTACTTCATTTGCTGAATTTCTCGATAAGACCCTTTTGCCCCAGGGGTGCCGTGGAAATCATGCTGATACTCTAGGGTGCTGTGATTCGATAAAGTTTGGGAAACACTGAACTAAGGGATAATAAACTCCCTACAATTTTTATATGGTTAGTAGAAGTGAATTCCGTTTTCCATAATAATTAATAGTAGAAAGTGTGTTTTCCTTTATAATACAAGTTTTAACTTTTTATAATACACTGAAGTTATTTATAGTAATAAATACATATATTCAAATAATTCTTGCATTGTACTCAGCTAGACAAGATGTTTAAACTAATACTTATTTTAAAGAAACAGCTTTTTTTTTACTTAATATTCCTGAAACTTTAATTTGAATTCTGGTTTCATGTTCAAATACAAATGTGCTGTATTGAAATAAATGTATTTTGCTAAATATGAAAAACTATATATTTTTTATATTTTGGTGTTGTATTATATTTGGTCCATTTTAAATGCCTGAATACAGTTTGTCTTCTGTTTCATTATTTTAAAGTTTCTTGAAAAAAATCAATAGAAAGAAGTTGGGGAAAAGATGCATTGCTGACTATGACAAACACATTACATTTCCATTAATAATGCAAATGCTCTTATGATGTACAAAAAAAAATCTCTGCTTTATTTTAAGATTGTTATTATGGTTTGTTCTAAGATTTTGAAAACACTAGAGAGCGTGGCCTAGTATACAGATGCATTTACCTTGACGGAATGAATTTGAAAATGCTTTACAACAATGGCCTGGAGAATACTTTGAATTCACTGTGGGCCTCTCCTTTTCATATCCCACTTTAAAATAATGCTGGTGTGGATGTTGAACCACACCTACCGCTTGTGTCAAGAGAGCAGAGCAAATGAGTAGGTCAGGCACCTGACATATTTCCTTCCAATTTCAAGGGTAAAATGTGTTCATTTTCTGACTAATGGCATGTCATTTCGCTGAAGCCTTTGGTCGCAAATTAATCTTGGAATCAAAACAGATTTTCCGGGGAGCAATCTTCCATCAAGTATTGATTTTTTTTGCACTCATGGAGCCCATACTCCCTAATTTAACCTGACAATGATTCTGAACAATGGACTGGAAGCACCTAAGAAACTCACAAAAGAACTTTTCACCATAATTTTTTTCTCTAAAGTAAAACACAAATGTAACCAACACATGTAGACCAGTCACTGAGGGACAACAATGAAAAAAAAAATGTAAATTGCTAGTACTTCACATTTGTAATAAAAATCTCATGTAGTCACAGTGGATGCTGATGTGAAAGTGTAATTAATTAATTAATTTATCTTTTGTGTTGCACACTTTTTGGCAAAAAAAATTGGTCAAGTAAATTTTTTTGTATTAAGAAATATAAAAAAAAAAAACTAAAATAATTAGCATGCCAACAGAATAATAAATACACAATGAGTGATGCATTATTTCATGTATTACTATTTTATTTGAATATTATTTTGTTTTATTTTATATAATAAACTTTGCAAAAAGTAAGTGGGTCAATGCCCGCTAAAACAAAAGTGTAACGAGATCACTGCCATTCCTAATCAATGAGAAGTAATTGTGAGTATAGGGCTTTATCTCCATAGTAAAGCATTTTGTTTAGTCTTATGTTTTTATATGGTAGCATATTAACAGAAAAGGTACGGTAAGTTTTCATGGACTAATCTTTCATTATCTCTTCCTAGGATAGCATCCCAAATAACTTGTCAGTTCCAATTCCTGTAACCACAGCTGAAGAAGTTAACAGGAATAGAAATGTTCGCCTGATCATGAATGAAAACATTGGCGCTTAGTGTTAAATTAGCCATGTGTTCGCAATTCCCGTTGCCCACCGGGAAAGGAAATCCCATGCAAACATCCGTCTGTATTCCAAATCGTACGCATCTATGTAACTTTACTGTCCCCAACCCTCCACTTATGAAAGCAGCTGTTATTACTATTAACTGCATTTGCAACAACCTTTTCTTTGGTGAAGGGGATCCGACTGAATTGGAAGGTTCCCTGCATAGGATCACCTCTGAATAATGCGCAACTCTCTCTACATGCCCCCAACACAACCACAGGACGTTTCTTTTATAAGCAAACGTCCTGCTGCCATCTCATTGATGCTCAGTAATGCACATCTAGACATTTGTAACAAGTGACAAAGATGCAGGCAATGCAGAATCACTTGTGATTGCTCTAAGTTGCATATGCAGGCCGTAATGCATGAGCAGTTTATTAAAAGTTTTGTCCTCATTTGGAATTCTGTGCAAGTCTGAATCAGACTCTACATCTGTCAATGATATTTTTTCACATTATGGATAATGATTTATTCAAATATGCAAGTCTGGTTGGACTTTTTCAAAATATTACTGGAAAATATATTTTTCTATGTTTTGCTATCTTTTACACATATTTTATATTTTTTAGCAAAGGAAGAAGCCATTCTAAAAAATGTTTTTGTTAAAATAGTGGGAACTTCTTTAAGCATCATTTTAATTTATGCCATACATATATACTTACAGATGTGTCCGATCGCGCTACAAATGTGCACATGCATAGCACCATGGGATGAGCAGCAGCAACGTACACTACAGTACGCTATGATGCAGACTGCGATCAAATCATGCAATCCTATGGAGTCACGGGTGCGAACGCAGTGCATGTATCCGCTCATGGGACCAGACCTCATGCCATGAGTGGCGCGATTTGCTGCATACACAACAAAGATGCAAAAGGACATATCTGAGGAAATTTAACAAGAGAGTGGAAGCGCATTGTAAAATAAAAATTAAAAAATATTGGCACAGACGATTTTGATGGGGCTGCATGCAACAAATCTGAAGCCATAGACCAATAGGAAGCCACAAGCAGCTTCCCATTGACCTTAGAATAATAACACCAAGGCAAAAAGTCAGAAACGTTTTGCCTATCTGACTTTCCGCCTCATTTGCCTGTTTAAAGGCAAAATATTTCCATGGTTGAAAACAGTATTTTTTGGTGAAAATAAATAGTCTTGTCAATTTTGGGGTACTTGAAAATGGGTGCTAGCATATTTTTGTGTCTCTAAAGTGAACTTTTAAAAAACATGAAACACCACCTTCATACATGCACCTGCAATCCCCAAAACACTTGGCCCCTCCTTACAGCACCCCAAGAAGTCTATTTCACTAGTTTTTATAGTTGTCCTCACACTTTTTACTTTTTCACCCCAAAAATGACAAGTGTTTTTTGGGGTGTTCTGAGGTAACTTGTTGAATTTTTTTGCCTGTTTTGTCCTTTGGGGGGCTGTCCCAATTGTTCTAAGTCACTTCCCTCATTTACACCCCAAAATAATGATTTTGCACATTTTGTCACCTGCTATTCATTGGAGATAGTTTTCCGCCTATTACAATGCATTTTCTGCTTCGGCGAAGTCGTCCTGGAATTGAATATGGAGATACTTTGAAAACAGGCGAAAAGTCCAAATTGACGAAAAGTTATCTCCAAACGGCACTTTTCGCCTCTAATTGTATCCGGCCCTTAGTCGCTGACATATTTGGATGGTTCAATTAAAGATACACTGCTGCACTATGACTATTGTGGGACAGTTTGTATGAAAATGGCTGTGTGCTTTTAAAGACGGGTAATTCATTTGGTTAATACACTGATAAATGCTAATAACATGCTATAATAGTTTTAATAATAGTGAAATTTATTTGTTTTGTGTGATCCTTAAACTCACAGTTGACACTTTATAAATAGAAAATAATTTGATTGTATAGTAGGTTTTATTTATATTATGGGCTACCCTTTATGTATTCTGTATACTTTGTACAGCTGTGATTCTTCTAATACTTGATGTGTTTTAAATACTGACTGTTATAATGAAGGTAGAATAGATAGTTAATTCTTTGTGTTGTGAATTACAGTAGCAGTGTGTTTTAATGTATGTTTCTATATTTTGTGTGTACTACTATACATTCACTGGTTAAAAGTTTAAATATGACTTGTTCCTCATACCTCTCAACCATCCAACTTGTAGTGGGACAATTACAATTTTTAAGGACTGTCCTGTCATCCCACAATCAGTTTGTTCATTGAGTTTTGCAGTGGTTGGGAAGTAAGCCATTGCTGGACATTGTAGAGGCAGGTTGCTTCCAAATGTGCTGCATAAAAACTAAAAAATTTCTGAAAAACTTCCTTGCCCACTGGGGGTGTGATCATATCTACTGGAGGAAGAAGCTGACCAGGTTCATTGTGGCATTCTTCTGGCTCTATAAAGCATGAGTCTGAAAAGATTCAAGCTCAGTCTATTAGTATCCGTGCTTTGTGAGCAGCACTATCATTATGGCTCCATTCCTTTGCCTTGACTTTCCTTACCTGGTGTGAGCAGGGAGCAGTCATTCTGATGTCTGAGAAGGGAGACAGAAGTTCAAGATGGAAGATGTGAAGCTACAGTAAATGCAGAAGATGGCCAGATCAGCCAGAAAACATCAGAGCAATGGCAGAACCTTGATGATGGATTCGGGTGGCAAGATCAACTTAGATGATTTTGCAGAGGTCCCAGAAAACAGCAGGGGACTCTTTGGATAAAAAGCGTAGTAAACACTTTGCCCTTGCTACCTGAAAGAGACAGATTTTAATTATATCCTGCAAATCATATGCCTAAATAGGTAGGACTGTCTCCACTTTTTGAAACAATACCACTATGCCACTCATAATTAGAGATGAGTGGTTCGGATACTGTGAAATCCAAAAATACCCAAACTTGTGGTTTCCGAGTAGAACCAACACTATTATAAAAAAAAAGCCATAAGAGAATTGTAGATAGATGAAATGGATGGAAAGGGTGTAAAAAAGACTGCGAGCATCTTTAATCTGTGTGTCAGGATCAGACACACATAAGCTGCAAAATGCAACAGTCTACTTTCACTGTTTGTTTGTCAGACACTAGTAGCAACTGCAGACAAATGCCTATGTATGTTTGCTAGAGAAAATAAGGTAAGCTGCACTTAATATTGGCTTTCACAAGGATATCTTTCTACAGTACAGTACAGTAAATATTGTATAAGAGGGCAGACACAGTGTGATTCTAAGCTTATCTGACCAAACATACTGTGCTGTGTCTGAGTGAGCTGCACCCCAAATTCATTTTTATAATTTAATCTAGATCATATTTCAATTAAATATTGTGTGTGAGTGGTGCGTGTTTTGTGGCCCAGCCAGCTACAAATAATATAAGAAAAAAAAAGTGAACATTTTTTTTTTGTGCTTAATAAAATCTCAATTATTTTATAATTTAATTTAGATATTTAAAGGGAAGACTGTGTTTTTGAGAGGCAGTACTGTACTGTACTTAATGTGTGTGGTACTGCAACCCCAAAATAATATAATTGTGGTTGAAAAGAAATCTTAGGTGTTTTATAATACAATTTAGACATTTTCAGAAACAGCATATATTACAGTGCTTACTGGATATTGCAGCCCTGTCAGCAGCACCCAAAAATAATAAAAGTTAAAAAATATATATTTTTTATCAAGTATTTTAAAATAAAACTGCATGGTAAAAGTAACAGTCCCTCATTGTACGTTCACTCGGTGTGGTGGCAGTTACAAGTTCAAGTACAGTACAGTAATTTTACTGCTGTGTAAATCAATCATCAATCAGTCTATAGAAGAACTGCAGCAACCCAGTATTAGTGCTAGCAGTCATCTTAAAGATTTACTTTACAGAAAGTCATGGGGTAAGAAGGTGTAAGAAAGGGTACTCCAAATCTAAACAATATTTAACAATATTTAATAGGAAAAAAACACCTCTAAAGCCGGGGCCAAATACAGTCTGCTGTAACCTCGCATGCACAACCTTCTCTTTATAAAACTAGATGTGTCACCTCTAAAATGGTCAAATAGTCCACAAAAAGAATGCTAAGGCTTAAGAACAAATTGTGTTTACAAACTACACAGATTCCTGAGGAGAGTCTAAAGGTGCGTCTCCCGTGCATCTATTCAGGATAACCCCGGTTTCTCTCTCCTTCACACAGGATTCCATGTTGTAATATATCCTCTTTGTAGTGACCACTATATATTAGGACGATTACTTTTATATTTTTTTCTCACAAGTGACTATCGCTAAAGAATCTCAAGGCTTGTTTTTGACACTTGGTTTTATTATTGAAATTCTGATACATTGTATCTCTTATATTGAGATCTCATATTTAGCAATACACCAGTGTATTTATATGTGTTTTTACTATTGTATTTTTTTATTTTAGAGCAATATAGCAAAAATTTCTCTTTTGATACATTAAACCGACGATTATGTCATTTATCTTTTGACACAGTACAGTTCATGGTTTTTTTTTACTCTGTGGTTTTGCATTTATGCTGCATTTCTAGAGTTGGTCTGCGCAGCTCTTATATATTTGTGTTGATTTAGTTGAGATTATGTGTCCACACTACTAAATTCCATATCAATTTTATTTTACCAGAACAGCAGTTCATCATCTGTAACGGGATGTTACACAAAAAGTTATCCTTTGCCTGCAAAATGGCCTTGTACTGACTATCCTCCTAGCTAAACATATGTGGACAAGCGTTATGTCAGTACCAACAGCCATGGATACCACTGGCATACTCAGCAGGTCACTGATTGCTGGCCTTCCCAATTAGAATCCTTACCAGTTGGGCTCAGGCTAGAAATGACGTAACATTTCTCTCAGGTGTTAGCACTAACCTCCAGCATTAATGATTCATGCATGAAATTATCCATCAGCCAGCCACTATAAGAACCTGCTCAGTGCACTCCTCCAGTATCAATTGTGTTCTACATAAGTGCTCCAGCTCCAGAACTATATTCTCCAGTATAGTTTTCTTTCAGTGTTTAAACTCTGGTGTTCAGTTTCCACAACCACAACACATCTATACCCACATTTCCATCACAGGCCTCCTACCAGCTAAATACTAAATGTTGCTTTCACTTGGGAACCATCTACACTGGGCCGTGACCTGGGCCCTACTGAGTAAAGTCCATATTCTCTTGAAAGGATTCCTGGTGAAGTCCAATGGGGGTCTTAGACTCCATGCCAAGGTATTTGGTTGCACCAATTGCACCTGTTTGCATTTATCATCTATGTGGGTGTGTGTACACTGATACACTTGCTGGGTTACTGCAACATACTCCATGTATCTCACTGCATGCTACACGCTCTTCCTACAGTGCCAACACACACAGGTGTGTGCAGGTGCCACTTTGGCACTTCCCACTCCACTAGGTCATGGACTACCCCATCCCCCCTCCCTTGGGGACATGTGCTTCTCTCCTGGGCTCACCTGGTCATCCAGGTGAATAGTTTATGTCTAGTTGGGAGGTGTGGATGGGGTTGTCCATGACCAGGCAGAGGGGTATGTGCCAAACTGTCACCCCCTGTGCTGGCATCTGCGCACGCCTATGCTAACACATCTGTGCCTCTCATTGCATGTTGCTTGCTGTTCCCACAGTGCCAGCACATACATATGTAGCCATGCTCTTCTATTCCATGATACGAATTCATCATGGCATAGATGGCACGACTAGTGTGCCTGCATCTATGGCGTGCATGTGAGTGTGCACACACATGCCATAGACTTCAATGGAGTGAACATCAGGTGTGCCTAGTCACAGTCTGGCATGTGTGTGCCCATACGTTCGCATCATGGCAAAGATGAGCATGGCTACATCTGTATGTGTATCTCATTACATGCTAAGCACTGTCCAAACAGTACCAACACCTAAGTGTACCCTATTGCTTGCTGTTCAAACAGTGCCAACACTTCTATGCAGTTTATTGCATGCAATGTGCTGTACAAACAGTGACAACACTTCCATGTACCTTGTAGCATGATATGCACTGCATAACCAGTACCAACACTTATATATAACTTATTGCATGCTACATGCTGTAGAAACAGTGCCAAAGCATTCATGTATCTTGTGGCATGCTACCAAAATCCCCCAATTTGTGAATTCAGCTGTACCTGTGGCATTTGTGCAAACTGTGTTAAACAACTCATTGCTACCACCTCTCAGATTTGCAGTTATCCCTCTTTCATTGTGTTCCTCATAGAAGCAAAATCCCATGGCTTCACATGCTACTAGTCAAACTAAAGATTTCTTCACTGTGATAGCCCACCTTTAGCATCAGTATCTAAAACACAACACCAGCTCATTCACAGACAGGCTACTCTCTGTATCACTGGTTTCAATAAAAAGCATACTGGTATCAATCTGTTGGAAAAACTCAGAGATGTGATAACAAAATGGCTTACCTGAGGATTTGTCATTTACGATAATGTAAGTAACATTGTTACCATGTTTTGCACACACAGTAAACTTGGTGGTTGAGAATTTCTTTAAAAAATTACAGGTCCATGAAGGATATTCTGGTTGTGGCCTGTAAATTTCCTGGGCATTTTTGGCATTCTGCAACCACATGTAGAAGATTGCTGCAGCTGCAAGTACAGTTCAATTTGCGATGCTATTAACTGAAACTGGAGGTAGTAACCAGGTGCATTTCCACCCTTTAAATCCTTCAGCAACTGGTGGGACAAGAACAAGTCATTATGATGTAATCATCAAGCCATTAGATAGGGAGAGGAGGGACATGTTACTACCTTACTGCAATACTGTAGATTAGTGAATACTAATGCAAGCTAGTGAAACCATTTGAAGTTGTAACATGTGAAGTGAGTTCAGACACTTTCAGCCTGAGCCAAGTCATTCCCTTAATTAAAGTACTGGAAAAGCAGCTAGATAACCAGAAATAGGAGATTGATATAAGCAATTCTGCTAAATATGTTGGACTTATAGATCAAGTACTTTATTTGCTTTGCCAAGAGCAATGGGTTTGTAACATCTTGCAATTGGATCACTATATTTTGGCAGCCATGCTTTATCTTATGTAATGTCTTACTTTACAACTGACACAGATTTTAAAAGATGCAAAGAGCTCCTTGCAAGCAAGATGTCAGCTCAAGTGCTACATGACATGACATCTCCTGTTTCAGTTTCTCCTGCAAATGCCAATATCAGGAAAAATGGTACCTTTTCCAAGAGACCCACTGGTGATAAAGATGAGTCATCTCAGTGTACCAGAGAGAAACGGTATGACATCTGATCAGACTTAAAATAATTGCCCACATAACTGTATATTGACTCCTCTACTGCGACTCAATCTGATACAGTAAGCATCAATAGAATGGTGGAGGATTAATTTAATTATAAAGTACAAATTAGCACCTCACATTGTCCCTTTAAATACAGTCCCTTGTACAAACTAGCTATTACATACTTAAGATGCCCACTCTCCATTGTGCACTCAAAAAGAGTTTAGCATAGTTCGAAACCTTGTAAGCATTGAGCGTATGAGGCTACTTCTAAAAAAAATGTTGAAAAACTGATGTTCATCAATATAATATAATTACTTTTACTACCAGTTGTAAACAGAAACCGTAATGGTGGATTCCAGTGGGGATGAGTTAATATTGTGTGATGATGATATTAACAACAGAGATGAGGGTGATGATGAGGATGATAAGATTTTGAAATTAGAGGATGATTAACACTGTTAGCCTTAAGACCATTGGTACCTTGGTTTAACCAAACCACCAACATTTTTTATTTTGAGGGGGCCAAAACAAACCAAGCACTTCAGTCACAAAAGTGACAGTTCATGTCACTGAAATGCTTGTTTGTTAAACTGAGTGTCCTTTTCAATATTCAAACAAAAAGTATGGTGGTCGCTCACATCAGCTTAATGACATTGCACAGGTGCTTGTAAAGGGCAGGGTTTACACTGAACTACAGAAAAACAGAGATATTCCCTCCAGCACACTGCAGCAATATCAACAAAAATACTTGAATCCTACATAATAATAGAAATTCAGAGGTATTGGTTACATACTGTACATTTGCATATATATGAATAAGCGCCGGGCCAACGTCAAGTCTCCTCTATAGCGGCATTCCTAACATTATGGTGTTCACGTCCAAGGCGCAGGGAACCCCAAAAGAATCCAGCCAAGGACCATCCCTACATGAAAAGGGAAAAAAAGGTGATAGTGAAGTGTAAAGTATAGATGTGTAATGATAAATCAATAAGTGTCAATATAATGAGAAAGAGTTAAAATTACATAAATAATAGACAAACAAATAGAACGGTGATGAAAAAATATCTATGTGAATTAAGTGGTGATGCCCTGAAAGAGGCCCAGCCAGAGCAACTCCAGGGGCCCCACACCCAAATGCATACCCCAAAATAATTGTTGCTACCTAATAGTAGCACCTACTCTGGGTCATATAATTACAAGCACCTGTGCAATGTCATTAAGCTGATGTGAGCGACCACCATACTTTTTGTTTGCAGTTCTTTGAGACATGAAGGGAGCCAGCATTGGGAGGATGTGCTGGTCCATATAGTGCCATTTGGAGGTTTCTTGGGTACCTCCTAGGTGAGTCAGTTCTTGACTTATACATGTGCTGTTATTATGCAGTAATAAGCAGAAGGGGGCCTCAAGTCTTGCACCCCAGGAGGGGGTCTCAAGTTTTGTTCCCCAGAAGGGGATTGGTAGTTTGGCACCTCAGGAGGGGATCTTGAGTCTTGCACCCCAGGAGGGGTCTCAAACACCCCAGGAGGTGGCCTCAAGTCTTGCACCCCAGGAGGGGGACTTAAGTTTCATTCCTCAGAAGGGGATTTCTAGTTTTGCACCCCAGGAGGGGGTCTCAAGTCTTGCACCCCAGGTGGTGGTCTCAAGTTTCATTCCCCAGAAGGGGATTGCTAGTTTGGCACCTCAGGAGAGGATCTCGAGTCTCGCACCCCAGGAGGGGGTCTCAAGTCTCACACCCCAGGAGGGGGTCTCAAGTCTTGCATCCCAGGAGGAGGTCTCAGGTTTCATACCCCAAGAGGGGCTTTACAGTTCTATTCCCCAGGAGCAGATTTCAAGTTCCACACTCCTGGTGGAGGTTTCCAGTGTCATGTCTGAAAAAGAACATCAATCAAGTTTGGTTGAATCATCCAATCATCACATTAAAGAATCTCTAAGTGGTTTTTTCTCAGTTCCTGAAAAGGATGCTGTAACTCAGGACCCATCAGATGCTTCAGTGTCCATGACCTTTGATGAAGACGTGTCCCAGTACACCGTATTGCTTAAGCATTATGACGCCCTAATGAGAGCCGATCCATCTTGTGGTATTACTCCCACCAACCTCCTCATGTTTCTTTTTATGCACTTCAGAGGTAAAGCCTTGGAGTGGGCTAACCCACTCATTGAGTCCAAGGATCTAATTCTACAAGACATAATAGCCTTCAGTACAGCTATGCTTAAAGTATTTGCTCCTATGTGTCCGTCTTCACATACCTTTTCTGCTAAAAATTCTAGATTGATTTCAGCACCTTCAGACATTAAACTTGGATACACCACCTTACTCCCTTCTCAAGATCATACGGTACAGGATCAATCAGTCTGGAAGAAGAAGACTCAAAGAACTATGGACCTTATTCAGAGTCGGTCGCGAGCGCTGAGCACTCGCAACCGACTCGATGTTGGTCCACAGGGCATGCGCACGACGGAGACTGTTCCATCGTACGCATGCACAAGCCCCGCTAACGATGGATCACCCGTCATTAGCGGGCTCGAAGCAGACGGAGCGAGCTGTCGATGTTGATTGACAGCTTGCTCCATTTGCTGGGTGGGCAGGGGGCGTGCCCGGGAAAATGGAGGCATTTCTTTCGGAACGCTTGCCGTTTTGTGGGCGTCCCCACTGACATCATCAGTGATGTCAGTGGGGAGCTTCCTGCTCAAACAGAGCAGGAAGCTCCCTGGGGCATAAGGTTGATGAGACCCTACCCTAGGGTCTTGTTGTAAGCCCCGATGGTCGCAATGGTCTTGACCATCGTGATCATCTCCCTTAGTGGTCGTTAGAGCTGTGGGTGTTACCCCACAGCCTAATGACCGAAATGGAGGCAGCCGTTCAGGATGCAAGCGGCCGCCCTGTTTTTGAGCGACCACTTGCATCCTACGACCGCCTCTGAATGAGGCCCTATATCCCAGGAGGAGTCTTCAACTAATATACTTCAGGAGAAGTCTTCAGGTGTTTTGTCTGAGAAGGTAGCTTCAAATGACTTGTCCATTTCAGTCTGTTTGACTACTGCATCTGAGTTACCTACAGTGCAGTAAGGAAAAGGTTCCAAGGAATTTCCATGTTCACAGCCCAATCTTTCACCTTTTTCTATAGCTAAGACCAGTTCTTCAGCTACAGTTCTTAGCACTAAGCAGAGTCTTTTTGGAACAGAGAAATGCTTGAAGGGATTAACCTTTGTGATCACGGTATTCTTGGAGTCCATTGAGAATGATGAAGCAAAGTTGTTAATTGAGTTATGGAGGCAAAGTTTCTGGGAGGATCTGCAGTAAGGTCAATTATCTTGCTATGGGCCGTTACCATGACAGTAGATCCAAGCGAGTGAAAGCAAAGAGTTTCAAGGTTATTAATGTGGATGGCTTGTTTGAATTGATTGACGTTTTGTTCAGCAGGAAATTATTTTCTGAGCAAATCACCTCAGGAAGCAATATTCCAGCACCTTCTAGAGTTCTTAAAGTTTCGAGTTATTGAAGATATCTGACAGGCTCAGTCAAGATTTAGGGAGTTTTTCAAGACTTTTCTGGTATTTCAAGTTTCAAATTGCACCTTTTCTTTCTCATGGTCAATGTCCCATAAGCTCAGGATCACTGCAGTCCTCTTGATGCTGGAAAGTGGGAGCTTCTGAAACCAGATACGTGTCTCCTCTTTGCCTATTGGTGCATTTAGGTTAATTATTTCAATGGTAAGTAGCCAGTGCTATATTATTAACACTTGTGCAATTTAGCACTTTGTTACCTCTCTATGTTTTCGTGGCATTGGTATATGCAGCATATACTGTTGCATTTAGCTGTGCTACATCCACTTGTGATACTTTTGCAAATACTAATTTCTACTGAAGACAGGAAGGTGAGATTAAAGCAATCACTGCGCTTAAGTGAGTACTACACTAATATAACATTAGATGTTTTGACTTATAATTTTGGACACTAAAGGGCAGATTTTGAGTCCCAAGCAAAGTAGTTGTACATGTGGGGAGCCAGTGAAGCCTGATTAACTATCCTATGCTAATGCAAGAATCCATAGGGCTAATGTAGGAGTGCGTGCATCTGCTCGCCAAAAGTCAGCCTGCCCCCATTAATTTTACAATGACTGCAGCAACCATTATTGTTAATATCTGTACTTACAACAGTCCCATGCCAGGTGTAAGAGATCCATCAGAAACAGGCATCTCTTCCCCGTACATATACAGTACCTCATAATCGCAGAGTACACAGGCAGAAATAGAGAAAACAAAACAAGAAAAAAGTGCAAAAGAGGTACGGTACAATACATTGTAGAACATGGGGGGATACAAGCTATCAGTATAGTTTGGGATGATGGAATAAATGTGGAAGGGAAAAGTACATGAGGGAAGAGAGCGCTGCTCTTGAGAGATTAAAATCTAAAGTGGAGGGACAGATTGACAGAGGTGACTCAAAGGGGGAGAGACAGTGAGTGTGGAGGACAGAGCAATGAGTTAGGATGAGAGCTGGATATTGCTGTTATGCCCTTATTATTAATATTTGTTTGCCCCACAATCTATATAATAATTGAGAATAATCGAGACTATTCAGAGTGCTGACATGAACTGAAGATTGGCATCCCTAACAGCTGTTCTCACAGTAAAGGGGGGATACAATGTCAGACTGTGGCATGAAGGGCTCTCCCACAGAATGCAGTGGTAGTGGCCCAAGCTTAAGGGTTGTGCCCAGAGGGTTTGTGTCCAGCCACCACAGAGGGACTTAGGCATCCATTAGAGAGGACATGCAAAGAACAGGGCCCCTTTATAAAGGAGATGACAGAGTGTGTCAAGACCACCCACTTTGATTGCCATGAGGTCAAATCTTGGTGTAGTTTCAACAGAAACAAAGCAAGGACCTAAATTCATCCAGGATCCTGTTTCACCAAGTTACTGACCCCAAGAGGAGTGGGTGGTGGGACCCTCAGGCAGTGGGGTCCATCAGGGATTATCCCTGTAAACCTGTGGGCCAATCCAACCCTGAACATATGGGAAATAAGGGAGTTGCAACCAGAATAAATGTAGGGGTGAGGCGGAGGGATTACAGACCCCTCAACCCCGCATTTGTCAGTCCAATATACTAGTGTAGTATAAATTTTGCAATTAGAGATTGTAATCTCAAAAAGGGCAGATGCTTATGTGGATAATTAAATATTGTCTGTACAAGGGTTGGGTATGATTTCCTGGCTGTCGGGATGCTGGTAGTCCGAATACTGACGACGGCATCCCGATAGCCAGAATCCCGACACCCATATGACTAAATGTAGTTTTCTAACCCCTACTCTAACCCAGAGCTGTAACTAGACTTTTTAGTCCCCTGCGCCAGAGAGAGCAAACTGCACCCCCCCGCCCTGCGGTGCCCTGTGCTATGGCACTGGTTGCACTCCCCTAGTTACGGCCCTGCTCTAACCCCTACCCTAACCCACCCTTCGCGGTGCCTAACCCTCCCCCCCCTAGTGCCTAAACCTAACCTCCCCCTCCCCGCACCCTAAATCTAACACCCCCTCCCCAGTGCCTAAACCTAACCTCCCCCTAGTAACTAAACCTAATCTCCCTCTCCCTGCACCCTAATCCAAACCCTCCCTCCCCAGTGCCTAACCCTAACCCTCCGCCAGTGCCTAACCCTAACCCCGCTAGCTAATGCTATCCTATGCCTGCACCAGGATACTTACCTTCAGCATGCCGACGGTCGGGATACTGATGCCGGGATCTCGACCTGTCAGGATTTCGGCGCCAGTATTAAGACCGTCAGCATTCTGCACACTGGGATGCCGATTACATCCCTCTGTACAGAGCTATTATAATATAGTGACAATGTATAAATAAACAATAATACATATATATAGGATCTTGTTATTTATTGTGAAAGCACCTAGTAAAGACGGTTATTCTGACATTTCAATTTAACAAACTCTACATAATTATAACTAGTGTGGTGGATTTTAAATAAATTTAAATAATAATAATAATAATAATCTTACACATATCATCATCATTTATTTCTTTTTTTGTTTTGTCTAAGACTGGAATTCATGCCTTAGGTTTGAATGTAGTTGAAGTAAAATAAACTTAAAATAACAAATATAGACCTGGATTTTTTTATTTATTTTTTTATCATACTGGGCACAAGGTTATTTTATCAAAAGAAAAATATTACACAATAGCTGTATACTTTCATGGCATAGAAACTGATTTATGGTTCTAGTGTGTTTGCAGATTTGAGGGGCAGACAAAGGACCTTGTTACTAAAATATTTTATGTAGACTAGGAAAGGGATAGAAATATTGAAGAATCCATAATTTATAGAAAGAAGATGTATTTGCTGACCACATGGGAAGATATAATCAGAAATACAATGGGTTTTTGAAAAGCTTGTAGCTACATAATAGAAAAATAACTGGGTGCAATGTACTTGAAAAGTTAAAGCTCAATCTTCTAAACAAGAAAAAATACATAAATTCTGAAGCTAGGCCAAGTGCCAGTGATGTTGCTTTGTGAATCGGATGGTATTCATGAAATGGTAGATTGTTGGTATACTGGCATGTGTTCAATAAATAATTACATTTATAACTACATCTTTAAATGTTTGTCTATGGAAATGATTCCACAGGAAATAGGTAACAGTGGAGCTTGGACATCCAAGACAAAGATATTAAACCAAAGTCATACCTCTAGGCTGTCAAATATAACGTAATTCAATGTTTAATGCTAAGTAACTTTACTATTTTTCTTTTTTGACTATGCAAAAAATATTAATTTACCAATCCTAATAATGTTAGCATCCAGCCATGCAGAACTAATTTATGTTGTGAGTTTTATCACTCTGCCGACTACCAAGAAATTGAATATGTTTCACACTTATTATGCAACTTTATGTAAGGACCATTGTGCTTAATGAGATTTACTAAAATATGGTTTGTAGAATGCTATTACTTAGAGTTTATTTTGGGCTAAAGGCCAAACCACTGTAAAACTGTAACTTACAAAACTCAATATTACACATCAGTATCCAAATATTTGAAATTTAAAAAATGCAAATTGATTAAACAGGCTGCAGTCTTATAGATGCAAAAAAAAGCCACAAAATATAACTATGATAGATATTTAGATATATGATAAATATTTTAGACACTTATATGTGCCCATTTTTAAAGATACTTAATTGTGCTCACTAAATTATTTTAGATACGTATTTGTGCCCCCTTAGTGTATGTTATAATATTTTTCTCACCTAATGGGTATAAATATGTGCCATAGTGTTTCATAGTTTAATAGTATCATGAATTTCTTACCGGCAGACTTTTTTTCTTGGTCCAACATAATGTAAAATTGTGTAAAAAAGAATCAGACATCATTCTTCTGCCTTACTAGCCAACCAGCACAGAGAAGTTGTTAATTTGTATGTGATTAAAGTCAAGTGTATGTGTGTGGGACTGTAAAGTGAGTATTGAGGAGAGGAGGAATAGCAGCCTGAAGTTTTGACTAGGATGCCAATAAACCTGGCCCTGAGCACACTCTCCCACCACAAAACCTCAACACTGATATGACTGCTGCATGCCCTAATCTGTGGTAATTGGTGGCAATTTATGCCAAATGAAAAACTGGCACGCCAATTTCAATATAGGGAGTTTTTTTTCAGAAATCAGCGTCTTACTCCACTCACCTTTTGGTAGAATTGTACAGTATAAGCTTTGGACATTTATTTAAATCCCATTGTCTGAATGACTGATGACACCCAATATCAGCTGATTGGTAAGTGCAAAGCACAGAATAAAAAATAAATCTAGAACAGTGGTTCCAAACTGTTTTGAATGACTGCACCCTAATGTTTCAGCATTGTTGTCACGGCACCCCTAAGCTAAAAGTCTGATATTGTGAAATTTAGAAAAAGTGTATTGAAGTAGTAAAGTGAAGTAAATTGTGCCTACCTGTTACCCTTAGGTTTGGTTATATAGTGGTGGACATGTTTGTGCTTCTGTTTGTGCACATATTTACATTACATTGCCGCGGTACACAGTTTGCGAACCACTGATCTAGAGGATGTTTAAACCTATTAAAAACAGCCCATCATTTTGATGAGATAAGATAAGCTAACAACAGTGTTAGGTATACAAAATATGTATTAAATATATAACTAATAATAGCAATAACAAGGGATATTAATACATTTAATCAAGTAAAAACTAGATAAAAAGTAAGAGAATTATAGAAAAAATATATATGACAATGTGTTCAAAATTGGCAAATGTGCTAAATTAATGCCTAGTTACAAAGATATGGGAGCATTCAAACTAATGCTCAAAATCATACAGCAAATGCCCAGGGGAGAATGGATACTCATATATTAGAAAAAACTGGAGCAATGAAGAAATTAACTTGGTCTGTCAAGGAACTAAATTAAAAATATATTGCTGCCATAATTTGCTGGGACATTTCTTGTGTCTCTTTAAACAGAGTGTAGTGCTGGCAGTACCCCATCAACATATGTGTCTACAACATCTCCAAGACTAAGTATATGCACTAGGGGTAAAAGTCAGGGCCGGTTCTAGCCCAAGAGGAGCTCAGGGCGAAAATTTGCTATGGCGCCCCTCATACAAAAAATTAACATGGCGCAGGTCACTCTATCTGCCTTCTGCCCTTTGCCTTTTTTACCCAGGTTGCGTACTTTTCCTGCATTTTGCGCCTGTACTAAGTATTTGGGATTAGTATTTTTACTAAACCCTCTATAGCCTACAGTACATTACTGACCCCTCTATACTCTACACTACATTACCTACCCTCTATAGCCTACACTACATTGCTGACCCCTCTATACTCTAGACTACATTACCTATCCCTCTATACACTACACTACATTACTGACCCCTTTATACCTGCAGTGTTCTCCCCAGAAATTTTTTCCAGCCGGATGGTATCAAGAAAAAGCCGGGTGGGGCCTTCGCAATAATAAAATGTTTTAAGCCCTGACCTTATAATGATTTAAACTTGAAATAACATTTTTATATATTAATTCTCCTCTTATTAGAGGCTCATTTGTCTGATTATGAAAAGCTGCAAAGGGCTTGATGCAGACCCGCTCGTGAGCGCTGAGTGCTCGCAAGCGGGTCGATGTTGGGCTAGTGCGCATGCGCACGACGGACCCGGCTCCATTGTGCGCATGCGCGAGACCTGGATAGCAACGGGCAAGCCGTCGCTATGGGTCTCGCTACAATGGGGGCGTGCTGTTGATGGTGGGCGTGCCGGGGGCATGGCTGGCCAGACGGAGGCCTTCCCATGGAAACGCCTACCGTCTGGGGCCGGCCCCACTGACATCACAAGTGTTGTCAGTGGGAGTGCTTTTGGCTCTGATAAAGCCAAATGCACTCCAGGGCTTGCGGCAGACGAGACCCTACCACAAGAGTCTCGTCACAAGCCCGATGATTGCGATGGTCTTGACCATCTTTTTGGCCACTCGCTATAGCTGTGGGTGGTCACCGACAGCTATGCGAGCGGCCAGGAGGCCGCTCTAAAAGCAGGAAGGACGGCCCTGATTCAGAGCAAGCGCTCTGTCAGAGCATCCGGCTCTGAATCAGGCCCAAAGTCTGTAGGATCTGGTCCTTTTTATACAGTTCCCAGATATTGTCACCACTTGCAGGCTCCCAAAGTGCCGGGTGGTGCACCCACAAAAAACAGCCTGGGGAGAACACTGCCCTCTCTTACCAATCCAGCCTGACAGGTCTCGGCTGCTCCCCCACTGGCTCTCAGTCACAAGTGCCCATTATGTGGTGCCCCCTGTAGTTATCTCCATATGCAATGCCCAGGGCTGGCGCTTCCACTAGGCAAGCTTAGGCAGCTTCCTAGGGGCGCCGGCCACTAGAGGGCGCCCGGCCTTCCGATCACCCCCCCCATTTGCCAGGTGCCTGCTGAGATTGTGTTACCAGCGGGCACCCACTTCTCTATCTCTATCCCTACCCCCCTCCCCTGGCGCCGGAGGACGAAGCTCACTCATGACATCACTCCCATAGTTCCGAGGAGCGGGCGCCGGGGACTGACGGCAGCAGGCACTGGAGCAGGGTTTAAGGTAAGTGTTGTTTTTTTATGTGTGTGTATGTATGGTTATGTATGTAAGTATATGTATGTATGTGCGTGCACAGGGGGGCTTATTACAGGGGCCGCATTACTGGGGGCACTACAGGGGACATTACAGGGGCCGCACTACTGGGGGCACTACAGGGGGCATTACAGGGGCCGCACTACAGGGGGCATTACAGGGGCCGCACTACAGGGGCCTTACTATTGGGGGCACTACAGGGGCCTTACTACTGGGGGCACTACAGGGACCTTACTACTGGGTCATCATATGGGGGCACTACAGGGGCCTTACTATTGGGGGCACTACTGGGACCGCACTACTGGGGGCACTACAGGGGGCATTACAGGGGCTGCATTACTGGGGGCACTACAGGGGGCATTACAGGGGCCGCACTACAGGGGGCATTACAGGGGCCGCACTACAGGGGCCTTACTATTGGGGGCACTACAGGGGCCTTACTACTGGGGGCACTACAGGGACCTTACTACTGGGTCATCATATGGGGGCACTACAGGGGCCTTACTATTGGGGGCACTACATGGGCCTTACTACTAGGGGAACTACAGGGGCCTTAATACTGGGGGCATCATATGGGGGCACTACAGGGGCCTTACTATTGGGGGCACTACAGGGACCTTTACTACTGGAGGCACTGCAGGGGGCATTACTACTGGGGACACTACTATAGGGGGCATTACTTTTAAAGGCATTATTACTGCTGGGAGCACTGTGTAAGGGGCACCATTACAGTGGGCATTGCATAAGGGGCACCATTGCAAGTGGGCATTCAGTGTTTTAGGAGAACTACTACTGTGGGCATTGTGTAAGACCTAAGTTAGGGGGAACCCTTAAAAATGTTGCTATGGGGCCCAAAAAGTTCTAGTTACATCCCTGATACTGTGTGTGTGTATATATATATATATATATATATATGTGTGTGTATATATACATACTTCTGCCTGCGCCTCCCCTCTTCATACTAATTTAGCCCCTCAGGTGAAAATGACTTTGCACAGGTGGAGTGGCGGATAAGTTTTGTGTTTTATTGATATATATATATATATTTTAACACAAAACTCATCTGCCACTCCACCTGTGCAAAGTCACTTTCACCTGAGGGGCTGAATGAGTACCGGGGGGGGGGGGGCATACATAAGTTTCGCCTAGGGTGCCGAGGAGTCTACCACCGGCCCTTGCCCTGGCCCCTGTATTTGTCCCCTTTATACAGTGCCCCCTATAGTTTTCCCCTTTATGCATTGCCCCGCGTAGTTTTCCCCTTTATACTAGAGATGAGCGGGTTCGGATCTAAGAGATGCGATCCCACTCGAACTAAGGGAATCCGAGTCGGATTAAGCGGGCTCAGATGTTTCCGCGACTCGGATCTCTCAAATCAAGGCAAAACCATAGAGACGAAATCTCGCGGCTCGCGAGCTTTCGTCTCTATATATAAGGGATGTGGCAGGTGCCATTTCACTCTGGCTGTGGAGACTGAACAAAGAGGGTGGGTAGTGTAGGGTTGGGGAGAGGTGCTGTGCTGTTCTGTCTGCTGTGTCCTGTTCTGTCTGCTGTGTCCTGGGCTGATGCTGCTGATCCATTCTGGGCTGGTGTTGTGTTGTGCTGTCTGCTGTGTCCATCTGGGCTGTTGCTGATCCACCTGGGCTGGTGCTGTCTGCTGCATCCATCTGGGTCCAAGTTCTGGACGCAAATATAGTGTATTTTTTTGTGTAATATCTATTTGTCTGTGTGCGTGTTAAGCTTAACCGCACAAAGGGCCTGATTCAGAGCCGGACGCTCTGACCAGAGTGCTCGCTTTGAATCAGGGCCGGCCTAGCTTAAAATGGAGCGGCCTCCTGGCCGCTTGCATAGCTGTGGGTGACGTAGGGTCTCGCTGCCGCAAGCCCAGGAGTGCTTTTGGCTCTATCAGAGCCAAAAACACTCCCACTGACATCACTAGTGATGTCAGTGGGGCCAGACCCAGACGGTAGGTGTTCCCATGGGAACGCCTCTGTCTGGGCAGCCACGCCTCTGGCATGCCCACCAAAGGGGGCGTGCTGTCACTCACCATCGACAGCACGCCCCCTTTGGTGCGAGACCCCGAGTGACGGCTTCCCCGTCGCTCGCCGGGTCTCGCGCATGCCACGAGGGAGGCACCTCCATCGTGCGCATGCACATTTGGGTAACATCGACCCGCTTGCGAGCATACAGCGCTTGCGAGCATACAGCGATTGCGAGCGGGTCTGAATGAGACCCAAAATACAGAAAGTCAGCAATGCAAGCTAGTGCTGCCCGACTCTAGTCGTCATCAATCTGTGCTCTTGGCCCAAATTTCTGGAGCAGAAATTTTTTTTTTCTTTTTTTCTAATAATTGTCTGTGCATGTTAGGCTTAGCCGCACAAGATCTATCAAGTCAGCAACACAAGCTAGTGTTGCCCGATTCGAGGCATCATCAATCTGTGCTCTGAGCCCAAAGTTCTGGAGCACAAAAAACAAACAAAAAACAACAACTTTTTTTTCTGATAATTGTCTGTGCGTGTTAGGCTTAGCCGCACAAGATCTATCAAGTCAGCAACGCAAGCTAGTGCTGCCCGAGTCCAGTCGTCATCAATCTGTGCTCTGGGCCCAAAGTTCTGGAGCACAAAAAACAAACAAAAAACAACAACTTTTTTTTCTGATAATTGTCTGTGCGTGTTAGGCTTAGCCGCACAAGATCTGTAGCCTCACTCTGACTGGATCTAACTAGATCCAGCAGGCGTGCAGGGCATCCTCCTCATATTGCGGTAGACGTCATGACGTCACCCGCGCAGTGCATCACTGGGAACGCTTGCCTTTTGAAGCGATCGGAGGCTTGTTTTTACATCGTAAAAAAATATATTGATGAGATCAACACAAGAATAACAAATAAAACTCTGTCCAAAGCAGAATAAAAGGTTTAGCAGAGAATAAAGAGATTGTCATCAAAAGTGCAGACAAGGGAGAAGGGATAGAGATTTTAGATTGTGAATACTATGTACATGAAGCATATATCCTCCTCAATGATGAAACTTCCTATAAAAGACCAAATGGAGATTCTACACAGGTATTTTTAAAAGACCTTAAAGAGTAACTTGAAAGAGGTTGTGAAATGAAAGCCATGTAATCAGAGGAATACAAATACTGTATCTGTTAAAACTCTTAATATTGCTAAATTTGATCATATTCCAAAAATCCATAAAAATGAGACCTGTCCACCTAGGAGACCGATAATCTCAAGTATTGGATCTTTGACATCAAGACTTTTGGAATATGTGGATGTATATATTAAAAAATATGTCACAAATCTCGACTCATATATACGATACTTCACACATATTTTATAGCTAGTTAACAACATGCAATGGAAAGTGGAATAGAAATGGTGCACTGTAGATGAGCCGTCATTGTACACTACTATACCTCATAATCAAGGTATAGCTAGTGTTTGGAGAGTACTGCCTGGAGATCCTAACATGGAAGAAAATTTAGCTCATTTAATTTGTGACTGTTTAAACGTTGTAGTTAAATAATGATATGGTAAGAACTTACCTTTGTTATTTCTCTTTCTACGAAGTCCATAGGGTCCACTGGGAAAAGAGGATATTCCTCTTCCATTGTGGCAGATAGCAACTTGAAAATTCTAGATAACTATTACTATCTATTATTTAAAAAAGTATCAATCTGTCCAGTTTCTTTATATTTTGACATATCTAGTACCAAATCAATAATTGTATCATATTATTGTTAATAACATGTGTAAATTTTAAGTTATAGGTGTTAATATTTATATACTTAATGAACATCTCAAAATATTCAACTTCACCATTCCAAACTATAAGGATGTCATCTATAAATATTTTATTAATTATTATACAGTCAGCTTGATCTCCCTTAATGATGGTATTTTCCTACTCCCCCATGTACGTTTGCCAGTCTAGGGGCACAAACCGTCCGCAACATTGTGCCACAGGTCTGGAGGAAGCAGTCATCCATGAATGTAAAATATTTTTTTCTACTTCAGGGTCCATAGGCTCCACAGGGAGACCTTCAGGTATAAGTGACGATGGAGTCATCCGGGCACCATGCAGTTCAATTTTTCTCCCAGGATGCACTTGGTCTCCCTCCTATACCCGGCCCACAGGCCAGAGGCATCTCAGTTTTGTAGCAAGCCAAAGGCCAGAGGAGGATAAAAGAGAGAGAAAAAAGTCTGGAACGCTCAAGAATCACATTCTCACACAGAAGGAGATGGAAGGGTGGGTGCCCTATGGACCCTATGGACTTCGTAGAAAGAGATAACAAAGGTAAGTTCTTACCATATCTCTCATTTTCTACTTCAGGGTCCATAGGCTCCACAGGGAGATGCTCCTGTGCAGAGAGGAGAATCCGCCGACCCAAAGGAAGCATCCTGAGAGGCAAAGGTATCAAATGCATAATACCTCAGAACGGTCTGGAGAGAAGACCACATGGCCGTCTTACAAAGCTGAACAGCCGAGGTGCCACGGCGAGCTGCCCACGAATGACCCACAGACTGAGTAGAATGAGCAGTAACAGAGGGCAGCACTGGAAGGCCCTCATGAGTGTAAGCCTCAGAGATCGTCAAGCGAATCCAACTAGCCAAAGTTTGTTTATTGGCTGGCCGTTCCTTCTTGTGGACTCCATAGAGGATAAACAAGGAGTCCGACTTCTGAAGGGAACTGGTATGGTCCACTTAAATACTGAGGGCACGTACCATATCTAATGAGGCCTCACCTGCTGAGATGTCTATAGAATTAAAGGCCAGTACAAAAATTTTCTCATTAATGTGGAAACTAGAAACCACCTTAGGAAGGAACCCAGGGCAAGTCCAAAGCACTGCCCTGTCCCGGTGAAAAACTAGAAATGGGGAACGGCAAGAGAAAGCCCCCAAGTCTGACACTCTTCTGGCTGTAAGCCATTTGAAATCCACTGAGTCCAGGGGTTCAAATGGAGGGCCCTGGAGGGCCCTAAGGATAACAGCCAAATCCCAAGGCACCACAGGAGAGGCAAAGGGAGGCTGAATGTGAAGGACACCTATAGGACAGTGCGGATATCAGGAAGAGGAGCAATCACTGGAAGAGCAGGTACATGCACCATCAGTGAGGCAAGGCAGGGAACAAGATCCAAATCGGCCTGAAGGAAAGCCAAAACACTGGATATTCGAATACCTGGGGGTCGTAACCTCTGGGATGACACCTTGCAAAGTGGTAAATCCTGGCAGAGGTTGGTTTATACGCTCTTAGCATGGTGTTAACCACAGAGCCAGAAAAACCCATGGACCTTAGGACGGATGTCTCAAGAGCCACACCACAGATGATCCAGGTCCGGACAAAGGCAAGGACCTAGAAACAACAGGTCCAGACATTGGGGCAACAGCAACGGAGTGTCAATGGGGAGACTCTGAAGTACCAGTGATGTCTAGGCCATGCTGGAGCCACTAGCAGGACAGTGCCTCCTTCTTGTTTGAACTTCCAAAGTACTCAAGAAAGAAAGGAGAGTGGAGGAAACAGGTACGCAAACTGGAAGGTCCACTAGACTGACAGAATGACTACCAAGAGAGCCTTGGCATCTCTTGCCCCAGACCCATACACTGGCAGTTTGTGATTGTGTCGGGAGGCCATGAGGTCCACATCTGGAAGGCCCCACTTGTCCACTAGGAGCTGAAACACTTCTTGGTGAATAGACCATTCCCCAGGATGCATGTCGTGACGGCTGAGGAGGTCCGCTTCCCAATCGAGAACTCCCCGAATGAACACTGCCGAAATGGCTGGGAAATGACCTTCTGCCCATGTCAGAATGCGTGACACCTTTGTCATCGCCGCCTGACTTCAAGTTCCTCCTTGATGGGTGATTTAAGCTATGGTTGTGGCATTGTCTGACTGAACTTGCATGGGCTGTCTGTGAAGTATAAGTCTGGCTTTTTGCAGGGCCCTGAAGACCGCCCGAGGTTCCAAAATCTTGATTGGCAGGCCAGCCTCTTTTGCTGTCCACCATCCCCAAAATGAGTGTGGACCTGTCACTGTGCCCCAACCCCAGAGACTGGCATCCATTGTCAGAAGTACCCAGATCGGAATCCAAAAGGGGCGCCCCCAGGTGAGGTGGCCCGTATGCAGCCACCAAGCAAGAGACAGACGCACCTACGGAGAGAGCACCATCGTTTGCTTTATATGATGGGGTAATCTGTCCCACCTGGAGAGGATCAATTTCTACAGAGGCCAGGAATGAACCTGGGCATATTTCACCATGTCGAACAATGACACTAAGAAACCTAGTAATAGCATTGCTGAGTGGATGGACAATCGGCAACTGTGGAGGTATCTGCATGCTTGCATAAGCAAAGTAGAGATCTTTTCCATAGACAGAAAGATCCACTGCTGTTGTGAATCCAACAGTGCTCCCAGATGTAGAATCCTTTGGGATGGGATCCTGGAGGACTTTTTCCAATTGATTAACCACCCGTGTATCTGTGGCATAGATATAGTCAGCTGTAGGTGGTGGTGAAGTCCCTCTGGAGACCCTTCCAACAGTAAAAGGTTGTCCAGGAATGGTAACAGGCAGACCCCTGCCGCCGCAGATGGGCTGCCATTACCACCATAATCTTGGTAAACACCCGAGGTGTAGTAGATAGGACAAATGGCAGAGCCCAAAACTGGAAATGTTGTTGCGGTACAGCAAACCTGAGAAAATGCTGATGAGCTGAAGCAATTGGAATAAGCATGCATGAATATCCCGAGAACACCATAAAATCCCCAGGTTCCATAGCCAGTATTATTGAGCATAGGGTTTCCATCCTGAACCAAGGTACCCTGAGGAATTTGTTCAGGGACTTAAGATTGAGGATAGGCTGGGATCCAGTCAGTTTTTGAAACAGAAATAGATTGGAACAACAACCCATATCCCTCTGGGGCAACGGGACTGGTACTATGACCTCTGCTTGAAGCAAGGATCGTATGGCTTCCTGGATTTGTAAGGCCTTGTCATCCCATGACAGAATACTTCTATTACCCTGGTGTCTACGGTGGTCTGACACCAACACTGGGTGACCTGAAGAAGTCGGCCCCCAACCCTGGTATCCCCCAGAGGGAGGCCAATCCCATTAGACTGAGGGTTTATCCTCTGACTTGGAAGTAGGAAGTTTTGTACTTCATGCCAGTTTCTTAGGTTTGACAGCCCTACTGAAAGCAGACGGCCTTGGGAAGGTCTGACCTGTGGGCTAATCTTGAGGACTTAAGGATCGAAAGGAGAATGTGCAAGGCTTTGCTGAAACCGCAGCCGAATGCAGAAATGCAGAATTAACCACTGCCAACGTGCCCACAATCCTGTTCATGTCAGGACCAAACAATACTTCTCCAGTGTATGGGAAGCATCTGCCCTACAAGAATGCCACAGGGAACGGCGAGCCACCACAGCTGCCACCGAGACACTGGAAGACAGGAGACTGACATCCAGAACAGCCTTCCCAATATGTGTGGCTGCATCACTGATGTTGCAAACCAAAAAACCTCTAAGGCCTAAAAGTATTTGAGGGAAGGCATATAGACTTCCGGCAAACTCCACCTTCCTAACCTTTAGGGAATAAATGGAAGGCATAGGTAATGTAGCACTTGTTATTAACCATATTACATGTGAATCCACTGCAGGGGATGAGTTCCATTTCATGCAAGGAACTTCAGGAAATGGATAACACGCAGCCAAACGTCCCAGAGGTTGATACCTCTTACCAGGCATTCATCAGGCTGTAGCCTTGCGGTCAACTAATTGATCCAGTAAAGCGAATTCTGCAGAAGTAGCCCTTTATATGTACAAACAGAGCTTGCTGGAACAGAGGATCTGATTCGTTATCCTCTATGACCCATACGGCTCTGACAGTTCACACCAAAGTAGGAATAGTAACCCCAAACCAAGTCTCCATCTCCAGTGGAGGGGACTCAGAGTTAGAGACATCCGCAATCTCTCCATCATCAGATGACATCTCAGAGAGTTGTGTGGACTATGATGACACCAGAGGACACCTAGATGGCTTAGCGGCTTTCTCCTCCTGCAACAAGTCTGTAGAGCAGTAAAGGCGGGGGCACAGGAGGAATCTGCATAGCAGTAATCTGTTGTGACAATCCCTGAGAGAGGGAAAAACCGGCTGCTGTGGCAACCCCATAGAGGGGAAACCAGCTGGCACCGCTAAGCGACCCGCAATAGTAGACAGGACCTGAGATAAAAGGAAGCCCAAGGGGGTTCCTGCACAGGGACCGGGACATTAGAAGGGCCTGGTGGATTATACCACCTAATTCATTGTGTACAATCTCCTCCTCACGTAAACCTGCAGCATCCGACCTGCAAAATAGCAGAGTGGGTGCAGCAGAGGGCACATTATTGTCCTTCCCAGACATAGCTGTAGAGCAACATCGTACACAATATGGCACTGAGTATTAATGTCACCACTAAGTATATATATATATATATATATATATATATATATATATATACAGTCAGGTGCATAAATATTGGGACATTGACAGAATTTTCATATTTTGGCCTCTATTCACCCCCACAATGGCTTTGAAATGAAACAAACAAGATGTGCTTTAACTGCAGACTGTCAGATTTAATTTGAGGGTAATTACATCCAAATCAGGTGAATGGTAGAGGGGTTACAACGGTTTCTATATGTGCCTCCCACTTTTTAAGGGGCCAAAAGTAATGGGACAAACTAAACAATCCTAAATCTAACTTTCACTTTTTAATACTTTGTTGCAAATCCTTTGTAGGCAATTACAGCCTGAAGTCTGGAACGCAGAGACATCACCAGACACTGGGTTTCATCCCTGGTGATGCTCTGCCAGGCCTCTACTGCAAATGTCTCCAGTTCCTGCTTGTTCTTGGGGCATTTCCCCTTCAGTTTTGTCTTCATCAAGTGAAATGCATGCTCAATCGGATTCAGGTCAGGGGATTGACTTGGCCATTGCATAACATTCCACTTTTTAGCTTTTTTCTCTTCCCATCACTCTGGCACAAATTGATCTTTGTCTCATCTGTCCATAGGATGTTGTTCCAGAACTGTAATGGCTTTTTTAGATGTTGTTTGGCAAACTGTAATCTGGTCTTCCTGTTTTTGTGGTTCACCAACGGTTTACATCTTGTGGTGAACCCTCTATATTCACTCTTGTGAAGTCTTATCTTGATTGTTGACGTTGACATATATACACCTACCTCCTGAAGAGTGTTCCTGATTTGGCCAACTGTTGTGAAGCGGTTTTTCTTCACCAGGGAAATAATTCTTCTGTCATCCACCACAGTTGTTTGCCGTGGTCTTCCGGGTCTTTTGGTGTTGCTGAGCTCTCTGCTGCGTTCTTTCTTTTTAAGAATGTTCCAAACAGTTGATTTGGCCACACTTAGGACCTCATTCAGAGTCGGTCGTTGCGGCCGCACGGTCGTAAGGGAAAAGGGGCCGGATATGCAAATGATGCACTCGCAAGTTGCGTCCTTAAGATCGGATCGTTAGCTGGCCGACCAAGGGGAGGATGCGGCCGTAAGACAAAAAATACGCCCCCTTCTCGTACACATTACACGTCATCTCCGGCCATATAAGCATTAATCGAGACCATCGGTAACCATCGGATCTGGTCGTAGAGCTTAAGGTTGACCATACCCTCTCTTAAGCACTCCGATCAGGTCAGTTTACAAACCACCCATGTCACGTGTGCCATGACACTACTTTGTTAATTATGCACTCCCATAAAATGCCGTTCGCATAATTAGGCATGCCTGCGTTCGGATCTCCACTCCCCCGTTTTCAAGCACCTTCCCCTGTTCCCACCCACAAACGCATCATTCTGTCACTCAAACTACCGACCTGGCTGTGTTCAAGGAGAGAGAAATTTCTGATAGTAGCAGCTAGTTTGCGCACGCGCATTGCGAACTTTACGCATGCGCAGTTTAGCGAACATCGGTAGCGTACGACCGTGCGGCCGCAACGACCGACTCTGAATGAGGTCCTTAATGTTTTTGCTATCTCTCTGAAGGGTTTGTTTTGATTTTTCAGCCTAATGATGGCTTGCTTCACTGATGGCGACAGCTCTTTAGATCTCATATTGAGAGTCGACAGCAACTGATTCCAAATGCAAATGTCACACCTAGAATCAACTCCAGACCTCTCACCTGCTTAATTGATAATGAAATAACGAGGGAATAGCCCACACCTGTCCATGAAATAGCTTTTGAGTTGATAGTCCCATTCCTTTTGGCCCCTTAAATAGTGGGAGGCACATATAGAAACTGTTGTAATTCCTACACCGTTCACCTGATTTGGATGTAATTACCCTCAAATTAAATCTGAAAGTCTGCAGTTAAAGCACATCTTGTTTGTTTCATTTCAAAGCCATTGTGGTGGTGAATAGAGGCCAAAATATGACAATTCTGTCCATGTCCCAATATTTATGCACCTGACTGTAGGTCTTTTCTTTCTTTAGTTAATAGAGTCCCATGCGACAGCTGTTAGCAAAAGGCAGCTAATGCTTGTTATATATTGAAGGATGGTGATGATGGCAGGGGTTGTTCAGATTTTAATACTTGTTGGACAACCCCTTAAAATGTACTACAAGCTCACGTTTCTAAAGGGACTATTCATCAAGCTCATTGGTCCCATGCAGGGGCATAACTAGACCTAGGGAGGCCCCATAGCAAAATTTTCACAGGCCCCCCAAGGTCTGCACCCCCCCTCTGTCCACGTTCAAGCACCATCCTCACTCCCCTCGACTTGCCTGCTCCGTGGATGCGCTGCGCAGGACAGGCACACTCGCCCGGTTGGCTCCATCTCTCCTCACTGACTGACTGACGGAGAAGGCTACAGGTAAATTGATGAGAGGGGGGAGTGAGGATGGTGCGGGGGGGGGAGTGTGGGGCCATGGACTGAGGCCTGGCACAATAGGTGCAGGGGGAGCGATGGCCCCGGGTTGGTCTGGGTCCCATAGCAGCCGCACTCCCTGCACCTACGGTAGTTACGCCTATGGTCCCATGAAAAATTCAGAAAGTGCAGTTTCTGCCTTGTTGAAGACACAAAAATCACAGCACACAATGTATGGAGATATTTCAGTAGTGCAATTTAACAGGCTCTGAATACCAAAAGTTTTTGGAACACATCTGCTTCTCTGTTACCCAGCTTACCTGTATGGAGTACCCCTGCTGGAGAAGGACGATTGAGGGGTCTGTAGATGAGCCCAATGCCAATTGCAATTAGTTTGCAGTGCATATGTGTGACTGGATGGTCTGAATGCGTTGGGTATAATGTTTTTCTCCTTGTTTGGATGTGGTGTCCCATAGTAAATACCACCAACAATGTTCATTATTGTTGCAACATACAGTGATAAGGAACATTGATTTTCTGGTTGCAGTGCAGTTAGATAAATAGGCCCCTAAGTGAGAGCAACCATGATATGAGGTACTAAAATATGTAATTAAGGAAAACAGCTTTCTTTCTGTTACTGTATGTACCTAAGGGTTGCAAACAATTTATATAGACTAGCTTTATTTGTATAGCCTATAGTCTAATACTACGGCAAAACTATGAGGAAACTATGCAGTAATTTACAGACAGCTTTTCTATGAATTTTATGGTTACAAAAACAATATAAAACAGTGGGTTAATTGTTTTCTCTTGACTTGGCTTTTGATAGAGCTGAATTTGAATATTCAACTTCACTTCCTCTTGGATTGTGTAAACAAGAAGAGTAGCAGAGATTATAATAATACATAACACGTCTATCTGTATATAAAGTATGTTGACATTTATAACTGATTTATGTTTCCTTAGATTATGTTTATTTTATTTGCTTCTAGATACAACACAGTAAACTCCGACGGCTACCTGGGACTTTATGGGGACTATGTACTGACAATTGTGGTACTGATTATTATGTATTTAACTCGCCGGGGATATTTAAATTTTTCATAAAAATATCCCAGCTATATACTACGGCAGGGGTCAGGGAACTTTTTTACCTTTTGCCCCAAAATATATTTAGACATGCCGACGTTACCCCTTTGATTTGAAAGGAGTGGAATCCTATAGTAGTGCCCCCATATAATGCCCCTGTAGTAATGACCCCATAGTTATGCCCCTGTAGTGCCCCCATATGATGCCCCTGTAGTAGAGCCCCTGTAGTAGTACCCCATATAATGTCCCTGTAGTAGTGCCCCCATATAATGCCCCTGTAGTGGCGCTTGTACAAAAAAAACACTTACCTTAATCCGCGCTACTTCATCCGCCGCCATCCTGTCCACCCGGCTGCTCCTCAGAACTATGGGAGAGATGTCATGATGTCTCTCCCATAGTGCGCATGGAGAGAGGCGGAAGATGGAGTTCAGAAGAGAACTCCAGCCTCCGGCTAACACGGCACTGCAGGGAAGGAGCCGGGCGCCCGCTGGTAATAACATCTCAGCGGGCGTCCAGCTTAGAGCCTCCATGCGGCAAGGCCGGGCATGCATATGAATCATTCTATATTATAGAATGATTCATATGCATGCCCGGCTGTCTGTCCATTGCCCAGAGGAATTTAATTTTTACCCCATGTGGGGTAATTTACCCCTGTTCCCCGACCACTGTACTATGGGGAACTCGCAGGGACAACAGTTGCGGTAAATGCTTTCCCCACGAGTTATATCCCCAATATTTCACAGAAGTGAAAGACTTCCCCGGTGGAAGCTGACACTTCCCCTGTGGAAGCTGGGGCTCTGCATAATTTCATGTAAAACACGACTTGATACATAGGCCCCTATATCCTAAATCACGGACTAAAAGGTCTGACCTACAGTACCTCAGTGTTGCGAGAGTTTTGCATCTTTTCTCTGTGAAGACTTAGTTAGGCTAATGACCAATTGTGAACATGAAAAGTGCAATGCATTTTGGAACTTTGTAGTCATTGGTGCTCAGAAGCCTAATGCCGCACATCCTCTAATAGATAGCGGAACGACAGTATGATTACGACATTGTAATTGTACCGTTGTTCCCCATCCCTTGCAGTGTCTACAGTGAACGATTAATCGCTCAGTGTAGGCACCCTCCGTCATCCTAAACATGGTCAATCTGTCATTATCGGCAGATTGACCGGCATGTTCAGACGATAATTGATGTCAGAAACAACCAGCAGGAGTGGGCATCGCTGGTTGTTTCCTCAATTATTGTGCACAATTTGTGCACAATTAATGAACGACTGAACGATAATGATGTCGTTATCGGTCAGTCGTCCATTAATATCTGTTAGTGGATGTGCGCCTTTAGTAAGTAGTATGGCTTATATATATTAAATAATTTTCCCTCACATGTTCTTGTAAACAAGTTAAATGAGTCATTACTGTAAGTTAACCAAAGTTAATATAACTAATACCATTAAGGCAAAGCTTTCTCCAGAATGTACTATAGCATTCCTATTTATTTGAAGTTCTCCTATTGATGAAATATAAGTCAATGTGTCACATGCAAATGTTTGTGTACCCTATTTGTCAGTACTATATAATATCTCTTTTGGCAAAGTCCAGATCTGTGGTGAGGTACAAACTCCAGGTACGTATCTGAAGTCAGTTGTCAGATTCAAAAGACTGTTTTATGTACATGTTATATAGACAGTGGAAGGTACATCATGAGGAGGCAGTGATCCAACAGGCTGTGGAAGAAAAGAGGAGGGCAGTATATATTATATACAATCAGGTTGACAGCATGTTGTCCTACAGTATGTTCATGTGAGACTATGGGGGTTATTCAATTTGGGAGCGAAAAGTCTGTGCTGGACTTTTCAGTCCACATCGCAGCTTTTCCGGGAATAAAGAATCGGACGCGCGCCCGCTTTATCCCCGTATTCAATTAGGAAGCAGCGAAAACGGGAGCCTCAGGAAAGGTAAGTATTGCTGAAAATGTGGGAATTTTCAGGTTTTGTTCCTAGGACCCCCCTAAAGATGTCCAGACATGAGGGTTCACTCTGGGTACACCCATTTAGCCCTGCAGAATGTGTTCTGCATTTTTAAATAGATGTGGCAGGTGTTTTTTCCCGACATTAGAACAAGTAATGCAGAAGAGCACTTAGGTTTATTTTTTAATTTTTTTAAGTGGTAACATCAAATTTTGGATACATGAAAATGGGTACTAGCATATTTTTAAGTCCCTAAACTAATTTTTTTTAAATTCTGCAAAAATGCACCTGCCGCTAATAGCCTATTCTAGAAAACACCTGCTGCATACTTAGAGACTACCCCTGAACCTATTGGGCTATTTTTAAACACTGTTTCCCAATTATTATTTTTTTGCCCCAAAATGTAAATAATTTTTTGGGGTGTCCCTATTTTTTTTTTACTTTTTTTGACACAGTTCATTGTTAGGGGCTATTCCCAGGGGTGCAGGCTATTTTTTTTAAGCCTGCACCCCTAAACCCCAATTCTGCACTTGTTTTCGCCATGTAAAACATGGTGAAAAGTTATCCCCATTTTTTTTCAAAGAATTTTCGAACCTGCGAAAAGTCTTTGAAATTGAATACGTGGATAATTGAAATAGGCAAAAATTATGTCATGAATACCCCCCTATGGGGTATATTTACTAAAGTGGGAGTTTGTAGAAGTGCAGATGTTGGCCATAGCAACCAATAAAATTCTAGCTATTATCTTCTAGAAGGTGCTAGATAAATGTTAAGTAGATTGGTTGCTATGGGCAACATCTCAAATTCTAAAGACCCGCACTTTAGTAAATATGCCCCTATGAATGAGTGCCCAACTGGGTCATATGAAGAGGATGAATTACTTACTGAGTGGAAAGGCTTGGGCTAAACCCTAAATACAGAGTAAACCCATTCTTCCTTTGTGGTAGTTTGCAGTTCTGCATAGTGCACAACCTAATTCATGAAGTGCAATGCAAGAAGCTTTGATTTGGCACCAATGTTCACTCTCAGGCAGCTGAACGCAGATTCCCAATCTTTGGGAATCTGCGCAGGACCCATTCTGTGAGTGGGCAGAATGGGTTCTGCTAAGTCGCTCGCAGACTGGCAGCAGATTGTCAGTTTGTGGGCAGGGAGGGGGCGGCGATGCCTTCCGTTTCCTGAAACAGAGGCGTGTCGCCACCGTTGCGGGGGAGGTAAGAGGCCAGGATCTCCATTGGCTGACAGAGATTTCCTGACCTCTTCCTCTAAACTACAGTGGCCAACTGTGTGACCCCATGGGTCTCTGCAGCTGGCCGATGGAATGCAGATTATCTGATGCTGTGTTGGACAACGCAGCTTGGATAAGTAATGCACAGGAGGCGTGATGCCTTCTGCTGCATTACCATATCTAAGGATATCGAGAACCCACCAGGGAGACCCATAGTGTCGGGAATAGGAGGATTATCCAAAAATGCAAGCAGATTCATAGATCTGCACTTAAGGCACCATGTTTTGGGACTAACATCTTATATACAAGACACCTCGGATATCCTCAGAAAAATCCATGACATAAGGATGGAGGGGTACCATTTTCTTGTTACTCTGAATATAGAATCCTTATGCACATGTATTGAACATGACTTGGGGGTTCAAGCAGTAGCTTATTTTCTTCATATGGAAGAACCGTGTGCCTTTCACCAGTTCATCTTGGACCTCCCAAGATTCATTTTAAGTAAAAACTACTTCACATTTAGGGACCGCTTCTACCTACAGACAAGGGGGATGGCAATGGGGACTGTATGTGCCCCCACATATGCCAACCTCTTCCTTGGCAGGTGGGAGTGGGAAACAGTCTTTGGAGAATCAGTGGATCATTACACTCGGGGCCTGATTCAGACCCGCTTGCAAGTGAACAGCGCTCGCAAGCAGGTCGATGGTCCCCCACTGCGCATGCACCACCTCCGGCATGTGCATGCGTGAGACCCATCCAGCATTGGCTGCTCTGTTGCTACGGGTCTTGCAACAAGACGGGGTGGCTATCGATGTTGATTGACAGCTCATCCTGTTTTGTAGGCGGTGAGGGGGGGTGGTTACACAAATGCCTGGCATTTGTGGGAGGCCCTACTGACATCACTAGTGATGTCAGTAGTGGACTTCCTGCTCTATTAGAGCAGGGAGTCCACCCGGGCATGCAAAAGCTGAGACCCTACCAAAGGGTCTCCTCGCAAGCCCACAGCTTACCGAGCAGCCTGAAGAAAAAAAAAAACACCCTGATTCAGAGTGAGCGCTCGCCAGCAGCAAGCGGCTCTGAATCAGACCCACAGTTTGTAGGGGGCTGGTGGTGATACATTGATGACATTATCTTGATATGGGAAGGTGAAGAAAGTTTACTCCTGGAATTTATTCAAGAACTCAATAATAACAGTATTAATATTAAGTTGATCCACCATTACAGTCAGGACTGGATACCTTTTCTGGACCTAAAAATTTCCAAAACAAATGGTGGCATAATTCACACTGAGTTCTTCTGGAAGGAGACGGTGACAAACAGCCTTTTACATCAAACAAGTGCACACTTCCCCCCAACAATAGAAAATTTGCCTAAGTGTGAATTTCTGCACCTGAAACGCAACTGCTCAGAAGAACAGATTTACAAATCCAATAGTATCGAACTTACTGAAAGACTGATGGAAAGGGGGTACAGCAAAAGGTGTATTAAGAAAGCCAAACCCAGCATTTCTGACACTCCAAGAGAAACATTGATCTTCAAGGAGGAAAAACAAGGGAAGAAAGACACAGAAGAAATAAGATTCATCAGGAATTTTTGTAGGGAGTGGAGGACTATACAGGACATAATCCAGAAACACTGGTCAGTTCTTCACTTAGACGAAGATTTATCCCAGTTATTTGGCACCAAGGTTGCGATGGGATGGCATCGATCCAATAATCTACGTGACAAATTTGTCAAAAGTCACTTCATCAAATTTCCAAAGAAGGCTTGGACCACACAAGGGTCCTTTGCATGTGGGACATGTAAAGCATGCCAATACCTGGTGAAATGTGATGACTTTAAGGACAAGTATGGACATGCCATTCAAATAAAATACTTCATTGATTGCAACACTAAGGCAGTTATATACTGCCTGGCGTGCAGCTGTAAAATGAAGTATGTAGGGATAACTTCAAGAAATTTCAGACAATGTATTCTGGAACATGCCGGAACGATCCAAAATGCCCCTTCTGTTCTTGCTAAATTCAAAAATCTCACATCAGTTGCTCGTCATTTTCATATACAGCACAACAACAACCCAAAAGACCTACGAATATTTGGTCTTGAAAAAATTGAATTAGGTATTCGTGGAGGCGATATAATACAAGAACTGATGAAGAAAGAGAGTGCATGGACCTTCAACCTAGGTACCCTCACACCCAAGGGAATGAACGAGCACATTAACTATAGTGTCTTCCTATAAATAATATACACTATAAATGATATATTATACTTTAACACCCAGAATAGTCAAATTCCTTATACATTATATTCTCTTCAAGTCATCTTATTTATATTTTATCTGCTATTTATTTATTTATTTATTTATTTATCTATCAATCTTTATAAACTCCAGGTCTTTACATTATATATATTTAATATAATTCTCCTATACGAGTTATTTACCCATTTTAATAGGCTTAAACATAATATTCCTTTTTCTTATTACTAGCGTATTATTATACTTTTGTTAGCACATAATATCTATTATTAATTATCACATCTAAAAACTTGGGGGACATGACTATATATGTAATCATTATGTGTTACTGTATAAAAAAAAATTTAACTGATTCGTATGCATTAAACACATATAGATGGTATTTTAGCATGATAAAATTAAGATCAGGAATGAGTATAAATTAACACAACGCTACCACTATTATTAAATATTATGTAGTATGGTCTACATGGGAAATTATTCTATTTTTATGATGATACTCACAATTAAATTAACAAATTGGTTACTTACAATGTCACTAGTGTACATTATAAACACCAATTACGTTATGCACTTTTTGCACAAATGTAACTTCACATATTCACTTTCCGAGTACATTCTTACGATGATATTCACCATTTAACCAACAAATTGATCACTTGCAATGTCTCTAATGTATATTTTAAGTACCAATCATGTTATAAAACAAAGTAGAAATGCACTTTTTGCACAAATGTCAGCTCACATATTCACTTTCAGAGTACATTCCACAGATACTTTACATTACCCATTAACAGCATTTTGTACACTTTATGTTGTTATAATATTATTATACACAGGATTTATACTTATTTAGACCTACTTAAACTTATTTCACTTCCCCCCTTTTTTCACTATTTAACTTTCCCCTTTCTTTCACTGATTTTACATTTTATCTGTCTTATAGATATGTTTATCTACTTCACAAATATTGGGTTATAATTTCTTAGTAGCTTTAGTACACTACACGTTGTTACACTTCATCATATAAATAACTAATTTGCACCCATATTCTTATTAAATTTTAGGATACAATTTTACAGGGTTATTATAATTACCCATATTATATTCAATATTTTTAATATGATGTATAGGTAACACTTATCTTTATTTTTAATTTTATTCTGATATCTAATACACATTTTCTTCTATTCGGTATGGTGTTTTAACTACATATTTATGAGGAAATATATATATAGGCCTGAGGAGCATATATTTTACTGGGGCTATGCTTGAATTTATATATTTACTTTATATTTTGAAGTCATTACACCAACGAGTTAATAAGGATGTCAATCAGGCTGTTCACAAACACAAAATGTGATCTTTGTTGTTATTATTAGTATTTCTACCCTTTTCTCTTCTAGTTATGCTAGATTAGCATCATATATGTATATCATATCTAAGTGACAACATAGGCTCTCATTCAGACCCACTCGCGAGCGGCTGTCCGCTCGCAAGTGGGTTCGATGGTCTGCACTGCGCATGCGTACGACGGAGGGAGCTCCGTCGTGTGCATGCGCGAGACGCGACGAGCGAAGGACTTTCCTTCGCTCGTAGTGTCTCATCAAAGGGGGCGTGCTGTCGATGTTGACTGACAGCATGCCCCCTTTGGTGGGCGTGCCGGGGGCGTACCTGCCAGACGGAGGCGTTCCCAAGGGAACGCCTACCATCTGAAGCCGGCCATACTGACATCACTAGTGATGTCAGTGGGAGTGATTTTGGCTCTGATAGAGCCAAAATCACTCCTGGCCTTGCGGTTGAAAAACTCAACCGCAGGCTTTTGCTCGCAGTGGCGATGGTCGCGATGGTCAAGACCATCGCGACCATCATCTTGCACGCTCGTATATGCTGTTGGTGGTGACCCACAGCTATACGAGCGTCCAGGAGGACGCTCCATATTAATGGAGGTGGGCCCTGATTCAGAGCGAGCGCTCTGGTCAGAGCGTCCGGCTCTGAATCAGGGCCATAATCCATTATGATCACTTTGTAGTTTTAATCCAGTGGATTTGCTTTAATTTCACATACTATCAGCAGATGATAAATGTAGTTTAAGGAGCACATTAGTGCTCCTTAAACTACATTTATCAGAAGGCACTGCAATGCCCTATTGTCATGGAGAATGTTTAAATGCCAGCACACGTCATACTGGGACCAATAGGAACGCCACTCGTAGAGAGAAGGTGGGACCTATATCATAGCAACCCCCATGTGTCCATTTGGCAATTGAGATTGTCCCTATGAATGACGCTCACATAGACACGCACATATAAACCGGAGTATGGGCAGTATGTGGCAACGGTGAGGTGAACAAGCCTTAACCTAGGCAAAATGTGCGTCCTCCGCTTGTCTGCGCTACAGTATGGAAGAATCAGTTAGTGCCCGGACTGGACTCCACACCACTGTTACACCTGGTATTGTACACTAGCTGACAGGCTTATGTGCCTTCTCAGTGCTCTCAGTATCTAAACCAGTTATCACCCTATGTATATTTATTCTCCAAACCTATGTTTCACTATACAAATTTAAGACTAAAGGTTTGCTAAAAGGTTCTGCATTAATATTGGAGTTGCTCTCTGCTCTTATGAATTCACAGCTTATATATACTATGTCTTGTATATGTACTATGTCTAGGGAGTAGTATATATGTCTGGAGCATTAAACTGTTAAATGATTCTTGTATGATCTCACGTTTGTAGTATTTGCTGTCTCCTTCTGTTATCCTTAATAGCCTATGCCACATATAATGGTGGATTATAGTTAAAGAGACAAACACAGCTGTTTGAAATTTAAACCAGGGCCCGACAAGTCCTGGGCGCCAGGTCGCCATGGCAACCAAGATTCTAGTCCTGGCGACTAGGTTTTATTAGAGCCAGGTGTACTACAAAAGTACAAATAATTCTAATTGTAAAGTTGCAGGCGGTTCTTGGTGCATACCCACCACATTCAATCAGTGTGGCTCCAGCTCCTAACAGCATGTGACTGTGTAAGGTGCAGCCGGAGCTGCCTCTGCCTTCCTGCAGTGGCTGCAGCGTGTAATGGGGGAATCAAAGGACAGACTAACTCTCTCCCAGGCCACATCACTGTGCTTGAGTGCCAGCCAGAGGGGACAGAGCCCCACAGGGGATGATGAGTATTGAGATCCTGCCTAGCCAGACGGAGTTGCTGCAGGGCCACATGGTAGAGATCCTCTGTCAGAGGCCTCAGGACTTGAAGAACTTCACCGTGCAGGGTACACTACACCATCCTGAAGGAGACCCAGCCGGCTGCAAGATGACGCAGGGGCCGCACGGCTCCCAGCCTCACGCCCGCAGAGTCAACTTTGACAGGGAGCCCATGCAGACTGCGTCCTACAGGGAGGAGTTAGATGAGGACTCCGATGCTTCAGACTGAAGGTAAGAGACCAGGCTCAGTGCCTTCCTAGTGCTTCCTAGCTAACACATCGTAGAGTAGATAGACCTGTAACCCCGTCCTGGGGCTCTTACAGTACATGGTAGACTTGTAGTTTCCCTACAGGTTTCCCCAATCTGGTGCATTGACTAAGGGGAAAGTCCCTATGGTGGTGGTGGGGGAACCTGCCATTAGTTCCACTGCTGGTTGGCAGCTGGGTGAGTTGTGCTGCAGATTGGTGAGGGGTATCTTTTATTGTGTATCATATGTGTTGGTTCTATATATATATGCCACTCACCAATAACTGCTCCCCCGTATATGTTACTCACCAATAACTTCCCCCCACTGTATATTTGCCACTCACCAATAACTGCCCCCCGTATATATGTCCCACTCACCATAAACTGCCCCCCTCAGCTGTATACATGCTAGTCATCAATTTGCCCCTCTGGTGCCCTATGGTGTTATGTATGGGGAGGACTGGCCTTATTCTAGAGAAGGGGTTGCATGGACCATCTGCCACCCCCACCTTGTACTGAGACCTGCCATCCAGCTAATCCAAAGTGTAATCTCCATATATGTAAAGGACTCTTTGCAATATTTACCCCATAAAATAGTTGTCTGCTAGACTAGAGGTACGCAACATGTTGTATTCCATCTGATGTGGAACTACACTTCCTGCATGCCCAAGCACCCAAATTGTTGCAGGGCATGTTGGTATGCATAGTTCCACAGCAGCTAGCAGGCCACATGTGGCCTACCACTGTAGATAGATAGTGCTAGATAGATAAACCATTGCTAGTGCTCCTCTAAGTGTGGGCACTTTATTAATTCATGGAAAAGGTATCTGCTGTCTGTAGTAGCGTGAATAGGCTTTAATGAATTTGTGATATAATGTGTGGCAGAATATGATTTTGGGACATAGGGCCTGATTCAGACCCGCTCGTGAGACCCTCTCTTTTTAGGGTGTTGTTTCAATGGACTGAGTATTATATTGGATACCTAGGAACCTTGATTGTATCAGTTGGTACACTGATTAAAGCTAACAAAGAATTATGTGGTGATGCTATACCAATATTATCACTGTAACAACAGAGACTTTTTTGGAATATTCATTTGATCACTATATGAGAAGGTGTTGACAGTGAAAATGTATACAATTGCTTATGTTTAAATTAATTAAAGTATGCCTATGCATCACTTTCTGATTCATGACTCTTATTAATAAAGTGGACTTTTATCTCTAAGAGACAGTCCTACATTTTTATATATTTATGCTTGACCATGTGCAAGGGCTAATCTCACCTATATGATTAACCTTAACCTACAGCCATACTTCACTGACCCTGCCCAATCTCATCTGATCTTGGAAGCGATACAGTAGTAGACCTGGTCAGTACTTGGATGGGAGACCACCTAGGAATACCAGTTGCTGTAGGTATAAATATTGGTTGAGGAATGGGACAGGACGGCATATGGTGCAGCAAAAAAAAAGGATATATATATATATATATATATATATATATAATTCATTAGCAATGCTTGTTATCAGTGTACAACATCATTTTGGAAACCTGATAGCTTATACTTATCTCAAGGATGTACAGAGGAATGCAGATTTTAATCAATATTTTCGCCATTTGAGTAATTGAGGGTGTCAGTGGCAACAAACACCCGCATATTATTACTTAAATATTATTACTATTTTTTCTATGCACAATATAAGTATGCCTCTTTAATTTTGTAAAGACATATTAAAAGTTATATCTTAATAATATTCATAGCTGAATTATCATTTAAGTGTGCCCCAATAAAGAGCCTTTTCTTTTTTCTTGTTTGGTTGCATCACCATATCTGCAAGGATCGCTATTGCAATGCTGCCTGCATGCATACATCATATCTATAGCCTGCATGCAGCTTTGCAATTATGATCCATGCAGAATCAGGCCCTCATTCCTTAGGGTACATTGCTGCAAACTAGAAGTGAAAACTTTCAAGATATGCACCAAAATACAACCTTCTACCACTACTTTCGATTAAGTTAAACTTTTCTATTGCTCACCTATCTTACTGCTCAGTTTAAGCTCATTTATAAATTATTTTATTTATGAGAGTAAGGGGGCATCTGCCCTGCCTTTGTTACATGTGGCATTTGTGTATGTATGAACTGTAAATTAACTTTCAATTGTAAAGCGCAATGGAATATGTGGCACTATATAAGAAACTGTTCATTAAATAAATAATAATTTGGAAACAATGCACCTAATAAACACTTCTACTGAAATGCTACTGGAAGGAACAAAATTCATGAATGAAACAACAAGCCAGTTGAGGCACAATATCCACCAGCTCAGACCTGGTGCAGCAATCAAGTTTTCTTTGTGGAGGGGAATGAGCTCCTACCCATTAAATGCATGATCTCCACACCCTTTATTTAATTTTAACACTTTCTGCAAAATGAAACATCAAGGTTCAAGTTTGACCCCCAGCCGATGTGATGAGTTTGGAGATGCAAGAGCGTTCTTTGCCCATTATGACAAAGAAGCAATATTGTGTTCACTTATGGAGCTGTTTATAAATAAGTAAAAGTTTTATCGATTGGGGGTTTACAAATGTTGTATCAAAAGGTCTTATATTTTTAGGAGAGCCCATATATGAGTGTGTTTTAGTCTTTTACAGTACAGAAAGGGTGTACTAATTTTTTAGATTTTGAACATACATTTAAATTTATAATTTTGGATATTAAAGTTCATGTTTAGAAGGGGTGTTGTTTTGAAAGCTATTACATGTTTTACTTAATTGTCAACTATGATGAATTGTATACAATCAAACAAAAATACACAAATTGCAGATCCATAGTTGAATAGTAAATTGACTCAGATTTTATTTATTAGTACAGAAATTATTAAATAAGTATACCTTTCACATATAATAAAACTAAGGGGCTGTCCAAGGAATAAATGTCCAGAAAGATATTAAAAGATATTGTTCCACAGTTAAATTAAAGGAGCACTTGGACTCCTAAATGTAATTTTATGAAGACACTTATACCCCTTTTACACCAGATCTAAAACCCGGGTTATTGCAGGGTTAACCCGGGCAGCTCCTTGGTATAAAAGGGGTGAGGGTTGAATCGCCGGGTCGAGTGACCCGGCAATCCAACCCAGGTAAATATCAAGGTTTAACACGGGCGTAGCCCGTGAAACCCTGCTGTGTTTACGGCGCACTCCGGGTCACGATGACCTGCAGTTCGCCGCAAGCCGGCCGATTGGTTCGGCTTCAATGGCGTTTGGAGATGACGTTATCTACAATCGTCCACTTTCACGCCGGAAAAGCCGGGTCTATGCAGACCCGACTGCGGTGTGAACGGCACCGACTCGGGAATATTCCGAGTTGGCGCTGGCTAAATTCCGGGTCTGATCCGGATAGGAACCCTGTTCTAACTCCGGGTCAGACCCGGAATTTTGGTGGAAAAGTTGTATTACTTGGTAATTGCTAAATGTAAATCCACCGACCCATTAATGCTAAAGTCCAGCGTAGTGGGAAACTCTGTGTTAGCTAAATACTAGACTAAACGCACTGATGCCATAGTGTTCAGAGCAATAATTGCTGGGTCATCCATTCCTGCCGCACTCAATCTGGCGATTGGTAACTGCGTACACCCTTACCAATCGTTGGCCCGATGTGTCATGCCTGATGTCACAACTGGGCATTTAGATGTGCCCGACCAGTTGTGATGTCAGTCACCTGCGGCCTCTGCAGCAAGTGTCTGGGCAGTGGGCCGACTGCCCATACGCACAGCGTATATTGGGGCTGATTCAGACCCGATCACAAGCGTTATGCACTCGCAAGCGGGTCGATGTTTGCCCCCTGCGCATGCTCCACCTCCGGCATGCGCATGCGCGAGACCCAGCCAGCGACGGGCGATCCGTCGCTATGGGTCTCACACCAAAATGGGGCGGATGTCGATTGTGATTGACAGCTCGCCCCATTTTGGAGGCGGGCAGGGGGGGTGGCTGGACAAACGGAGGCTTTCCCGAGGGAACGCCTTCCATTTGTGGGTGGCCCTACTGACATCACGAGTGATGTCAGTAGGTGGACTTCCTGCTCTATTAGAGCAGGAAGTCCACTGGGGCTTGCGATGGACGAGACCATACCACAAGGGTCTCGTCGCAAGCCCGATGGTCGCGACCATTGCGACCATGATCTGGCCGGAACAAAAAAAAAAAAACGCCCTGATTCAGAGTAAGCGCTCTGAAAAAGCGTCCGGCTCTGAATCAAGGCCATTGTCTGTACACACTGGCCAATGCACACACGATACATTGGCCATTCAATTGAACAGCCGATATGTCGGCCAGTGTGTACCCAGCATTAGGGGGAGACATCAAATCTTGGAGAGAGATAAAGTGGAAAGAGATTTAAAAAAGTACGAACCAATCAGCTCCTAACTGTCATTTTTAGCTCAGCCTGTAAAATTCAGCTTCAGGAGCTGCAAGGAAAATACTTGTGATGCTAGATAACATGGTAAGGGAAGATACTGAATTATAGTTTGTTTGTTTTGTTATTTTTATTCTAAGCATGTATAAAAAATTACACTATTATAGTACAATATGACAAGTAAAACAGTGAAATAGAACACACATGAAAGAAGAAAAAGTAATATGAAGATAATCAGTGACACATATCACATGTATCAGGTTAAGCATACATTAGGGGCATAGTGCAGCGACGTATATGTAAAAGGGGAACCACCTAAATTTATTAAAAGAAAGCAATTCATGAGGATATTGTGGGATCTTCCTCATATGTATGAGTTTCATAAGAGAGTAAAACAAGTTAAAAAAAAATTCTCAATGTGACATGATAAAACATCCATGAAGCTTTCCTATGTTGCAGATAACTTTTGTGTGAAGTATGTTTGAAGTTTATTATAATTTTGTATCTTATTTTTAAGTATATGTATTTATAGCAGCAGTGGTGCAGTGGGACCTCACCTTGGCCTCATGTACAGCTTCTCTTCTACTGCTTCCCCTTTGTAGCAGGACATTTTTGATTTGCAGGCTTTGAAAGGGGCGGTATTTTGCCTCAAAGTGTACATTTCGGTTAAATCAGGGCAGGGTTTAAAGTGCATCAGGGACAGACTTATTTTGTACAGAATTGTCTTAATATTGGGAGGTATGTTGGTGACAACAATGATATTGACAGGTTTCCATAGCAACCCGAGTGTAGCATACCTCCCAACATGACCCTCTCCAGGAGGGACACAATGCTCTGGTCCTGGACTTCTCTGGTAAGAGGCGGGGCTGCAGCGCAATTCAAAATTCAAATAGGGGAGCCAGACCAACTGTCATTTCACACGCTACCAAACATCACTGGCTGGGACTCACTGGCAGTTGGTGTGACTCCCCTATTTGAATATTGGATAGAGGGCCTGATTCAGAGATGAACGCAATGGCGATTACATACGCCATACCTCCCAACATGACCCTCTCCAGGAGGGACACAATGCTCTGGTCCTGGACTTCCCTGGTAATTTATGATTGGTGGTGGCTCCAGGGGTGGGGCTGCAGTACAGTCCAAAATTCAAATAGGGGAGTCACACCAACTGCCAGTGAGTCCCAGCCAGTGATGTTTGGCAGAGTGTGAAATGACAGTTGGTGTGGTTCCCCTGTTTGACTTTTGAACTGTGCTGCAGCCCCAGCTCTTACCAGGGAAGTCAAGGACAAGAGCATTGTGTCCCTCCTGAAGAGGGTCATGTTGGGAGGTATGCATACGCAGGTCAATTGCTTGTCATTGCGCATGAAAATAAGCTACACTGCGATTTCAGACGCACAGAGGAATCCATCGCAAAGTAAGGGACAGGCTGTCAGCGTTTGGGGATGGCAACGGGGAGTGGTCATAAAAACACGTGTCTGACTATCTCAACGTCGTTGCATAGGCATACATAAATTAGCCCCTTGGAATCTCCTACGCTTCTCTGCGTGTCAGGAGAGCTGCCAAGTATGCAACGGGTCAGACCTCCCGCAAGGGCAAGATGGCTGCTCGATGTGCGTCGATGTTACTGATATTTACGCAGGTAAACAACATTGTACGCATGTGAGAAGGCAGCAGTGGGCGTCCTTATGCTCAGGTGCTCTTTGGAATCATTATCATATTTTCGCAGCTGCGATCCGTGCAGAATCGCAGTTGAGATCGCATTACCGTCCATCTCTGAAACAGGCCCAGAGTACGCACACTGATCTTGAGCTAAATCCAGCCACTCTAGGATACGTTTATATAATTTGGGCTATCATTATTCCTCTATTATTGGACGATTATATTGAATATATATCTTGGTAAGGCCCAGTACAGCAGGATCTATAGCATTTAGAGCTAAAGACAAGTCCATTTGTGTGGCATAAAAATACAGAGGTCCCATACCAAAATGTCTCCATATTAGCTGTGAGTGTATATTACACTTGCAGTCCTTGACATCTGGAGAGGCAGAACAGAGGCGAGCAAGTGTAAGTTAAGCACAGTAAGTGGGAGTACACATAGTTACATAATTGTAGCAAGGTCCCTGGATATGTAACCTAATGTGACTTATGCTACTAACCTACTAAAGGGGCCTATCCATTAGCAGACTTTCTGCACGATGCGACCAAAACCAGGAGGTTTTGGTCGGAACGTGCAGAAAGTATGCTAGTGGATAGCCGGCAAGGACCAGCGATGCGCGTGCACGCTGGGTCCTTGCCGACCCCGACTATCTCTCCAACATGTCCGTCAACTTGACGACAGTCGTCAGGTTTGGTGTGTTAGGAGATAGGAAGCAGGACGTGCAGCAGCGGCAGCACTGAAAAGACGTTCAGTGAACGTCTTTCAGTGCCACTCAGCACCCGGCGACGTGAAGGTCTGAATGCTAGTCATTCAGACGTTCAAAGTCTATAAATGGATAGGCCCCTTTACACTGGTAAATTACATGCTATAATCTGGCAAAATATGAATTTTACATTGAAATACTGCTGGGTTTATGACCTATCTATATTTGACTCAAAACACAATTTTCCATCAAACGTTTAGACTGTCAGACTGTAGATCAGGTGCTTAGTATTTGCATCTTTACTCTTCCTTGCCCACACACTTCATTTGTCCCTTTTCTGTAATGGTTTTGCCCACTTTGCCTTATGGTTGGCAGCTTCATTGTGCTCCAAAGTCAACTTAAAGAGCTGCCATGTACACATTTATACCCCAGGCAGGGGTGTGTTATGTTAGGTCAACCTTTATCATGTCAACTTGCATCAAGTCGACAAGAGAATGTCAACATCATTGAAATGTCAGCATGCAGCACGTCGACATGCTTAACATGTTGACAGTGACTATCTCGACTTTCATTATGTCTGCATGGATGACATGTCCACATCATAGTATGTCAGCATAATGTCCCTGGTGGCTCAGCTGTTACTTACATGGTCCCGACAGCTGCAGTAGCTCCAGGGAGGCTTACGGGGTCCCAGCGGTCATGTGACCATCTCTTTCGCCACAGAATCCCTACCTCTAATCGTCCTCCTAGTGCCTAACCCCCCCACCATCCCCGCAACCTAAACATAACCTTCTCCAAGTGCCTAATCATAACCCTCCCGGTGGCGCCTAACCCTAACTGTCATCATTCTGTGAATGGCAGAATGTACATGGCAACATTTCAGATGTCGGCATTGTGAACATGTCTGTCAACATTCTGAGGATGTCAACATGGTGCTTGTCGACACGTTGAACCATGTCAACATTCTAGTGTCCACATTGTGGAGTCAGCACTATGAATATGTTGACATAGTAACTGTGGGCCTGATTCAGACCCGCTTGCGAACGCTATGCGCTCGCAACCGGGTTGATGGTGGCCTAGTGCGCATGCGCACGACGGAGCCGGCTCCGTTGTGCGCATGCGTGAGACCCGGATAGCGACGGGCAAACCGTCGCTCCGGGTCTCATACCAAAGGGGGCGTGCTGTCGATGTTGAGTGACAGCACGCCCCCTTTGGTGGGCGGGCCAGGGGCGTGGCTGCCCAGATGGAGGCCAGCCCTACTGACCTACTGATCTGGGGCCAGCCCCACTGACATCACAAGTGATGTCAGTGGGAGAGCTTTCGGCTCTGTTAGAGCCAAAAGCTCTCTGGGGCTTGCCGCAACGAGACCCTACCACAAGGGTCTCATCGCAAACCCGATGGTAGCGATGGTCTTGACCATCGCGTCCATCTTCCTGGCTGCTCGCTAGAGCTGTGGGTGGTCACCCACAGCTATGCAAGCGGCCAGGAGTACGCTCTAAAAAACAAGAAGGCCGGCCCTGATTCAGAGCGAGCGCTCTGTCTGAGCGTCTGGCTCTGAATCAGGCCCTGTGTTAATAACTAATTAATAACACAGAGTGAAGGCAGATTTGCTAACCATAATAATTATGTGATAAATCGCATTATCTTTTACTGGTTTGCAAATCGTTAAGTGTGTTTGAGAATGGTTGTGGCTAGATCCCCTTCAGCTACAAGACTCTGATGTCATCAATGTGATGGTCTAGTTACAATTATGTTCAAACCATTCAATGGTTTAAACTAGGGATGAGCGGGTTCGGTTCCCTGAGAACCGAACCCACCCGAACTTCGGGGATCCGGGGCGATCCGAGCCCAAGCTCGGATCTCCCTGTCTGCCCCGGATCCCTCTCCCGAGGCAAAACCTCGAGATCTGCTGTCGGATCTCGAGGTTTTGCCTCGAGCGGCCATTTAAAAAAAAATGCCTTTGCCTTTAATGGGCAAAGTGCTGATTGGCTGACAGAACCCGTCTGTCACGGCTCTCAGCCAATCAGCATTATGGTGCTCATTTGCATGTAGCACGGACTCGTGAGATCCGTGCTACATGCATCTGTGTGATTGACAGTGACACAGAGCACAGATGGGTCAGTGAGACCCGTCTGTGCTGCTGTGTATTTCAATGACACAGATGCACGCACGGACCAGGAGATCCGTGCTACTTGCATCTGTGTCATTGACACAGAGCACTAACGGGTCCGTGAGACCCGTCTGTGCTGCTGTGGTAAATAAAAAAAAAAAAACCTGTGTAAAAAGAGAAAAAAATGGCGTCCTCCCCCCCAAAAAAAGAGCAACCAGCCCCGGGCATTAGTGACCCAGTGCTGGGTGTGCTTAAATACAGGGGACAAACGACATAGGGGTCCCCTGTACTTAAACACAACCAGCACCGGGCTAGTCAGAACCAGAGCTGGTTGCCAAAATACGGGGGACAAACGACGTAGGGGTCCCCCGTATTCTGCGCAACCAGCTCTGGGCTCTGATCCGGTCCTGGTTCTGGAAATACAGGGGAAAAAAATGAGTAGGGTTCCCCTGTATGTTCCAGAACCAGCACTGGACTTTTTCTAGCGGGGGGCTGATGCCACAGCCAGGGGAGCCCTTTCACCGGGCCCCCCAGCCGCAGCATCAGCCCTGACCGCTAGTCAGCCCAGGCCGGGGATCCCTGGAGAGCTGGGGACCCCCCCAATAAAGGGGTCACCCTCTCCAGGGCACCCCAGGCCCAGGCTGATAGCCCGGGGCTATCCCCGCCACCCCTGGTGGCGGTGGGTGGCGGGTTGATTGTGTGGTGTGGTGTAAATAAAGAATATCAAACATTGTCTTTACAAGTAGAACTGCAAGTCCCAGCAAGCCTGCCCCGCATGCTGGTACTTGGAGAACCACAAGTACCAGCATGCAGGGCATTAAGGGCCCACTAGTACCTGTAGTTCACCTGTAAAAAAATGTTTAAAAAAAACACAGGACACACACACCGTGACAGTATAAGTTTATTAAACATACATACACACACACACACACACACACATGTACACATACTCACCTATGTAACCCTGTAGCATCGGTCCACTTGTCCGGTAAAGTATCCATAGGGGACCTGTGAAAAAAAACATACTCACCATCTCCTATGCGAGGTTCTGTCCTCTTCGTTCCAAAGTAGGCATCCCCGGACTTGGCAAAAAAAAAAAAAACGAAAACGCGATCCACGAACTTAGTACCGTTCTATAGAACGGTACTTCCCGAATGAGAGCTTAGCGGCGGGGTATCACCATGGAAACCCCGCTGCTAAGCGTTCATTGGCTGAGAGAGGCCATCTCCCGTCTCTCTCAGCCAATGAACGGCTCCCTCCATTGTAGTCAATGCTGGGAGCCGCAAGGTTATTAAAGTTTACCCTGCGGTTCCCACCATTGACTACAATGGAGGGAGCCGTTCATTGGCTGAGAGACGGGAGATGACCTCTCTCAGCCAATGAACGCTTAGCAGCGGGGTTTCCATGGTGATACCCCGCCGCTAAGCTCTCATTCGGGAAGTACCGTTCTATAGAACGGTACTAAGTTCGTGGATCGCGTTTTCGTTTTTTTTTTTTGCCAAGTCCGGGGATGCCTACTTTGGAATGAAGAGGACAGAACCTCGCATAGGAGATGGTGAGTATGTTTTTTTTCACAGGTCCCCTAGGGATACTTTACCGGACAAGTGGACCGATGCTACAGGTTACATAGGTGAGTATGTGTACATGTGTGTGTGTGTATGTATGTTTAATAAACTTATACTGTCACGGTGTGTGTGTCCTGTGTTTTTTTAAACATTTTTTTTACAGGTGAACTACAGGTACTAGTGGGCCCTTAATGCCCTGCATGCTGGTACTTGTGGTTCTCCAAGTACCAGCATGCGGGGCAGGCTAGCTGGGACTTGCAGTTCTACTTGTAAAGACAATGTTTGATATTCTTTATTTACACCACACCACACAATCAACCCGCCACCCACCGCCACCAGGGGTGGCGGGGATAGCCCCGGGCTATCAGCCTGGGCCTGGGGTGCCCTGGAGAGGGTGACCCCTTTATTGGGGGGGTCCCCAGCTCTCCAGGGATCCCCGGCCTGGGCTGACTAGCGGTCAGGGTTGATGCTGCGGCTGGGGGGCCCGGTGAAAGGGCTCCCCTGGCTGTGGCATCAGCCCCCCGCTAGAAAAAGTCCAGTGCTGGTTCTGGAACATACAGGGGAACCCTACTCATTTTTTGTCCCCTATATTTCCAGAACCAGGACCGGATCAGAGCCCAGAGCTGGTTGCGCAGAATACAGGGGACCCCTACGTCGTTTGTCCCCCGTATTTTGGCAACCAGCGCTGGTTCTGACTAGCCCGGTGCTGGTTGTGCTTAAGTACAGGGGACCCCTACATCGTTTGTCCCCTGTATTTAAGCACACCCAGCACTGGGTTACTAATGCCCGGGGCTGGTTGCTCTTTTTTGGGGGGGTGCACGCCATTTTTTTCTTTTTTTACACAGGTTTTTTTTTTTTTTTTTACCACAGCAGCACAGACGGGTCTCACGGACCTGTCATTGCTCTGTGCCAATCACACAGATGCATGTAGCACGGATCTCCCGGGTTCGTGCTACATGCAAATGGGCACCATAACGCTGATTGGCTTCCTGTCTGCCACTGCAGTGCCACTCCTAGATGGGCCACGTGTTTGTGCCGCCCCCTTGTGTCGCTTAGCATAGTCATCCAGCTTCCTCGGTACAACCTTTTGGCCTAAAAACAATATTGTGAGGTGTGAGGTGTTCAGAATAGAGTGGAAATGAGTGGAAATTAATGTTATTGGGGTTATTAATAGCGTAGGAACAAAAAAAGGCCCATTTATGTGATTTTAGCGGGTTTTTTTTATTTTTTAAGAAAAAATCCAGATCCAAAACACAAAACCCAGAACCCAAAACACGGAAGGGTGGTTTTGGCAAAACCAATCCAGATCCAAAACACGAAGAAAGATCCAGATCCAAAACCAAAACACAAAACACGAAAAGTGTCCGGTGCACACCCCTAGTTTAAACCATTGAGATAGTTCCCATACTGTATGTGCAAGAGCCCCATAGTTTGCACATTCGCAAGAGAGACCTGCAGTTCCCTGTCCAAATATAGCACATACATTAGTTTACTCAAAGCAATATCAAATAATACTGTAACTGCTTAGCAAGATGAACTTGACATAAGTAGGGATTGTGTATTTTACTATTATTAACCCCTTCGCTGTTGAGGGATTTCTCACCCTTGTGTTAAGGTAATAAATTTTCACTTCTGTGCTTGTCACATTCCAACATCAACATCACTGATCTTTCTCCTTCATACACTAGGGGACACTGGAGGCTTCAAGACAGTGGGGTATAGACAGTGCTAAGTGGAGCTGGCACTTAAAATTTTTAATAAGTGTGACTAGCTCCTCCCCCTCTAAACCCCCCTCCAAGCCCCAGTTTTAGCTTGTGCCCGAGTGGAGCTGGTCGTGTGTACCAGATTCTCTGGGTTGTTAGGTATTTCTCATAGCGCTGAGGACATCTGCCACTGCCTGTCTGCTCTGTGGGAAACTGCCGACAGGGACCTGCTCGCAACTGCTTGCAGTTCACCTGGGGTCCCTGACTACATGAAGAGACCACTGTATCTGGGTGTACTGCATGCCACAGCGCACACTGAGTCCCCCGCTAATCACACCGCCACCGGCTGCCAGTGAGTATACCCTGGCTACCTCAGTTAGTGAGGTGGCCAGGTTAAATGAGCAGGTGGTGACCAGTGGCGTAACTATAAATTTTGCTCCCCCATGCCAAAAAAGTTTCAGGCGCCCCCCCTTCCCCGCCCCGCCCAAAAAATAAACACACCCAAAGACGACTTTTAAGGTGTGCGGTTTCATGTTCATGATACAGTTATGTGCCTTACACATTATGACACACCAAGTAATGCCATTTATAACACATTATGCCACACTGGAATGCCCCAATAACACATTACGCCACACCGTAATACCCCTTACAACACATTATGCCACACAGGATTGCACCTTACACATGCCACACAGTAATGCCCTTATAACAAATTATGCCATGCCGTAATGCCTCTATTTCACATTATGCCACATAAGACATTATGCCACACAGTAATGCCCCTTATACATTATTCCCCTTATAACACATAATGCCATACAGTAATGCCCCTAATAGTACATTGTGCACACAGTAATGCCCATTACACTTTATGCCACGCAATAATGCCCATTACATCTCACCCTGACAGATCTACTTCATCAACCCTCCTCTCCGCTCCTGCCAGTCTGTCACCTCAGCTCAAGACAGGTTGCACAGTTTTTATGTCCATGCAGAACCAGATTATTGGGAACATAGTTTATAACCTATTAAATTAGTGCCCCTTATACAGTGTCCCCTGTAGTTGTGCCCCATATGCAATGCCCCCTGTAATAGTACCCATTATCCCTGGCCCCCTGTAGTTGTGCCCCTTAAAATAGTGCCCCCTGTAGCTGTGCCCATATTCAGTGCCCCGTAACTGTGCCCCTTAAAGTATTGCCCCTGCAGTTGTGCCCCTTCAAGTAGTGCCCCTGTAATTGTGCCCCTTAAAGTAGTGCCCCCTGTAATTGTGCCTCGTATGAAATGCCCCTTGTAATAGTGCCCCTTATGCAATACCCACTGTAGTAGTACCCATTATCCAGGGCCCCCTGTAGTTGTGCCCATAGGCAGTGCCCTCTGTAGCTGTGCCCCTGTAGTTGTGCCCCTTAAAGTTTTGCCCCTGTAGTTGTGTCCCTTAAAGTTTTGCCCCTGTAGTTGTGCCCCTTCAAGTAGTGCCCCTGTAGTTGTGCCCCTTCAAGTAGTGCCCACTGTAATTGTGCCCCTTCAAGTAGTGCCCCTGTAAATGTGCCCCTTCAAGTAGTGGCCCCTGTAATTGTGCCCCTTCTAGTAGCGCCCCTGTAGCTGTGCCCCTTCAAGTAGTGTCCCTGTAGTTGTGCCCCTCAAGTAGTGCCCCCTGTAGTTGTGCCCCTTATACAGTGCCCCCTGTAGCTGTGTCCCTTAAAGTATTGCCCCTTGTAGTTGTGCCCCTTCGATTAGTGCCCCTTCAAGTAGTTCCTCAGTATTTGTGCCCCTTCAAGTAGTGCCCACTGCCCCTGTAGTTGTGCCCCTTCAATTAGTGCACCCTGTAGTTGTTCCCCCCTACTTAACCTGACTCCAAGGAGGCTGCAGCTGTCATCCGGGCTGTGTCTCCTGACTCCCGTGCTGACTGGATCAATTGATCCAGCAGACGCGGCCGCTCTGGTTCCTCACTGCGGGGGTGACGTTATGACAATGCATTACTGGGAACACTGGCCTCTGAAGTGATTGGAGGCTTCCTTAGCCTCCGATCACTTCAGAGGCCAGTGCTCACAGTTGCAGGGGCATAATCACTGCCCCCGGCAGCCCCAAGCTACCCGGCACCTCCAAGCCACCGTGGGGGCTGCTGGGGCAGTAGTTACCCCACTGGCAGTGACTCCGATTAATGCAGTCACTCAGCAGACACTAGCGGCTGTGCGGGCTCTTCCCTCTCACAGCATGCTTATGAATTATGCATGAGCGCTATAGCAGGGGGGCGGAGCTTAGCAAAAAAGTCCTGCTCCTTCCTCCCAGTGCCCCCATCGCTTCTCAGAATTGTGCTGGCAGCCATTATATGGAGAAACAGCGTCTGCTGCCCATTACAAAATTGCAGCTGCATGAAACTGATAGCCTACATAGACTGTAAGTAAAACAGTGGGGTTCAGGCTGGTCAGGAGAGCAATTAAGGCATGTCAGTAACTACTTATTTATCAATGGTTATTTCCTCCTATGCCTAACGTTTACTGGCACTGCTAGGAGCACTATTAGGGCAAGTGTGACTCTCTCCTGACTCTCTATATTTCAGTTTCCTCCTTTGACCTTTTTTCACTACACTTACAGTATATGTTGTTTGTGTGGGGTCTGTATGTTGCATGACTTGCAGAGGCTCTAAGGCATCTCAAAAGTTATTTACCTGCAAAAAGTGTACAGTTAAGTTTACTCAGGGGCAGTCATCTAACTCCATATTGTGTGATAATTGCAATCCTGAGCTACAATCTGCATGAATTGGACGGCGCAGGTTACATCCATTATGTCCTCTCTCTCTGCTGAGCTGGAGGCTTCACGGAAAGAAAGAGAGGCTTCCTGGTCAGCGGCTCTAGAAGAGCCAGCATGGGCGAGATCCTTAGCGAAATCCATGGAGGAGATTTCAAAAGCCATGGCTATTTCCCGTAACACTACGGGATCCTCTCCTCAGGGGTAAAAAAAAAGACTTACCCTCAGTCCTCCAATCATACGATTTGGAGGAGGAGGATATGCCAGATTTAGAAGAAGGTGAATATGCTCCAGAGTCACCTAAAGATCTCCAGGAGGAGTCTGAGCCAGTATCCAAGGGGATAAACGCTTTAATTTCTGCAATCCGCCAGGTATTGCAGATTCAGGAGACGGACTCGACTCCTGCACAGCAGTCTTTCATACTAAAGAAACAAATACAGGCTGTTGCTTTTCCGGTATCGGAAGAGCTAGATTCCCTACTAATGTCAGCTTGGGAACATCCGGATAAAAAATGTCAGATGTGTCGGCGGTTATTATCCTTTTATTCTTTCGCAGCAGATAGCAGGAAATCTTGTGAGACTCCCCCTACCGTAGAGCCATCAGTATCGTGGCTGTCTAAGTAGACACGCTACCAGTTCCTGGGACCATGTCTTTGAAAGACACATCGGATGGGAGATTGGAGAATACTCTAAAGTCCATTTACACAGCTGCAGGGGTGACACTATGTCCTGCGATTGTAAGCTGCTGGACTAACAAAGCTATTGAGCTTTGGGCAAACAATTGGCTGACGGAATGAGAGAACAGCTGCCGGTGGAGGAGCTTATTCCGTTAACAGAGCATATAGGTGAAGCCATGACTTACATGGGAGAGGTGTTACCTTATGTGATGTAGGCAATTAATTATATAAGTAAAATAAAATATACTTGAACATTAGGATTAAAATAATATGAGGACTAGAGATATTGCCTGAATTAAAATACCATTAATGATTGAATGTGGTTTACACCATAGTGAATAGTATATATATTTCGTAGCAAGGATTTCATGTGTGTTTGTATGTATATATGTATTAAATATGGAATTACTGTTCATCAAATCTAGCACTGTTATTAGGAGGGTTTGAACAAGTTTTCCTGTTTATGTCATAAACAAGGAATGGGCACTGGTATGCACAGGTGTGTAATCATAAAACCAGTTCATCCATTGTCCAGACCAAAGGGCTTTAATGACAGGGGTCATTTATCTATTATATCATCAAGAGGTCACATCTATTGATGCTAGCACCATAGGCAATATAGATCTCTTTGCACATCAAATAATCAAAGGTAAATCGTTTGATGAATAAATAAATACCAAATTTTATGATCCCAAAATACCTTTCCTACTGCCCACCTGAGGGGTAAAAGCCAGCTGACACTTTTTACAACACTTCAGAGTCTGGTTTTAGGGAAACCCGTAATTATCTGCCACATTGGAGAGAATGGGACATGGCAAAATTGCATTTAAAGATTTTGGGATAAAAGACAGCACTGGAAGTACAGCTTAGTTAGTTGGAGGAGAGAACAGGGAGAGAGAAGTTGAAGGAGGAGAGAGATCAGCTCAATGTAACACAGAGTCCAGAAGAACATAAAGTTTGTGCAGGAGGAAGTACGGTAATTAATAATACTTGCAAGTATATAATCTATGTTGTTATTAATTGTCTAAGTTTGTTAATTGTTTATTAAGTTTTATGTCTTAGGAAGCATAAATATACTAGTATATATGTCACTACTGTGTATATCTCATTCTGTATAATTTGAATTCCCTATAAATAAATATCAGAAATCAGAGCTTGAACTTCACGTCTGAACTCACTGGAATCATAATATCATTAATTCATACGTATGCATGTATTTGCAAATATATATATATAACGTATGTCAATTGAACTTTATCTATATTTATAATATCTTTATAAATACAGTAAAGAAATAATATTATTGGAGTCTCATCTTCAATGATTGGCACCCATTGTATAAATATATAAAATATAGAAATGATTCCTCAACATAATTGGTGACCCAGATGGGACGTGTTAGATTCCGGTATCTGATTGTAATATTTATATTAAGCAGTAGCACATGCTGTAAGCTAGCTACCAAATTCGCAGAATCACAGTGGGGATATATTTAAGCATAATAATATAAGACTTATTATCATTGTGTTTATCTTATCTTGTATTTTGTATACCTGTAATAGATGTATTAGTGAAATAGAGCTGGTTATAAAACTATATGATACCTTATCAATATTTGGCACCAGACATGGAAATATTCTATATTCTGTTTTAACTAAATACAATTGTTATTTGGAGCAGCGTAAGGCTATAAGCTGGCTGGCAAACTATAAGATCACTTTGGAATAAGTTGTAATGAATAGAAAATAATTTAGAAAGGCCTAGGATAAAAAGAAATGACTACTGATTAGCGGATATTAGAGTTTAACTCATCAGGCTAGCGAGCAGATGAGGGAGGATATCACGCTTAAAAATTATTAAAGATATTGAAATTGAATATTCCCAAATAAATGAATGTAATTACCATATATTAGAGTAACCATTAAGACACCGGCAATCTTATGGGGAGGATGTATGTGTAAAACAAAGGGAATAAATAAATATAGCATTGTAAAATTAATGCAAATTCAAATATGCACAAATGTATTGTGGCATATAGTAAAATGCACCGAAGTGCTAATTCAGCCAAAGAGGCTAAACAGAAATGTAATGAGAAATCAGGCTCAAGTCTTTATAAAGTATGCCTGACTGTTTATGCAAAGATGCATTCATTGTTACAATGCCTCAAGGGCAAAGGGAAGAGAAATAAACAGAAACATTTGGAAGCAAAAAGCCTGTCAGTTTGTACTCAAACTGTCAAGACCTCTGAGGAGGAGGAGATCATAGAAACACCCAAAACTACAAAAGAAAATATTGTAGAGACTTTGTACACGGAGTCTACTGGAGTCAGGATTAATATAATCAATCAGGTTCCTGTAATTGAGAAAGAGAAAATCATGGTGCAGGATGTATTGATCCAAAAAGAGCAAATTGATGCAAAGAAGGTAGGAGCAATGTCAAATGTCTCCTATAGCATTTTTGCTGAAGTGAGTGATCAATGGAGCTTAGATTATGAGAAGGAGAGTGATTCTACTGAATACACACTCACAGGCCCCAATGTGATGGAAGAATTAGTTGCACCATTAGGAAAAATGGAACAGACAGTTTTAAACACAGACAAGAGCAAAGAAGTGCACACAGGGGTAGATACATTTTCTAAAGTGCAGATCCCTGAAATGAGTTCAGCTACAAAAATGTTTAAAAAGCTGAACAATGAAGGAGTGCAGACATCTAGCCACACAAACAGCTCCAATAATACCTATGTAAAACCCACACTGCACTTAGAGCCATCTTGTGGTGGAGCAAATGTTTGCAGTCTCTCAGAGAGACAACATGCAGTGTCATTCTGAAAACACCACACCAAATGACAAAAAGAATCACCAGGGGAAAAATATTTTTGCGCCTTTGGGCCACAATCATTTTATTGCAGTTCTTGTAAAAACCCTGGAACCATCAAACGATATATGACGAAGTCTAACAAGTTTTTCCCCGCATGAGAATATTTTCTAGGATGTCCAAAATTTGTCATGGCTAAGGAGTCCCACTGACAAGAAAAATCCATGACTGGAGAATGGCTGGATTGTGACTAATCCACAAGGGAGTATGTCCACAAGGAAGGACGGTAGTACCACTTCGTTACTTGGCTTACCTTTTAGATCAAATGCAGCCACCATGGGGTTTGAAATTAGAAATTTCCCTATAGATATCCCACATGGTAAAATAATCTCTCATTTCATGATTGAATCCAACCTGCAGACTATCTGCAGCAAAGTCTGTTTTGTCAATGACACACAATATTACAGAGATAAAAGAAACTGGATGTTAGTAAATCTTTAAATAGCCAGATATGTAAATTCTGTACCTCATATAACATGCAGGAGACAGGACAGAACGCATAGCAAGCAATGCTAAATCGCTTTGTAAATAGCCATCATATTCATTGTATTTCTTTGTTTGTTTGAATTTCAGTTTACAAATTCAGCTTCGCTGCAGAACCCATGATGTTGGTGATTGCCACAACAACAGAAGATCATTAGCACAGCAGTCGATACCTGCCATAAATACTGACACATGGACAAATCCCAAAAGCAGTTTTCAGTTCCAGGAAGGGGAAGTTTCCGTTAACCCTTTCATCACTACAATCGTTTGAAATTGTCTATGTCAAATTGTTTTCAACTCATACATGTACACACCAATTACAGTATACATTTCATCACTGCAATTATCACTGCAATTATACAAAATTGTTTTATTTTTACATATACCTTTGAAATCACATGCCAGTATACATGTCTGATGTACATTTTATATCAGATCATACCTTGTAAATAGTTTATTTTGTTTTATTTTGTATTACACAATAGTATATTTATGCTTCCGTCTTAAAGGTTTCAAACATAAATTAAGTATCTAGTGAAGATGGTATACCCTGTTGGGACAAAGGGCCTGATTCAGAGCCGGACGCTATTTGCGCTCGCTCGTTCAGAAAAAGGGGCCGGATATTTAAATAGAGCGCTCGCTCTTTGCGGTCTGTTGACGCCTCTATGTCTGAACGAGCAAACGAAACATGCGCTCGCTATTTTTGAAAAAATGCCCCCTGGCCGCTCGCATCCTACGTCATCTCCGCTATTTATTAGATTAATCGAGTACATTGAAAGGCGTCTGAACTGCTCGCAGTGCTTGTGGTTGGATTTTCCTACCGCAATCTTGCGAACAGTTCAGGCTAAGAAACAACCAAGTGACGTGGTCGATGACGCTGCTTTGTTAATTATGCACACCCTTAAAACGCCCGTTTTGACCTTTTGGCACGCCTGCGTTCGGATCTCCACTCCCCGTTTTCAAGCACCTTCCCCTGTTACCACCCACAAACGCCTCATTCTGTCACTCAAATTAGCAGGCATTCGCTATTTTGCGAGCACACAATTTCTGACCGCAATGACTGGTTCGCGCATGCGTATTACAACCCATACGCATGCGCAGTTGTGCGAACATCGCTCGGAGTGAACGAGCGGCCGCTTACGAGCGGCTCTGAATCAGGCCCAAATGTATTAATTGGGAGAAATTATTATTCTCTTAATACAGACCGCATGGAGTCTAAGAGAATTTAATTTTAGCACAAAAAGGGTCATTGTAATCATATGCACATTGCGGCATATGGCAATGCTGAGTGGGGTTACACATACTTGAAAGCCAAGATATTTAATGCCTTTATGGAGCATATATGTATAGTCATTTATTTTATTGATAGGATGTTATGATAAACGCATCAAAGCATTCCAAAAATAGTATTGCTAATCTCATTGTAGGTTAAATATAGAATGCCATTGAATAGGGTTTTTCTGGTGTAGGGTTATTTTAGTTTTAAAATAAACAAGAATAAAAGTAGTCACACCTTATTTTAGTTTTAAGTTAGAAAATAGATATTATATAGGAACATTGTAAGAATGTGACCTTACGGTATGGAAGTTTATTCAGTGAGCAATATTATCTAGAATAAATACAATATGGTAGACATTATCTACCCCAGTCATTTGGAATGCCATTGGCCAAAGAAAATTGAGATGGATTATTTACAGCCAAGAAAGGAGAAGAGACTTTGTTTCATTTATATACCGGCTCTCTATTAAACACCAAAGCCTTAAAAGACTATTATATGGACACTTGTTATAACTGCATCATTGGATAATCATAAAGGACGCACAATGCACATCTGCGAAAGACTGTATTACAAAGGGTGACACTGAAGGTACTGAGTGTTACAACATTGTGGTGAAGAGGAAATAATGAATAAAGACCACAGCACTCAAGGTACACAGCCCTCTGCGCAGCAAGCAAAATGGCAGCTTCCACAAAGAATTCTACTGCCTCATACTGCAAAGGTAACTCATCTCCAATGACACGCAAGACACACAGATGACAGTCCAAACAGGAGCAAAATTGTTGTTGGCACAGGACAGAAGATGTATCTTAAAGACATCAGCACAGATGGAGAACAGGATATTGTATCTACAATAAAGCTATGTTATGGTATTTTAAATGACTGATCAAATATTTTCCTCATGAATACTGAATAAAACCGCAGTAATGGTCATATTTAATTACAATAGGGTAAATAGAGTAGTTTGGCTATGTTAAAGACTTTAAAAATATATGCAACCATCACACTGGTTATTACTATTATCTTTATGGTTTAAAATAACGATTAGGGAAGGAAAAGTATGGTTTGAAGAAATATTTCAAAATGTATTGGGAATAATTACATTAGATTCATGTGTGGCCAATCAAAATTAATTTCTCATGGCCACAAGGGGGCGACTGTTACCTTATGTGATGTAGGCAATTAATTATATAAGTAAAATAAAATATACTTGAACATTAGGATTAAAATAATATGAGGACTAGAGATATTGCCTGAATTAAAATACCATTAATGATTGAATGTGACTTACACCATAGTGAATAGTATATATATTTCGTAGCAAGGAGTTCATGTGTGTTTGTATGTATATATGTATCAAATAGGGAATTACTGTACATCAAATCTAGCACTGTTATTAGGAGGGTTTGAACAAGTTTTCCTGTTTATGTCATAAACAAGGAATGGGCACTGGTATGCACAGGTGTGTAATCATAAAACCAGTTCATCCATTGTCCAGACCAAAGGGCTTTAATGACAGGGGTCATTTATCTATTATATCATCAAGAGGTCACATCTATTGACGCTAGCACCATAGGCAAAATATATCTCTTTGCACATCAAATAATCAAAGGTAAATCGTTTGATGAATAAACAAATACCAAATTTTATGATCCCAAAATACCTTTCCTACTGCCCACCTGAGGGGTAAAAGCCAGCTGACACTTTTTACAACACTTCAGAGTCTGGTTTTAGGGAAATCCGTAATTATCTGCCACATTGGACAGAATGGGACATGGCAAAATTGCATTTAAAGATTTTGGGATAAAAGACAGCACTGGAAGTACAGCTTAATTAGTTGGAGGAGAGAACAGGGAGAGAGAAGTTGAAGGAGGAGAGAGGTCAGCACAATGTAACACAGAGTCCAGAAGAACATAAAGTTTGTGCAGGAGGAAGTACGGTAACTAATAATACTTGCAAGTATATAATCTATGTTGTTATTAATTGTCTAAATTTGTTAATTGTTTATTAAGTTTTATGTCTTAGGAAGCATAAATATACTAGTATATATGTCACTACTGTGTAATTCTCATTCTATATAATTTGAATTCCCTATAAATAAATATCAGAAATCAGAGCTTGAACTTCATGTCTGAACTCACTGGAATCATAATATCATTAATTCATACGTATGCATGTATTTGCAAATATATATATATAACGTATGTTAATTGAACTTTATCTATATTTATAATATCTTTATAAATATAGTAAAGAAATAATATTATTGGAGTCTCATCTTCAATGATTGGCACCCATGGTATAAATATATAAAATATAGAAACGATTCCTCAACAGAGGCGTCCAAAGACGTTTTCAATATTGCATCCAGGACTTCAGCTCTGGCAATTTCAGCATGTAAGGCACTGTAGCTTAGACAATGGCAGGCAGTTGCAGAATCTAAGAAAGCTGTGGAAGCACTTCCATTTACGGGAAGTGTATTGTTTGGTGAGGAACTAGATAAATGGATTTCTCAGGCTACTAGAGATAAATCCACTTATCTTCCTTCTGCGACTCCCCCCCTAGAAGATCTTACTCAGGACCCTCATTTTGATTCTTTTGTGTGGTCACTTCAGAGGAGGACCATCGACTTCCCGTGGTTTCAGAGGTTGGGGCAATATCGCATCCAGGACTTCAGCTCTGGCAATTTCAGCACGCAAGGCACTGTAGCTTAGACAATGGCAGGCAGTTGCAGAATCTAAGAAAGCTGTGGAAGCACTTGCATTTACGGGAAGTGTATTGTTTGGTGAGGAACTAGATAAATGGATTTCTCAGGCTACTGGAGATAAATCCACTTATCTTCCTTCTGCGACTCGAAGATTTTACTCGGGACCCTCATTTTGATTCTTTTATGTGGTCACTTCAGAGGAGGACCATCGACTTCCCGTGGTTTCAAAGGTTGGGGCAGAGCCGCAACTACATATCATGTACCAAGCCTAGTGCATGACAGGCTTCCCTCTCACCTGGGAGATCCCAGAGTGGGAGCGCATCTTCGGGACTTCAGAGAAGTATGGATGGAATCTTGTACGGACACTTGGGTCCAAGATCTCATCACTCAATCTCGACTTTCAGTTTCCACCTCCACCTCAGGTTTTTACCACAGGTTTGCCAGTTTCCAATGACAGGAGTGTCGTTTTACAGCAAAATATAGACAAGCTTCCATCCGCCATAGTGGTGGTCCGCATTCCCGGACATCAGACCGGACACGGTTTTTACTCCAATCTCTTTGTGGTTCCGAAACCAGATGGTTCAGTCAGACCTATTCTGAACTTGAAGGATCTCAATCCTTACCTAAGGATTTTCAAGTTCAAGATGGAGTCCATTCAGTCGGTGATTGCGGGCCTAGAGAAAGGCGAATTCATAGTATCTCTCGATATCAAGGACGCCTACCTTAACATTCCTATCTGGCCGCCCCACCAGGCGTTTCTGAGATTCGCAGTTCGGAACTCACATTTCCAGTTTCAGGCCTTACCCTTTGGCTTATCATCAGCCTCCCGAGTATTCACAAAGGTCATGGCTGTGATGATGAGTATCTTTGGATACAAGGGATCACTATTATTCCTTACCTGGATGATCTGCTGCTGATGGCCAATTCCAGGGACCAATTACTACAGAATATCACAGTGATGCACAGCCTTCTCATTCGTCAAGGGTGGATCCTGAATTTTCCCAAGTCTCACCTGCAACCGATGCAGAGGCTACAGTTACTGGGAATGATCATGGACACCTATGTCAGTGAATGTTCCTCCCTCCAGAAAAGGTAACATCCATTCAGGAGATGGTGAGGACAGTCCTTCAACATCGTCAGGTCTCATTGCATGTCTGCATTCGACTCCTTGGGAAGATGGTTGCAGCTTTCGAGGCTGTTCCTTACGAATGCTTTCACTCCAGGACTTTTCAGCTTTACCTCCTCTTTCAGTGGACGGGATCCCTTCTTTTCCTTCACCACAGGTAAGGTTAAGTCCCAGAACACGGATATCCCTCCTCTGGTGGTTGAACTTGGTATACCTACTGGAGTGAAAAAGATTCAGAGTGTGGAATTGTACACTTTTCACCACAGACGCGAGTTTGACAGGATGGGGGCTGTGATTTAGGAACATAACTTCCAAGGCCGCCGGACATCACAGGAAGCAACTCTGCCAATAAACATATTGGAATTGCAGGCAGTGTTCTACACTATTCAGACAGCAGGTCACCTGTTGCGGGACCAAGAAGTCAGGGTCCAGTCCGACAATGCCACGATAGTGGTGTACATAAAGATACAAGGTGGCACCAGAAGTCGGGTGGCTATGAAAGAGGTAGGCCGGATTCTAACCTGGGCAGAAAAATTTGCGAAGGCAATCTCAGCAATCTTCATCCCAGGCATAGAAGATTGGGAGGCAGACTACCTCAGTCGGCAGGACCTGCATCCAGGTGAATGGGCACTACATCTGCAGGTTTTTCAACAGTGATCCAATGGTGGTTTCTTCCACAGGTTGACCTCATGGCATCCAGACAAAATCATCAACTGCCTCTCTACTGCTCTCGGACGAGAGACCCGGTGTTATGCTATGTACGTGACCCTTTAGAGTATAGTCCCGCTATAGCCTTGGGGGCTAGAATTTCTTGTCTAGATGCTGCCGTGAAGCAGTTTTGAGAGCTGGAATTACTTGGCTAGCTGTGGCCAGTGGGCCATAGAATATGAAGTGGCCTTTGGTCCATGCAGCAGCCTTGAGGGTTGGTATATCTTGGCTAGCTGTGGCCCGGTGGGCCGTATGATATGATGCATCCTTTGGGCCATGCAGCAGCCTTGAGGGCTGAATAAGCTTGGCAAGATGTGGCAGATGAAGATCTGTATAATAATAAATTCACTGGCGTTGGTACATCAGATGGCGCACTGAACACGCTGGAGTGTGGCCTGTGCCACCAGGTTAACACAAGCAGCTGATGCTGAAGTGTGGCCTGTGCCACCAGGTTGACACAAGAAGCACATGCTGGGCAGTGTACTCTGGACACAGAGTACTGTCCATGCCGCCTGGATGACACAAACGGCAGAAGACAGATATGCGAACCGTGCCGCCAAGATGACACTAACGGCAGGTAGATGATAAGCGAACCATGCTGCCTGGATGACACAAATGGCAGAATAACACAATACAATAGACAGGAGAACTGGAGCTCGACTGGGTGACAGGAGACTAAGCCATAACTGGAAACATGAATATTCTATCACCGGCATGGAGTGAAGGGCTGGCTGTAATTTAACAGATACAGGGTCCAATCAGAGCAAGCCTCCCTAATGTCAGACTAGTGTGCACCTGGCCTGTGCACACAGACAGGAAAAAAAACTAGTGTGCAGCTGATACTGCACACAGACAGACAGTAATTAATGAACACATGAGATCAGCACACAGACAGACAGGAAAAATGCAGTGTCCCAGTAGCAACCGCAGATCCTAACACCCGGAGGCTGTGGCAGTAGATGCACTGTTAATGCTGTGGCAGTTCCAATTTATCTATCTCCCTCGGATTCTACAACGCATCAAAAGGGAGAAGGCAAAGGTTCTATTGGTAGCTCCGGATTGGCCTCGCAAGGCCTGGTATTCCAACCTTCAACTTCTGCGGATCAATGATCCGTGGCCTCTGCCTCTAAGAGAAGATCTCTTACTACAGGGTACTTTAATCTATCCAGACTTCTACAGGGTACTTTAGTCTATCCAGAAAGGGCCATCTTAAGAATTAAAGGGATCCCATCCAGGGTAATCCCTACTGTGCTTAGAGCTTAGAGCTCAGAAAGGAAGTTACTTCTAAACATTACCACCATATTTGGAAGACTTATGTTTCCTGGTGTGAACGTAGAGGGGCTCCTCCTACAGAATTCAACCTAGCCAGATTTCTGCTTTTTCTGCAAGCAGGTTTTTTAGCCGGTTTGCTGTTGGGTTCTCTGAAAATTCAAATTTCAGCACTAACATTTTTTTTCCAGAAGAAGCTGGCCTTGATACCGGAGGTACAGACTTTTCTTCAAGGTGTTATTCAGTTACAGTCACCCTTTGTTCCTCCTACGGCTCCATGGGATTTGTCTCTCATACTTTCTTACGGTCTCCTCTGTTCGATCCTTAGGAGTCAGTGGAGTTAAATTACCTTACGTGGAAGGTAACACTTCTCGCACTGGCCTCTGCAAGGAGGGTATCGGAATTAGGAGCTCTATCCTGTCGTCCTCCTTCTTGGTATTTCACGTGGATAGAGCGGAACTACGGACTAGAATGGACTTTCTTCCAAAGGTGATTTCGGCTTTCCACATCAACCAACCTATTGTGGTACTGGCTCATCCACAAGATTCACCTTCATTGAAAATACTTGGATGTTGTTAGGGCTCTTCGTATTTATGTGGAAAGCACTGCAGCCATACGTAAAACAGACACTCTATTTGTTTTGTATGCTTTTGCTCATCCTGGTTGGCCAGCTTCCAAACAGTCGCTGGCCCGCTGGATTCGTCTGACAATCAGACAGGCATATATGGCCTCATTTAGGGAGCCTCCACCTTCTATTACAGCGCATTCCACTATACACGAGGGCTAATTGAAAAGTAATGTAACTGATTTTTTTATTCAGAGTCAGACGACTCCATGGGATTTGAACATTTTTCTTTTTCAAAGTAGCATCCTTCACATTCAATAATTTTTTTGCAGCATTTCAACGATTTTTTTGTGACATCACTTTTAGTGTTGCAGCTGTAGCATTTTTCACTTCATCTGTTAAGAACTTTTCTCCGCACAGTTGTTTTCTCAGGGTTGGGAATGCCCATAAATCACTGGATGCTAAGTCCGGGCTATATGGAGGTTGTTCCAGTGCTATCCTATTAATTTCAGTCAGTACTGTAAATGCAACAGCAGCAACATGTAGTCGGCCATTGTCTTGGAGAAAAAATCACTGTTTCTTTAGCCAATGTGGTCTTTTTTTCCTCATGGCTCCACGCAAATGGGTTTTCAGGATGTTTACACAGTAGTCACCATTAATTGTCAGGAACCCTAGTGCTGTAGGATCATAACGTGCGCATCAAAGAACAGCAGAAGTATGACTTTATACGCAGAAGGATTTACACAGAAATTTTTTGGCGGAGGAAAATTTGCGTGTTTCCATACACTGGACTGTTGGATTCTGGATCATAATGATGAATCCACGATTTGCCACATGTCACAATTGATGTCAGGAAATCGGGTATCCTCTCTGACATTTGAACGGTGTTCTTGCACGATTCAACCCCATTGTCACATCTGTGAGATTCTGGGTACCCACCTGGCACACACGCGGTGCATTTTCAGTTCCTTTGTCACAATATCCTGAACCCATTCGAATTAGATGCCAAGTGAAGCTGAAAGTTCACGTAAAATTAAACTTCTGTAATTTTGCAACATCTCCGCAGATTTGGCAGTGTTGACATCTGTAACCACGGTGGATGCTCTACCAGAACGCGCTTCGTCAGTCACTTTCGTATTACCCTCTTTGCAGTGCTTCCACCACCTAAATACTGCAACACGGCTAATTGTTTCTCCACTGTATGCTTGCTGTAACATTTCAGGTGCTTCATTTACACTTTTTCCAAGTTTAACACAAAATTCAATCACACATCTGTAACGTAATCTCACAGACACGTCTTCCTGATCCGCCATGATGAAACATACAAAGATCTTCCACTCGCTGTGATCAAACAAAGATGACTATGGCAGACCAACTACAGGTTCAGACACATCGATGTATGAGCGTTATTCATAACATTGCCACGTCTACCTATGGGACAGAAAAACAGCCAGTCTCATTACTTTTCAATCAGACCTCGTGTATGTATGTATATGCATGGATCACTAGATAAATTTCGAAAATTACAATTTGACTTTATGCATGAGCAAACTAAGGCCCTCATTCAGAGCCGCTCGTAAGCAGCAGTACGCTCTTAGCATTCCGATGTTGTGAAACCACGCATGCGCCGGTGTTACACTGCGCATGTGCGTACGGCTGATTGCGAGCTTTTTTTAAGTCGTTCGTCAAATAGCGAACAGGAAGTGACATGTCAAATGTGATTGACAGAACAGGCTGTTTTTGGGGACGATGACGGGGGTGGAGATGGGAAAACGCAGGCGTGGCGAGGCATTTTGTGGGCGTCCCTAAATTATCTCATGCGAACGGCAAATGTGATCGGAACAAGTCATACGTCACTGTCTGATCCACTTTCCGTTCAAACTGCTCGCACAGCTTGTGGTCTGCTATACTCTACCACAATGTCGATGGTCTCGTCCTCCTTCCCGTGCCTCTTCGATGTTTCATCGATTTATCATTTCAGGTCAGAAAGGCAATCAACTTCGAATTGAAAACAAACTTGTAATGTGTCTAGCAACTAGTTTTTTTTTAGTAGCACAAAACCGTACGCAGGTGAAGTACTCAGCTGCTAATTTCTGGCTTAGACAATCAAGTAGCGTACCAATTTTTCTACTTTTATTTTTATTTTTTTTCTTGGTTTTGTGTTATTGCAACAATATTGTCATCTTGTTTGTGTTTTAGCAACATTTTTAATGGTCCTGGAAATTTCTTATTCATTTTGTTTGGGCAAAGTGTTCCTTTAAACTCCTAAATGGTTTTTAACCCTTTGTAATCTGTTTTTTTTTTTCTTTTTTGGGGGGGGCCGGGATTACCTAAAAACCATTTTGAGAATAATGTCACATTACAATGGAGCAGATTTTGAATTGTTTTTATTTTTTACACACATTTTTATATTTTCATGTGCATTTGCCAGTTTGCAGTTCTGGCTTACGTCAATAATTGTGCCAAAAATTGAAAACACAAAATTAGTGGCATTTTGCATAAATAAAATAACACACATTAAAAACAATTCACAAGAAAGGAGAGGGAAGTTTTGGCCCTTAAGGAATATGGGGCAAGCACAGAAGGGTTGTGGGAAAATTAGCCAGTGCTGTCATCGCTTTTTGCCCCGTTTGGCTGGGGTATGGTGGAAGCCTGACCGGGTCTGGGATGTCCTTTGGCTGGCCTCTCCAGAGGCAGATGTTGGGGCATCTGGAGTAGGCAGAGGGCTAGTCACATTTGGAGGGAAGGCTGTTGTTGTGCCAGAGGTGGAGGATCCTGATGTTCCGGCAGGAAGGGAGGGCGGCTCCACCATGTGCTGGCGAACGAGCTGCTGCAGGGCATTGGCAATTCGGATGTTGGCCTTGGTATTTTCCGCCAGGGCCTGACCAATGGTCACGTTGGCTGAAGCATTTTGCGCCATGACCTTCGCCACCCATAGCAGACTGGCGTCCATCCTCAGCAGAATCTCTGTGTAGTGATCCGATTTAAAATTGAGATCCGTGAGGAGGGCCGCTGCCTGCGAGGGCGATTGCCCTGGACTAACTTCTGCAGGGTCCCCAGCCGGATCTACTGCTTCCTCCCCTGCAGAGCCAGCAGAAGTTCTGCGGCCAAAGCTCCCCTCTGGAGCAGACTCATCCGCCTGTGTCTCTGTGCGAAAAATGAGAAAAGAGTAACATTAGAATCTACATATTGTCACAAACACATTTCAGAGTTGGTAACATAACAACATTTACCTGGGACAACATGAGGAGCCGCAAAGTCTGGCATGTCCGTATCCATGTTGGACACGCCAAACACCTCCTCATACTGCACACACCCCTGTGCCAGCTCTTCCAAGTCATTCAGCTCCAATGACACAGGGGTGGGACCCCCACCTGACCCCCTTGCATGCCTAGCCCTCTCTGCCAGTTTTTGTTTCAGCCGATTTTTATAATCGGTCCATCTGTGGGTGAAAAAGTTGGCATTATTCCTGCAGTATTTGGCCCTGTAACCACTTTTTAAGAAAATGTAGTTTTTACGTACCGGCGTTTGACATCCCGGGGTAGACGTTCAAACTCACCCACCCTTAGACAACACTGGCTATCTCCTCCCACATTTTCCACTTCTGGCTTGCACCCATATTCCGATCTGCCTGTGGCAGGATGTCAACACACATTTGTACCAAAACCTCCATCTCCTTTCTTGTGAATTGTGGCTGCCTTTTTTTTTGGATTCTTTTGTTGGCCTACTCGGCCCAGCAGCCTCTTCCATAGCATCCTCAACACCTTTTTTCAAAACATTGTTTAAATTTAGATGTTCAATTTTCTCTAAATTCTGGTTCTAAATAATCATTTAAGCCAAAAGAGTCAAATACTTACCGGGCGCCTCTTGGCCATTGTTTTGCTGCTCTGTAGCCATTTTGAGCACACCAACTTGAACTACAGCAGACCGTTTTGGATTTTCCGTGACGTATTTATACATGCGTCCGTATTATTCGTCCACATCATTGATTGTGCGCTCCTATGATCCGTCCTTAATTTGAGCGGGAAAATAAAGACTATTTATGGCTTTTGGCGACTCAAGTCGAGGTGGCAGGTGATGATTGTTGGAGGTTTCGTGTGTAGTAGTGGATTGAGGCGGGTTTTTGGAGTAGGAGTTGGTTCTTGTTTAGTTTTCCTTATTTTCCGTTCGCTTTTTTTTATTGCAGTTATTTTCTTTGTCGGTTATTTTTTGAGTAAGTATTTTTTACAACTCCTTTAAAAAATAAGGGATCTACAAACCAAATGTTCTTATTTATTTTTATTTTTTTTACTTTTTTACAGTTATTTTGGCTGTGACTTATTAGTCGAATTTCTGTAAGTTTATCTTTTTTCTGATTTTCCAAATTTGATGTGTTGGTCTTCGCATATATTTTGTACATTACTGTTTTATTTCTAAGTTTAACAATCATGTATTAACACTAAATATAGCGTAATGTTTAGCCAAATATATTTCCTTTGTTTATCCCTTAAAAATGCGAACTATTTAGCGCACTAATGTTTCCTTATTCCCCATGTAAAAATGCGAACTATTTAGCGCACTAATGTTTCCTTATTCCCCATGTAAAAATGCGAACTATTTAGCGCAAGAATGATTTTTATATTATAAATTTGGGCATTCTTGTTTGTCCACTCAATGTAGGGTGCATTTTCCCAATAATATGTGCTCCACCCTATCTTTGAATGCATTTTGCCAAATTTAAAAAATTCAAATCTGGCCCCCCAAAATTCTAAAACGAATTTCTAATTTTGAAATGTAGGTTGTTGCACTCATGACAATACCCCGGCATGTAAGCATCTTTGGATTTCGTGGCAAAGATAAGTATTTTTTTTGAAAGATCATTTTCAACAAACATTAACTACCTGGCTTACCATTTCAGGTTGATGTTGGTCGTCTTATTTTGGCCATGCTTCCAGAACCCGACCAACCTCAACCTCGTCCCAGGCGTAGGCATCGTAGGCGTGCAAGGCCCAAGATATATAGAACACCCTTTTTGGAATTCCCGATGATGAGGTTTTAAGACGATACCGTCTTCCTCCACAAATCATCAAAGACACTCTCTCATTAATAGAGAGTGATCTGGAGCAGCAAATTGACAGTCCTACAGCAATACCACCACATTTCTGTGCCTCAGGATCCTTTCAAACCACGGTGGGAATAGTGGCCGGAATCTCCCAATCCTCCTTTTCAAGGATCCTGAGGGCAGTGATGGAGGCCCTTTTCAAGCACCTCCATCATTTTATTAACATGCCATTGGATATGGGTTCCCTTAGTGTGGCGAAGGCCAATTTTTACCAAATAGCTGGCTTCCCACACATCATAGGGGTTGTGGATGGTACTCACATACCACTTCAGCCTCCAGCACGGCTGGAGGCAATTTTTAGGAACTGCAAGCACTATCACTCACTGAATGTAATGGTGGTATGTGATGCCTCCCTCCAGATCCTGTCCCTGAATGCAAAATTACCCGGGAGTGCACATGACTCATTCGTCATCCGGCAATCAGGGATTTGGCATAAATTAGACAACCTACAAGCTGGTGATGCGTGGCTTCTGGGTAAGTGGAGCCCTTTAGTTGAAACCAATGCAAAGCTTGATACACAGTGATCCTGATTGTTGTATTTGTTTTTTCACAGGAGACAGTGGCTACCCTTGCACGCCCTGGCTGCTCACTCCTTATTTGGCTCCCACACCAGGGCCACAAAGTGAGTATAATTCCACAATTACAGCCACCAGGCAGGTGGTGGAGCACTGTATCGGCCTTTTAAAAGGCCGATTCAGATGCCTCCACCGCTCTGGTGGCGAACTCATGTATTTGCCGGCTATGGTTTCAAAAATTGTGGTCCTGTGTGGGATATTTCACAACATCGCCATAAGGAGTGGTGTCCCAATGCAGCCAGAGGATGCCTTACCTGAGGATGGCCCCCCCGAGGTTGGTCGGAGGTCAGTATGTGGGGGGGCCATACGCGATGATGTGGTGGCCAGATTTTTCAGGTAATTTTTGACAAACATTTACTTAATTGTCCCAATGTCTACAATTATTTCATATCCAAGACATTGTATATCAAATTAAAAATGTATTTTTTAAACAAAAAATCAGCTCCGAAGGAGCGCCGCCATGTGGTCCAGGACCACTAACATGGCAATGACGTGGCCACGCAAGGCGGCCAAGCCATCCTGCATACCATGCATGCGTCTCTGGTCCTCTGTTGGTATAAAAAAAAGGGATCCTTAATGAAATTACACCTTACATTATAAGTTTAATAAACAAACTAAACAAATAAATCTAGTTGCAAACAAGATCCAGTTTTGCGGAAAAAAAACAAGTACTGGCAAATGCTAAGATGGTATCAATACTAAATTATAAATGAACACACAAAAAGGCGACCCAAAAAGGACGAAGTACCCTTGTTAGGGTAAACCAAAAATCCCCAAGAATGAGTGTTTTGACATGTGTGATATGTATCAGTGGAAAATATCCAAGACATTGTATATCCAATTAAAAATTTATTTTTTAAACAAAAGAAAGGGAAACATACCGGTCATTGGGCTTGATGGTCTTTGAGGCCCTCCATCCACCTCCTCCTCGGAGGTGGGCCAGTGCTGGTGGGTTGAGGGAGGGGAGATGGCGGAAACGGTTGATGGGGCGGAAAATCGAGGGGGTGGTGGAGGGGAGGGTGAAGAAAAGAGAGGGGGTGGTGGAGGGGTGGGTGAAGAAAAGAGAGGGGGGTGGAGGGGAGGGGGAATTTTGGGGGGGTGCAAATTTGGAGAGGGAGGGGACTAAGCTATTGGCCGGGCAGGGGTGGAGGTGGAATTGGGGGAAGGTTGGGGACATGGGCTGGGACTTGTCATCGGCGTCAGGGGCCGAGCCCGGCGACAAAGTCTGCGGCGAGGCCGGCTTCTGCGTTCTGCCCCTAAATGATTATTGCAAATTTTTTAATTTTTTTTTTTGGAGGGGGGGGTGTGGAACACAAATTTACAACTAAAAAAATTTACAAATATTCAAAAAAAGGAAAACATACACACACAGACGTGTCAAAAAACAACAAACAGGGCTATACTGAAAACATGCACACACAGACATGTCAAAAAACAACAAAAAGGGCTATACTGAAAACATGCACACACAGACATGTCAAAAAACAACAAACAGGGCTATACTGGAAACATGCACACACAGACATGTAAAAAAACAACAAACAGGGCTATACTGAAAACATGCACACAGACATGTCAAAAAACAACAAACAGGGCTATACTGAAAACAAACATGCACACGCAGATAGGGCCACAATAAACAAGCAGGGCTATATTGGAAACAAGCACACGCAGATAGGGCCGAAAACAAATCCCAAATTTTTTTTTTTTAAAATAACACTTACTTGCAGCGATCCGCAGCCGAAAACTTGCCAGCAAGCGGGGGGTGCGGCACCGCAGATCCGACCACCTGCGCTCTAATTGCCCGATATTAGTGTGACTGTGTATGTATGCATGCATGTATGCTGTGTGTAAGTATGCTTATGTGTGTGTATATGCTGTGTGTGTGAGTGTATGTATGAATGTATGCTGTGTGTAAGTATGTATATATGTAGGTATCTTGTGTGTAAGTATTCTTGTGTGTGCATGTATGCATGTATGCTGTATGTAAGTATGCTCCTATGTGTGTGTGTGTGTGCAGAGATGTAGCTAGGAGCAGTGGAGCCCGGAGCAAGGGTATGATTAGGCGCCCCCCTCACCTGTACTGAATTGGGGCGTGGCCAACATGTGGGTGCACGTGAGCATAAGAAAGGGAAAAAATGCTAAATTTACAACAGAGCCTGTTCTGTTGTATTATTCATAGATACTTTACATAAAGGGTCTTATTCATTACGGATCGCAAGTGCGATCGCCGCTGCAATTGTGAACGCAGTTTCACTGTGAAAATAAGCTGTCTGCAATTGCTATGCCGTCGCAGCACAACATAAGGACGCTCACCTCCACAAGTCTGCGAAAACATTGGTAACAGAGTAACATCAGAGCCTCACGCACACTTGCACAAGCTCAGACCTTACTCAGAAATTGCTAATCTTCGCAGATGGCTGTGTATGCCATCGTAGCTGATAATTTATGCATGCACCTGTAATGGCGTTTAAACGCAACTGGCACCCCTGTATTTTGCTGACCACCCCCAAGCGGTCACTTCCTGTCAATCCCTCTGCGATGTGGCTGCGTGATGTATGCGATTGCAGATCATGCCTCGGAGCATGCGCACTGCGATGCATACATTATATATATATATATATATATATATATATATATATTGTGATAGGATCACTGGTAAAGTGGTCTGTGGCAGGTACATTTGTCCCAGATTCCTGTCTTTTGTGTTTTAAACCCCCAGGAGAAAGTCTGCAGTGTAGCAGGCTTGAGTTTTGGCTTTTTGAAAAGCCGGTTTGGGACCTGGGGATTGTGGGTGAGAGGAGAGGGAGGGCTCCACCCACGGCCACTCTAGGTTTTGGTTCTCGCAGCCTGGTAACAGGATTGTTAATTTTCCACCTGAGAGTGGCCAATATAAGCCAAGTTTGTTTAGGGCTGATGGTCTCACCTGGGAGAGCAGGCAGGGAGTTTGCTCAGAGACACTTGGATACCTAACTGTGTGTGTTGTGCTGTGCTTTTGTTGCTGGCGAGGGCATTAGGCCCTGCCAGGTTCTGGTAGTGAGGGAACTACCTGTGAAGTTAGTGCCCCGACAGGGCTAGGATTTACCCAGGAGAGGGACCCCCCTAACCTAACTGTGTCACAATATGGTGGAGAATGCGGGCACCCACACACACTGAAGTTGCAGCAAGAGGAAAACTTTCCATTTAAAAATTAAAGGGACAGACACCCAATTTGTGAGTGTGGAAATAACACTGTGTCCTTGGAGTCCCATAGAGGAGGCATCAGCCAATGCTAAGAGAGGCAAGGTTCAGCTTCCAACCTACACCCCAGGACAAAATGGAGGACATTATTAAGGCCTTGCTTCAAGCTACAGCAGCTCAGCAGGAGACAAACAAAATTCAGCAGGAATCTAACAGACTTCAACAGGTCGCCATTGTGGAAACCCGCCAGGCCTTAGCGGAAAACCGCCAGGCCTTAGCAGAAAACAGCCAGGCCATAAAAGAGGTGGTTCAGCACCTGGTCGCCCGGCCCAGAGATGTTAATACTGGTCCTCCCACCACCACTCACTCCGTACGAGCCAGTCACTTCCTCCAAAAGATGACTTCGGGCGATGATGTGGAGGCCTATCTCGCCGCATTTGAAAGAACGGCCGAAAGGGAGAGTTGGCCCCAGGAGCAGTGGGCAAGTCTGGTGGCACCTTTTTTGTCTGGGGAGCCACAAAAAGCATATTTCGACTTATGCCTGGCTGATGCCAAGGACTATTAAAAACTAAAACAGGAGATCCTAACTCGCTTGGGAGTCACCACCTTTGTTCGTGCCCAACGGGTCCACCGCTTGGAGTTCCATAAGGACAAGCCTCCACGTTCACAGATGCATGACCTCATCCATCTGTCCTCAAAATGGCTACAGTCCGAGACGCTTACGGGACCACAGATTGTGGAAAGGGTCGTGATGGACCGGTACCTGCGAACATTACATGTGACTCTGTGCAAGTGGGTGAGCCATGCAAAACCTAAGTCCGCGGACCAGTTGGTCGAGCTGGTGGAGAGGTACATGGCGGCTGAGGAGCTGATGAGTATGCCCCACCGAGCCCCGATGGTGCACCGGTGAACTCCCAGAGACACTGGTAAGACTGTTCCAGGGGAGAAGGGTGCTGGGCGGTGGAATGTACCTAAGACTGAGGGTGTAGAACCTGGAGACAGGCCTGCCAGGCCTGCCAGGCCGGGAAGGTTCTTGCCCAGTAAACGACTAGACATTAATATGACTCAGTGTTTCCGATGTGGTGGCTTCGGCCATATTGCCGCTAATTGTGCACTTACAACTGAACCTATGCAATGTGATACTGCTCATGTCTACCGCAGGGGGTCTTTCTTTGCACAGATAGCCTGTAAGGCCGACCGGCAGGCTGAGACTGATAAGCACATGTGTGTACTCACTGTAGATGGCAACCGAGTAGAGGCACTGTTAGACTCTGGTAGCTTGGTGACACTTATAAAAGCTGAGCTGGTGAACCCCTTGAGGCATACAGGGAAAACTGTTGGGGATACTCGATATTATGTTACGGCTGAGGTGAACATTGAGAGACCATGTGGCTCTGCTATAGTTTCTGTGGGTTTGGTGCATGGTCTGGTGTACGATGCAATATTGGGGAGAGACTTTGCTCACTTCTGGAAGTTGTGGGAAAGCCGTTTTGTTCCAGAGGTGAACAACCCCGATCCATTTGAGAAGGTTGTCGATGTAGTGGAGGAGGGAGTTTCTTCTGAGTCAGAGTTATTCCCTTTTTCTACTATGGTTGGTGAACTAGAGAATGCAGAACGTGATGGTGGCCCGCCAACTGATGTGCCTCCCATTGAGGTGGGAAGTGTTGTTGGGCCAGGTGATCATCTGCCTGATTTAGAGGTCAGAAGAGAGGTCTTTGCCGTGGAGCAGTTGAATGACCCTACTTTGGTAAAAGCCAGGGAGAATGTAAAAGTAGTTGATGGTAAACCCGTAGACCCTGATAGTCCTTTGTCCTATCCCCACATGGCAATGTGTCAGGGTTTGTTATATCAGGTGACTAAGAAGGGGGAAGATGTTGTGGAACAACTAATAGTTCCCAAAGCCTACAGAAGAACAGTGTTGGATCTGGCCCATGGTCATATAACGGCAGGCCATCTAGGGGTAGAGAAAACCACTGAGCGAATAATGCAGAGGTTTTTCTGGCCTGGGCTTTATAAAGAGGTATCTGACTTTTGCGCATCCTGCCCTGAGTTCCATTGCCTATCATAGAGGTGCCATTTGAAAGAATAGTGATGGATTTGGTTGGACCCTTAATGAAGTCTGCCAGGGGACACCAGTATATTCTGGTCATAATGGATTACGCTACCAGGTACCCGGAAGCGATCCCGTTGCGCAATACGTCAACCAAGACCATTGCCAGAGAGCTAGTTCATGTCTATAGCAGGCTGGGTATACCTAAGGAGATACTAACTGACCAGGGTACACCATTTATGTCCAAAGTCATGAAAGAGTTATGCCGCCTGTTCAAAATCGAACACTTAAGAACTTCGGTTTATCACCCCCAAACCGATGGGCTGGTCTAGAGGTTTAACAAGATGTTAAAATACATGCTTAGGAAAGTGGTCGACAAGGATGGTAGGGATTAGGACTACTTATTGACGTATTTATTGTTGGCAATAAGAGAAGTTCCCCAGTCCTCCACCGGGTTTTCACCCTTCGACTTGTTGTATGGGAGACACCCAAGGGGGTTACTAGACATTGCCAAAGAGACATGGGAGGGGCAGTCTAGTCCTTACAAAACGGTGATTGAGTATGTTTCTCAAATGCAGGAGAGAATTGCTGCGGTAGTCCCGATAGTGAGAGAGCACCTGGAACAGGCTCAACAGGCACAGCAGAGGGTATACAACTGCAATGCTCGGTTACGCAGCTTTGCTCCTGGGGACAGAGTGTTAGTATTGGTTCCCACTGTGGAAAATAAACTTTTGGCTAAATGGCAAGGGCAATTTGAAATCTTAGAAAGAGTGGGGCAGGTCAATTACAAAGTTTACCAGCAGGGGAAAAGAAAGCCGGAACAGATATACCATATAAATCTGTTGGAAAGATAGAACGGTACTGTCGGCCATCCGAAACCCTCCAGTAAGTCCAGGGCCCTTAGTTCCCGAAGTGACAGTGGCAAAAACCCTGTCGGCAATTCAACAACAAGAGGTCAAGGAGTTTCTGATTAGAAATAGGGTGCTGTTCTCTGACGTACCTGGGAAAACCTCGGTCATTAAACATGACATCATCACTGACCCAGGGGTTAAAGTTAATCTAAAGCCCTATAGGTTACCAGAAGCACAAAGAGAATCGGTGTCGAAAGAAATTAAAAGTATGCTAGAGTTAGGGGTTATTGAAGAATCACATAGTGAATGGTCAAGTCCCATTGTGTTGATTCCAAAGCCCGACGGGAGTGTGCGTTTCTGCAATGACTTCCGAAAGTTGAACATTGTTTCAAAATTCGATGCCTACCCGATGCCAAAAGTGGATGAACTGATTGAGAGACTAGGGATGGCAAGGTATTTAACCACTCTTGACCTAACCAAAGGGTATTGGCAAGTTCCGTTATCTGAGAGCGCCAAACAAAAGACAGCTTTTTCAGCGCCAGAGGGCTTGTTTCAGTACAAGATGTTGCCCTTCGGGCTACATGGGGCACCTGCTACCTTCCAAAGAATGATGGACAGGATTCTAAGGCCCCATAGACGGTATGCGGCTGCTTATCTGGATGACGTGGTCGTTCATAGTCCTGATTGGCAGTCTCACTTACCCAGGGTACAAGCAGTGTTGGACTCCATCTATAAGGCAGGTTTGACAGCCAACCCAAAAAAGTGTTGTCTAGGCATGGAGGAAGTAAAATATCTGGGATACACCATTGGCATAGGCCTGATAAAGCCTCAGCTCAATAAAGTTGATGCCATACAAACCTGACCACGGCCTCTGAATAAGAAGCAGGTGAGAGCCTTCTTGGGAATTACGGGGTACTACAGGAGGTTTATACCCAACTTTGCCACCATGGCAGTCCCACTGACTGACCTGACCAAAGGCAAACAAAAAGTCATGGTAGAATGGAGTCCTGAGGCAGAGAAAGCTTTTCAGGAGTTGAAAGTAGCGTTGTGTTCCCAACCAGTCCTGATGACTCCTAATTTTGAAAGGGAATTCATAGTACAAACCGATGCATCAGAAGTAGGTATAGGAGCGGTCCTGTCCCAGAACAAGGAGGGTGAGGAACACCCTATTTTCTATCTTAGCAGAAAGTTGAATGTACAGTGGAGAAGGAGGCGTTGGCCATAAAGTGGGCGTTAGAGGCTCTCAGGTACTACTTGGTCAGAAGAAAGTTCAAATTGATCACTGACCATGCCCCTCTGAAGTGGATGTCTGAAAATAAGGACAGTAATGCGAGAATTACAAGATGGTTCTTGGCGTTACAAACTTTTACATTTTCAGTGGAACACAGGCCAGGAAGCCAGCTGGCCAATGCTGACGCATTGTCACGCGTTCATTGTTTGGGGGCTTCAGTTGTTCTGCCCCACAGGTCGAAACAAAGGGGGGGGATATGTGATAGGATCACTGGTAAAGTGGTCTGTGGCAGGTACATTTGTCCCAGATTCCTGTCTTTTGTGTTTTAAACCCCCAGGAGAAAGTCTGCAGTGTAGCAGGCTTGAGTTTCGGCTTTTTGAAAAGCCGGTTTGGGACCTGGGGGTTGTGGGTGAGAGGAGAGGGAGGGCTCCACCCACGGCCACTCCAGGTTTTGGTTCTCGCAGCCTGGTAACAGGACTGTTAGTTTTCCACCTGAGAGTGGCCAATATAAGCCTTGTTTGTTTAGGGCTGATGGTCTCACCTGGGAGAACAGGCAGGGAGTTTGCTCAGAGACACTTGGATACCTAACTGTGAGTGTTGTGCTGTGCTTTTGTTGCTGGCGAGGGCATTAGGCCCTGCCAGGTTCTGGTAGTGAGGGAACTACCTGTGAAGTTAGTGCCCCGACAGGGCTAGGATTTCTATTTATGTTTTCTTTATGTTTCTGACATTGTACAATAAAGACTGGCGCTGACCAGCTTGTACTTGTATCCAGACTGGTGTGCTGCTTCCCTGCTGCTGTGTGTGTGTGTAAGGAAGGAGTCCTCTACCCAGGAGAGGGACCCCCTAACCTAACTGTGTCACAATATATATATATATATATATATATATATATATGCAAATAGTGGACTTTGCACTTTCGAATGATTATATATATATATATCATCATTTGAAAGTACAAAATGTAGTATACAACCCACAAAGAAATAAAATAAATGTAGGATAAATATAAAATATGTATGTAAACAATTTATTACTGAAAATATAAATTGCATATGTGCCCATGATGAAGGTGTGAGAACACCGAAATGGCCATCGGGCCATTTATATGGACTGCATATTTGTCACCAGGCTGCCAATATATGCTAAGCACACGCTGCTATGCTTTTCATTGTACTTTTTTCACTCTTCTTGGCTGTATTCACTCTAAAATGGCTGTATTTTTTACACTACTAAATTTGACTATTTTGCATTGAAACTGGTGTGCTGGTCCTTTCTTTATAGTTTCTCATGGGAACTTTAAGCTTACTATATTGCATTGATACATTGAGGATTGCAGCATCTTGAAAGATTCTTACAGTGAATCATGGCATTTTTTTTTTTTGTGCGGTCTCCTTGCCATTTGCGACCATCGGAGATTGCAACGAGACCCTTGTGGTAGGGTCTTGTGGCCACAAGCCCCAGAGAGCTTCTGGCTCTAATAGAGCCGGAAGCTCTCCCACTGACATCAGTGGTGATGTCAGTGGGGCCGCCCACAAACGGCAGGCGTTCGCTTGGGAACGCCTCCGTTTGTGAAGCCACGCTCCCGCCACGCCTACAAAATGGGGCGAGCTGTCGATCAACATTGACAGCCGCCCCTTTTGTAGTGAGCTACGGAGCAAGAGAATTTCTCTCTCGCTCCGGGGCAGCGCGTACACAGTGCCCACCATCGAGCCGCTTGCGAGCGCTGAAGCGCTTGCGAGCGGGTCTGAATCACGGCCTGTGTGCGGTTTTCCATTGACCTATATATATATATATATATATATATATATATATAAACAATTACATGTAGCAACACACACCTCTTTTCTTTATTTGTATAGATAGTGGGCACCACCACATCCACGGATCCTCTCTCCGTTCCGTTCATTTGTTGTACTCTACCCGGGCAGCAGCTATGGGCTTAAGCTCCGCCCCCAGATGTAATGCCCGCCTCCAATTGCCGACAGACTTAAGCCCTGCCTCCCGGCGACGTCAGTCATCGGGAAGGCAGGGAGATGGCTGGGTAAGTGGTCACTGCAAGTGGGAGTGGTTACGCGAGGGGCACGATCGCGTCCTATCGGCGGTTCCGCAGGACTGGTGTCACAGTGACAGAGTCCAGCGGCAGGCAGCGCCTTTTCAACTTCCCAGGTGCCTGGAGCTCACGCTCCACCGGAACCGCCCTTCCTACGCCCTTGTGTGTGTATGTGTGTTTGTCTGTGTGTATGCTGTGTGTGAGTATGGTTATAAGCTATGTGTGTGTATGAATGCTGCGTGTGTATGCTGTGTAGTTACGTATAGTTATATAGAAACCCCCCTTTAAAAATCCTGCGTTTGCCACTGAAAAGCATCAGTCAGCATTTCATCCAGCAGCTGACACCATACTTGCCGCTCAACAAAAGGGAAATTAAACTTGTGTATCATTGTTTTCAAAGACAATTTTTCATCGCAAAGTGCTGGGGGGAATTAGTTTTTGACTAGACTAACCATTCCATTGCAAAAACCTGTGGTGGGCCAATAAATTGAGCAACTTCCATTATGTGTATCAATGTTTTAATGTCACTTCAGGAATTTATCGATATACATTTTTTTTTAGTAAACTTAGCAAAATAAAGTGGAGTCTGAATAAAGCCAACACCTCACACAAGAAGAGTGGTAGAACCTCTACAATTGTAAAATGTTTCTTTTTTTAAAAGCCTAATAAACTATATTTTTAGGAATTGATAATTACATGTTACAACAAGTACTGTAGTGCTATATCAGCTGCACTTTATCCCCTGTCCTCTAACTTCAACACATGTTTTTATGTTAAAGGGATCCCTGGTTCATTACTGTACGTCTCAATACTGGCAAGGTCAACTCTGTTTTGCTGCAGTGCAATATTGTGAGGCATAAAGTATGCATTTACAATGTTTCCAGCTTTATCGAGAGTGTATAAAAGTACACCACTGGATTTATCAAGGCACCTGAACCTGCTTTTCAACAGGTGCATTCTGTTGCATTCCTATTGGAAATATGTGCCTCATTATAACTCTGGTAAAAATTAGTTTTGTCTTTTATTCCAGTAATCTTGCTTTTCATTTGTTCACTGCCTTTTCAAAAGTATGTGTACCGGAGCATCTACTCTACTTACAATCCCTTCTTTTCCTCTCATCAGCTGTTGTAAATGTCTCAACATAGGAAAAAAGAAAAACCAGATGCATCATACAACCATTAATAAATATGCATAATATGCAAGGTTTTTGGCATAAATTTGGGCCAAGTTATGAGCTTACCCACCATCGTCACGGTAACCTCATCGGGTAAGTCCCTAACACTATTATTAATTGTTGTATGGTGCATCTGGTTTTTCTTTTTTCTATGTTGTAAAATTAAGTCTCAGCTAGGTAGCACATCCTATTAGAAGAGCTACGGTGTGCAGTCCAGGCCCCCTTTCCCCAAAATATCTCATATATTATGTGTGTGTGTGTGTGTGTGTGTGTATATATATATATATATATATATATATATATATACACACATACATGAAGGCCGAGACTTCTTCAATCTGGACTAGCACCCCGCCCACCTACCTCTGATGTTTTTAATTAGGGACCCATCATTTACTGACTGCAGTCTGTATAACAAAGCCACAGGTAAGACCTACATGCATTTAGTACTATGGAGCTATTCAGTTATGGGGTGAATTTTGGGGCGTGAGGCCCCTTGAACTGCTCTGGCTGGACCTCTTTGGGTCATCACTACTTAACACTTATTTTTAACACTTTATATCACTCTATGTTTGATTTTTGTTAGATTTTCACACACTTATTTTTAATTTTTTTAACACTTTCAACACTAAGACACTCACACTTACCTAACACTTCACACTTTACTGCTATTTTTTATTTTATTTGTGGGCTGGTTTGGGAGTCCCCCATGCCCCAGACATGAACCCCCATAGTGTTAGGGACTTACCCGATGAGGTTACCTTGACGATGGTGGGTAAGTTCAAAACTTTGGCCAAATTTATGCCAAAAACCTCACATATTATGCATAATTATTAATGGTTGTATGGTGCATCTGTTTTTTCTTTTTTCTATGTTGTAATATTAAGTCTCAGCTAGGCAGCACATCCCATTAGAAAGAGCTAGGATGTGCAATCCAGGCCCCCTTTCCCAAAATTTTGTATATGTCTACTTCTCCATTAACTCCACAAAAACTATTTTCTTTGACACAAATCTCTTGCCCAAATCGAGTCAAGTTGCACTACCAAACATGATTCTGTGCCGTATTGTAGTTACTAAATGCGAACTGTTCTATAAAATTTTGGAAACAAAAATACTGTATGTATGTTCAAGTTCTCAAAATATTTTTTTCTCCGAGTCTGTATAGGGATGTCTTAAGTTGCTCTATTTTCTCTTCACAGTACTAAACTATAGAAACCACTCAAACAAAAGCAATGTTTACTGAATGCTTGCTGCGTTTAGTAATAAATCCTTCAAGACTCTTGAACTAAGAGAAGTTAGAAAAATATTCTTTTGCTTCTTTTTTCTCATGTAGGCATAAAGATCTCCAGAGGGCATTAACTGCAGACAATGCTGTATGTTACTGTCGTCCAGATCTCACTCTTGATTGGCCAGATGCCTCTCAGCATGGTATAATGTAGATTTACAACCTCAATGTGCTGCATTCTAGCAGACTGTGCTGTCTTAAGCATTTTAGATAAATATTTTCCCATACACTCTGAGTTAGGTTAACTATTGGCAACACAGATAACAGCTTTAAGCTTACAGTAACATTTTCTATCCAAAATGCCTAAATGGCCAGTTACAAAGGTAAATTGGTCTCTGGAGAGAGGGAGAACACTGGGCCTATTTATCAATACGTCACTTTAAGAGCTTTTGGCAATTTGCCAGATTCTATGGATTCATCCTTCACTTGAGGCACAATAAGACATCTAGTGTTTTAAAATGTATTGAATATGTGCTTTCTTCCAAATTGTTGCATCTATGGGTTACATGTTGTGGTTCTTTTTGCATTTACTGTATATTTTCTGCAATATTTGATTTAGTCAGGTGCATATTCTCGTCATATGTTTTATGCAACACCTGTTCAGCAATACACCCGGCCAACATGATAACACATCATCAACTATATTTCCATAAGGCTGGTTAACAATTGTCATTGTGTGGTTGAGTAAAAAAAATGCAATTTATATTTAAACACAATGAACGAATGCAGGTATGTCTGTGCATCTTAACGCCATTTCAGGGGCATGAATAATTAAGAGGCAGCGTCATAATACACGTCACATGGCTGAATTACGCACTGCAACACTCGCAGTGCTTGCGGTAGGGTATGGTCAACCACAAGTGCTGCGTATGGGTCCGATGTTACTCGATGTTACCGATTGTTGAATACACTTCCTGGAGATGACGTGTATTACTAAGGGAAAGTGGGAGTCTTATGACAGGCTGGTGAGTGTCTAAATACACACCGCGATCGCACGGCAAGACATAGTGGGCATGCTAATGTCTTGCTAGCGATCACAGGATGTGCATACTCAGGCTGCTGATGCCTGCGTGCGAACACATCCTAGCGAGCAGGTCTGAATCAGGTCCTGAACTCGAAAAGCAAAATCCCTTAGCAAATCACAAATTTACTAATAATGGATTTTGCTTTCGATTTTCAACTCAAATTTGATCTTGTTTCAGTTTAAGAAGGGATTTGTTGTTCGATTTTGCATATTCATGTCCAAATCGAACAGCAAATCCCACTCCAAAATGAACTTCTAAGCCCCAAATGAATAGAACTGCTTCATGCTTTAGTTTTCAGCATGAGCAGTTCTATTTGGCACAGATACATGCATACAACAGTGAGAAGCATGCATGTATCTCACTGTAAGAAGCTTGTAAAGAGTTAATGTTAAAAAAGAATTACGTGGGATCCCCCCCTAAAAACAGAACCAGCCCCGGACTTTTCATAGCCAGTCCTGGTTTAGTAAGTACAGGGGAAAAATTGCATAGAGTTCCCCTGTACTTAGCGCAACCAGCACCAGACTCTGATCTAGTCCTGGTTCTGGAATTATAGGGGAAAAAATGCATAGGGTGCCCCTGTAATTTCCACAACCAGCACCGGAAACTTTCTAGCGGGGGACGGGGGTAATGTCACAGCCAGGGAAACCCTATAAGCGGGTTCCCCAGCCGAAACATTACTACTGACCGCTAGTCAGCCCAGGCTGGGGATCACTGGGGAGTTGGGGACCCCCCCAATAAAAGGGTCCCCATCTCCAGGGCACCCCAGGCCTAGGCTGATAGCCTGGGGATATCCCCGGCACCCGTGGACTGTGGGTGTCAGGTTGATAGTGTAAAAGTATAGTGTAAACATTGTCTTTACGAGTAGAAATGCAGGTCCCAGCAAGCCTCCCCTGCATGCTGCTACTTGGAGATCCACAAGTACTGTACCAGCATGCGGGGCATTAAGGGCCCGCTGGTACCTGTAGTTCACCTGTAAAGAAATGTTTAAATAAAGACAATACACACACCGTGACAGTATACGTTTAATACATACATACACATTCACACATACTCACCTACATTTCCTTGACCGGTCCTCTTCTCCCTGTAGGCATCCTTGGTCTTCGTAACATAAAAAAACAACCCATGAACTAGGTATCAACCATGATGGGCTGACTTCTCTCAGCCAATGAACGATCAGACACTACAAAGGAAAATGCCGCTTCTGAGCTCTTCATTCGGGAGGTATCAACCATCGTGGTTGGTACCTAGTTCATGGGTGTTTTTTTTATTTTTTTTATGTTACAAAGTCCAAGGATGCCTACAGGGAGAAGAGGACCAGTCCAGGTAATGTAGGTGAGTATGTGTGAGTGAGTGTGTATGTATGTATTAAACGTATACTGTCACAGTGTGTGTGTATTGTCTTTATTTAAACTATTCTTTACAGGTGAACTACAGGTACCAGTGGTCCCTTAATGCCCCGCATGCTGGTACTTGTGGATCTCCAAGCACCAGCATGTGGGAGAGGCTTGCAGGGACCTGCGGTTCTACTCGTAAAGACAATGTTTACACTTATCTTTTTACACTACACTTTTACACTATTAACCCGGCACCCACAGCCCACAGGTTACGGGGATAGCCTCGGGCTATTGACCTAGGCCGGGGATGCCCTGAAGAGGGAGACCCCTTTATTGGGGTCCCCCTCTCCCCAGGGATCCTCCCAACTCCCCAGGGATCCCCAGCCTGGGCTGACTAGTGATCAGAAGTAATGTTTCGGCTGGGGAACCCAGTGATAGGGTTCCCCTGGCTGGGACATTACCCCCACCACTAGAAAGGGTCCGGAGCTGGTTGTGGAAATCACAGGGGAACCCTACGCATTTTTTCCCCTGCAATTCCAGGACCAGATTAGAGCCAGGAGCTGGTTGCGCTAAGTACAGGGGAACCCTACGCAATTTTTCCCCTGTACTTACAAAACCAGGACTGAAAATGGAGAGTACAGGGCTGGTTCTGTTTTTAGGGGGGACGCCACATCATTTTTTTTTTGAACATTAACTTTTTACAAACTTTTTAAAGTAAATTACATGCATGCATCTCACTGATGTATGCATGTATCTGTGTCAAATCGAACTGCTCATGCTGAAAACTAATGCATGAAGTTCTTCTATTAATTTGGGCATTTGTAGTTCGATTTTGAGTTAGTTTTTCATTCGATTTGCAAATCGAATGTTAATAAATGAAAGGATCCTATAGTCCTTCATGGAAAAACAACAATGTTTTTCAGAAATTCGATTTCATTTCAATTCCTTTTTCTGTTCGATTTGACATTCGATTTGGGCTTTAGTAAAAAAATTCATAAAAAATTTAACCAAAATCGAATGCAAAATCGAACAGAAAACAAACTCGAACCTTGGTAAATATACCCCCAGGACCTGTGTGACTCATCCGCACAGCAAAACTACTTTGGTAGATTGCACTAATCAGTTATTGTGTGCAACATTTGTACATCTGTGTGCGAATGAGTCTGAATCTGTTGTGCTTCATCTGCAACTTTGTATGTGTTTAAAACTAATTGCTGTGTGGTTAAAGTCGCAGCCCCGCATGTCTAGTACACTGTGAGTGGTGTTTCGCCACGTCTGCAATGTGAATAAGATGCAAAATTAAAGAAAAATATGCAACACTACACCTCTTGGAGCAGCTCAACCGTGGCGGGCGCCTCGCGCCGTATGGTGTCTTGAGGATAGATGTATGAGGACACATCTGTATACAGTACTTGCAGTTGATATGGGCAAGTATCAAATTATTTCTCCTATTCATTTAAATAGCTACCATCCATTTCCACATCCTAGCCAAATGCTGCATAGAAACCATGAGACTGGTTTACAGTTACACTGTTGCTTTGTAGTAATGTGGCACATTCGGGAATGGGGTTTATGTTGGAGGTGGGGAAGGGATGGGAGTTGTGGTATATGGAGTATATTGCCCTGTTGGATGTATTTGAACATTTCAAAAACTGATGAGATATTGGTTATCCTTGTAGGTAATACCGTGTTCTACTGTAAATTATTAATGTATACGTTATCCTTGTAGGGAAGACCTTGTAGTTCTGCTTCTTCGGATTCAGTAGGAAGAAAATGGGTGAGTTTGGAATACAAAAAGAAAATTAGGCAGATTAAAGTGTACTTTTTAGTATACTCTTTAAATTGTACCTACTAGCTAGGGTTTAAATGAACAATGGGTTAGTGCAAGCAAATTTTAGTACTGTTATAATATATGCTTTAAAGCTCCCCTTATGCCAACCTTCCCACATGCCCCTTAAAAGCATTTGATGCCTCCATAATCCTACATGTAATATGACATTAGGTGCTAAGGGGCATATCTATAAAAAAAATATGCGGGATATCCCCAGAAAAACAGCTACAGATATTAAGTACTACCCAGATGTTTCCATGTACAATCACAGCATCAGTACCAGAGATATCTTCTGTGGCCAACAGTTTTCAATTGCAAAAGTAGCCCCAATGCTGAATTTATTTCTGAATCTTAGCCATCTTCACATAGCGCTGGCCATTGCAGCCTATGGGATATACTTCTGAACATTTACACAGTGTGATGAATGCGCATGTGCAGTAGTGCAGCTGGGTCCTGATCCTATTTGTAGAGTGATCACATTTGCGATCATATTACTTTTACACATTGCAGGGACAGTCTCCTAACGAAGCTTCTGCCCTTGGGTGAGAAGAATAATAACACTACTCAACAGCCATTTTGCATCTGACATGATATACTGTACATCAATTTCCATACAATTTTGTGTGCAGTATCCAAATATACCATCATAAATTTGATATTGTGTAAGGTTTTTGAGATATTTTGTAACATTTTAAATAAAACATGAAAGTATTTAATCACAGTGAGTGCTCGCCAAGACTCCCTTCTGACTGCGTTATAGGGTAAGCATCCTGCCCAGACTCCTTGTCCTGTAAGTCATCAGAATTCCTCTCATCATCAGAATTGTCTTCTTTGTGCTGGTCCTGGAGCAGAACTCTATTCTTAGAACTGGATGCTGTGTTGCTTTCTGGCTCCTGTCCCAGCTCTGGCGTGCAGAGGGGGAAGTAGGAAGTTCCCTGGATTGTACCATGACCATCAGTAACTGGGGGGTGTTCTCAAAGTGGGCTGCTGGTTGATGATAGATCACCTTAAGGAGATGTGTGGCCCTCACACCACTGGTCGTGACCAGTGCAAGTGGTGATTTTACCTTTGTTTTCATTTCTGCTTTTTAAATCAGTGGTATTCTTTTCTTTTGTTCATTATTTCGTATTTCATGAGTGCTGTTTGTAAGTACATATGAAGTAATGCTGACCATACACGGGACGATTGATCACACGATTTGGGCAGATTCTACAGGTTGGACAGACCAATCATTTGAAAACAGTTGTATTTTGAGTCTTCTGCGACACCGATGCCCGTCCCCGCCGTCGTCCAGTTGGATCGCAGATCAGATGGTTTTGCAGAGAGATCTCAACTGATTGTGTAGGAATTGACACACATTATGTGATGTGATTGATCAAATCGTATGGTCTTATGTGAAATAGTTGCATTTTAAATACAAATCGTCCTGTATCTGAAGGGAAGAATCTCAAGGGAAATCGTACAACTGATCTGACCAACTTTTGAATCTCACCGTGTATGGCCACCTTAATGGTAGCCGCTAAAATTTGTGGGTGTGTAAATGATCCTGATAACTTTATTGTTATGTATGTGGTAAGTTCACACCAAAACGTCAAAGAAAGCCTGTTAGCACCTTGATAAAGAAGGCTTATAAAATGTATTTTGCTCTTAGTGACCAGAATAAAATCTGGGCACCCCATATCTTTTGTATAACCTGCACGAATAATCTGACAGTATGGTTGAAAGGAAATTGCCGTATAATGCCGTTCACTGTCCCAATGGTATGGTGTGAGCCTAAGGACCACTGTGCTAGTATTGCTGGGCATTCCAGTAAAACTAAGCACACTAACAAATATCCCAATGTGTTTTCAGAGCTAAAACCTGTGCCTAATGGAAGAGGGCTGCCTGTTCCTATACCTCGTGTATGTACCAGTAAATCGGGGACATAATAGAAAAGCGAGTCAGAAGATACAGAAATTACAGCTGGGTATCGCCTCAAAACTGACAAATCACCTCACATAAAAGAACAGGAATAATTAAATGATTTGGTTTGTGACTTGAACTTGTCAAAACAACAAGCCAAAGTTTTGGGTTCAAGAATGGAACCTTCTGGCTTAAGGTATGAAAATTTCAAGTTTTAGAACAAGAAACTTTTCTTAGGCCACATTTCTGAAAAGAAAAATTCAATATATATGTGTACTGATGCAGGCTTGCCTACACTCCCGAATATCGGGTGCCACTCCCACCCTCCCAGAAAGGCAGGCAAGCCTCCCGGTGGCCCCCGTCTCTCCCGACCTACCCCAGGGAGTAAATAGAGAAACCCCTGTAGTGGATGGGCCCACTGACGCGATTCTTGCTGAATCGCGTCATCGTAGCCCCGCCCCCTGCTTTACAACGCTGTTTATTCCGGCATTGTGAAGAGGTGGTGGGGCCGTGATCTCGCAATCATGCCCCCCAGAACCGCCCCCAAAATGGCACTATCGTGCGGCCATGCCCCCCACTGTAAGCTGACATTAAGCTCCTGGAAGAAGGTAGCTGAAAGTCGGCAAGTATGGTACTGATGTTAACGGTGTAATGATTGTGTTTGGTGTTCAGCACACTACTAAGTGGCGACTGTTTATTGGCTTCTTGAAGAGTACTGTAGTCTGAAAACAGTGTTACTCTATAATGGGAACAAACTCCATTCAGTGCCTTTGGCATATGCATAGTAGGGGTGAGCGGGTTCGGATTTCTGAAATCCGAACCCTCCCCGAGCCCCCCGATCCGAGGCCGATCCGAGTCAGGCTCGACTTTTCCCACCTGACTCGGATCTGAAATCGAGGCAAAACGTCATCATCCCGCCTTCCGGGTCTCGCGGGTTTTGGATCCTATATAAGGTACCCACGTCGGCGCCATTTTCTCACTCGGCTGTGGACAGTGAAGAGGGAGGGTGGGAGTTAGGGCTGGCTGGGCTGTGTAGTGTAGTGTAGTGTTGTAGTGTAGTGTTGTGCTGTGCTGCGCTGTGCTGCTGTTGTCCATAGGGGCTGCAAAGTCCATAGGGGCTGGCTGGACTGTGTTGTGCAGTCAGTTGTCCATAGGGGCTGTGTCCACTCCAAAGTCCTGTGCAGTGTCCCAGTCCTAAAAGGGTGCTGTAGTGTTGTCCAGGGGGTGCTCTGTCCGTCAAGGGTGCTCCCCCAAGTGCAAAAAAAAATAATATTTTTTCTGTGTTTGTGAATTGTGTGCACTGTGGCTGCACGTGCAGGAGCATCACCAAGCGTGCGCCTGTGTCACATAAGTAAAAGGCCAGCTGGCTTGTCCGTTAAAGGGTGCTGTAACCCCCAAAGGGCACTCCAAACAAAATAAAAAAATATATTTTTTGTGTTTGTGAATTGTGTGCGCAGTAGCCGCACGTGCATCAACAAAGTAGAGGCAAGCGTGCGCCTGTGTCCCATAAATAAAGGGCCGGCTGGATTGACCGCTAAAGGGTGCTGTAACCCCCAAAGGACACTCCAAACAAAATAAAAAAAAATATTTTTTTGTGTTTGTGAATTGTGTGCGCAGTAGCCGCACGTGCATCAACAAAGTAGTGGCAAGCGTGCACCTGTGTCCCATAAATAAAGGGCCAGCTGGATTGACCGCTAAAGGGTGCTGTAACCCCCAAAGGGCACTCCAAACAAAATAAAAAATTTTTTTTTTTGTGTTTGTGAATTGTGTGCGCAGTAGCCGCACGTGCATAAACAAAGTAGTGCCAAGCGTGCGCCTGTGTCCCATAAATAAAGGGCCGGCTGGATTCACCGCTAAAGGGTGCTGTAACCCCCAAAGGGCACGCTAAACAAAATTTAAAAAAAATGTATGCGTTTGTGAATTGTGTGCACTGTGGCAGCACGTGCATCAACAAAGGAGCAGCGCCAAGCGTGCGCCTGTGTCCCATTAGTAAAGGGCCAGCTGGTTTGTCCATTAAAGGGTGCTGAAACCCCCAAAGTACACTCCAAACAAAAAAAATATATTTTCTGTGTTTGTGAATTGTGTGCACTGTAGCCGCACGTGCATCAACAAAGGAGCAGCGCCAAGCGTGCGCCTGTGTCCCATAAGTAAAGGGCCGGCTGGCTTGTCCGTTAAAGGATGCTGTCACCCCCAAAGTACACTCCAAACAAAATAAAAAAATATTTTCTGTGTTTGTGAATTGTGTGCACTGTAGCCGCACGTGCATCAACAAAGGAGCAGCGCCAAGCGTGCGCCTGTGTCCCATAAGTAAAGAACCGGCTGGCTCATTTCTTAAATAGTGGTGTAACCCACAAAGTGCACTACTCTCCAGCAAAAATAAAAAAATATTTTCTGTGTTTGTGTGCGCCTTAGCCGCACGTATATATCAATATAACATAAATGGAGGACCAAACTTTCTCCGATAAAAATAAAATAGGGATAGATCAAGAACCACTTCCTCCTAGTGCTGTTGCTGCTGCTGGGAGTTGTTCATCATCCCAGAGAGGAAGTAGAAACACCACTGCTTTTACTAAACAATTGAACCTCCAACAGTCCCTAGCGAGGAGGATGAAGGACGACAGCAGTCATCCTGAAGCAAAACGTATAACTGAGGCCTTGACTGCTATGTTGGTGTTAGACGTGCGTCCGGTATCCGCCATTAGTGCAGTGGGATTTAGACAATTGATGGAGGTAGTGTGTCCCCGGTTCCAAATCCCGTCTAGATTCCACCTGCATCCTCAAAGCAGCAGCGACAAGCGTGCGTCTGTCTGTTAAAGGGTGATGTAACCCTCAAAGTGTGCTCCACAAACAATAAAAAAATTCTTCTTTTTTTTTCTGTCTTTGTGAAATGTGTGGGCTATAGCCGCACCTGCTTCCTTAAAGCAGCAGCGACAAGCATGTGTCTGTCTGTTAAAGGGTGGTGACACCCTCAAAGTGTGCTCCACAAACAATAAAAAAATTCTTCTTTTTTTTCTGTCTTTGTGAAATGTGTGGGCTGTAGCCGCACCTGCATCCTTTAAGCAGCAGCGACAAGCGTTCATCTGTGTGTTAAAGGGTGGTGTAACCCTGAAAGTGTGCTCCACAAACAATAAAAAAATTCTTCTTTTTTTTCTGTCTTTGTGAAATGTGTGGGCTGTAACCGCACCTGCATCCTTTAAGCAGCAGCGACAAGCGTTCATCTGTGTGTTAAAGGGTGGTGTAACCCTCAAAGTGCGCTCCACAAACAATAAAAAAATTCTTCTTTTTTTTCCTGTCTTTGTGAATTTTGTGGGCTGTAGCCGCAGGTGCATCCTCAAAGCAGCAGCGACAAGCGTGCGTCTGTCTGTTAAAGGATTACATCAGTGACAGCATCCAAGTAGGCATGTCAGACAGTCCGTACCTGTACTGGCAGGAAAAAGAGGCAATTTGGAGGCCCCTGTACAAACTGGCTCTATTTTACCTGAGTTGCCCCCCCTCCAGTGTGCACTCCGAAAGAGTGTTTAGTGCAGCCGGGAACCTTGTCAGCAAAAGGCGTAGGAGGTTGCTTCCACAAAATGTGGAGAAGATGATGTTCATAAAAATGAATTATCAACTTTTCCAGGGAGACCAGCTTCCAGAACGTACAGAGGGACCTGTGGTGGTGGATTCCAGCGGGGACGAATTAATACTCTGTCAGGATGAGGATGTACACAACACTGAAGAGGGTGAGGAATCGGTGAATGAGGAGGATGAGGATGACATCTTGCCTCCGTAGAGCCAGTTTGTGCAGGGACACATTAATTGCCATCTTGTTTTGTGGGGGCCCAAACGAACCAATCATTTCAGCCACAGTCGTGTGGCAGACCCTGGCGCTGAAATGATTGGTTTGTTAAAGTGTGCATTTCCTGTTTATACAACATAAGGGTGGGTGGGAGGGCCAAAGGACAATTCCATCTTGCACCTCTTTTTTTTCTTTGCATTATGTACTGTTTGGGGCCTAGTTTTTCAAACTGCCATCCTGTCTGCCACTGCAGTGTCACTCCTAGATTTGCCACGTGTTTGTGCCGCCCAGTCGTGTTGCTTAGCATAGTCATCCATCTACCTCGGTGCAACCTTTTGGACATAAAAACACTATTGTGAGGTATGAGGTGTTCAGAATAAGCTGGAAATGAGTGGAAATTAAGGTTTTTGAGGTTAATAATAGCATAGGAGCAGAAAAATAAACACATTCTGTGAATTTAGCTGTTTTTATGCTTTTTTTTTTAAAAATACAGATCCAAAACACAAAACCCAGAACCCAAAACACCGAAGGGTGGGTTTGGCAAAACCAATCCAGATCCAAAACACGAAGAAAGATCCAGATCCAAAACCAAAACACAAAACACGAAAAGTGGCCGGTGCACACCCCTAATGCATAGCTTCCATGTCTAATTACATCCCCTTTCACAGTCCACACATAACCTCACACATTGTCTTTCTTTCACATCCTCCTGACATTTGGCCGACATTCCTGTGTGACTGGATCATGCAGCCCACCAAGAAAATCTGCAGTCTGGCTGGATCAAATTGCAATATATAGCACCTATCCTTGTGTATCAATGTCTATTTCCCTATAGATTGTAAGCTTGCGAGCAGGGCCTTCCTACCTATACATCTGCCTGTTATTACCCAGTTTTGTTCTATTAATGTTCCAATTGTAAAGCACAACGGAATATGCTGCACTATATAAGAAACTGTTAATAAATAAATAATAAATATGCAGTGGACATGAAAAAAACTTATGAAAGTATGGCTGTGTTATTGGATCATGGATTAATCTTTGTTGTGACTTAGGCCCGTATTCAAATTGAGGCGAAAAGTCCGGATCCGCGATACTTTTTCGCCGATGACGTCATTTTCGCCTGTTTTGCTTCAACCCCATATTCAATTTGAAAGACTTTCCACCTAGGCAGAAAGTCAATACAATGTAATAGGCGAAAAAGTTTCGCCTATGAATAGCAGGCGGAAAAAAGTGCAGAATTGGGGTTTTGGGGTGCAACGTTGCGGGAACCCCCCTGCAGCCTTCAGACAGTCACCCAAAGGTAAACTGTGTCAAAAAAAATTGAAAAAACACTTAAGGACACTCCAAAAAATTACTTTGAAAAAGGGGGCAAAAAAAAATGTTGGGGTACAAAGTTAAAAACTAGCGAACTTGACTCTGGGGGGGTCCCCAAGTGTTTTTTTTTATTGCAGGTGCTTGCGGAAGGTGGATTTTTCACAATTTTTTCAACTTCACTTTAGCAACTTTTAAATATGCTGACCCCCATTTTCAAGTACCCCAAATTTGCTGGGATAAGTTATTTTCAGGTAAAAATACTCCTGAATACTATTCTGCACCACGTAAAGAAAAACGCTATTTAGCAGCTATTAAGGCCGTTTAAAAAGACCAAATACCTTCAGCAAGCCAAATCGGGGGGTACCATAGGGAACCCCATGTCAGAGCATCTTTTGGGGGGTGTCAGGCTGATTTCCCCAAATCTGATAGTACTTTCCGCCTGTTCAAGTTTCGCAGGGTCCCGTTCTCGAGTACTTTCAAATGGAATACGGGGTAAAGTGGGCACGTGTGCGATACTTTTCCGCCTACAAAACAGGCGAAGTAGGCAAAGTCAGGGACGCGAAAAAGTATTGTGGCTCGGCTCAAATTGAATACGGCTCTTAAATGTAGTTACACTGCTGTTCGGTTTGCAAGGTGAATTCACAAAGTACTGCTGTTTTCTGTGTTTATGACAGCAGAGACACTTAAAATCACTATATCACAAAGAAGTGGCCAGAGAGAGATACCTATGCTGCTGTAGAGAAAAAGGTTAAGTATAATCCAATGGTTGAGCTGAATAAAATAATTTTACTTCCGCTTCAAAGTAAGTTGGGCATAATGAAGAATTTAGTGAAAGTTCTGAATAAAGAAGGCCAGTCTTTCAGTTATCTAAAGGAAAAGTTTCCAAGGTTAAGCACTCCCAAATACGAAAACTGCTTATAGATTAAATACATAGGGGTCAATCCTATTATGTGCGAATTGCCATTGCAACGGCTCGTTTAAACGCCGGCAACGGACCGGCACCTTGCACCCTTCGCGGCCCGCTCTTAGCCCGAATTCACAGAATTTTGCTTGCAACCCTATGGGGCTGTGAGCAAAATTCAGCAAATCCAGGCTGCCGTAAAGCGCGTCCATTGCAGCGGGCTAATAGAGATTGACCCCTTAATGTTAAATTGACAGATATTGAGTCTGCTGCTTGGCCCTCCTTCAAGGTTGTTGTGTGTGAAATCTTTGGGAACATAAAAGAGGCCAACTACTGTACTTGTCCATTGTGAATGAACTATTGGCCAACTACAAGAATATGGGCTGTAGAACGTCACTTAAATTTCACTTATTACATTCCCATCTAGACTTTTTCCCTGACAACCTTGGCAGTGTAAGTGATGAACAGGGGGAACGTTTTCACCCAGATATTCTGACATTGGAGCATCGCTACCAAGGACACTGGGACCCTGCAATAATGGGAGACTGCTGCTGGTTCGTTTTTAGAGACACCAATAAGACACTGTACAAATAGAAAGCATCAACATCCTACAGTATTTCCCTAAAGCAAAGTGACTTGACATGTTATTTTTTATTAACAATTACATTATGGCTAATTTGGATTGTTAAGAGTTTCCGAGGTTTAATTTCTGTATTTTTATTAGTATTTTATAAATACAATTATAATATTTCAATTCTATAGAGATTAATTGAAATTTTCACTTATCTTACTTCTTCAGATATAGCTAATACCACTTTGGTTATTTGTGTGTATTTAATAATTGTGATGTGATAGAGAAAACCTGATTTTTCCACGAATTCAGCATTCAGGCAAAGTACACATATTCACATGCCAGATTCAGAGAATTGTAAGAATTTTGTTGAGTAGTGTAATACATGGCCACTATACATAATAAATTATTGCCAAAAAACGCAGCTCTAAGAAATTAGAATTATCAGGACCAAGTCCCAATAATTGATAAATATGCCACATAGCAATTTGTCTGAAGGGTGGTTTACTGTCCATGGCTCAGGCTGGATGATGCATTAGGCCCCAATTACTCAGAGAGACAACAATCATGGTACTGTGACAGCGAGAACAGGGCAGACAGGGATTGGAGCATGCGCAGCCAGTTCCTATTGGCTGCAGCGTGCACAGCAAGCTTCTATTGGCTGCAGTGTGCACAGCCAGCTCCTATTTGCTGCAGCACACACAGACAGCTCCTGTAGGCATGTGCAGGTCTTATGGGACCCATTCATTTTGCAAACCTGGGTTCCTTGCCACTTACTGTATAGCGCGTAATAGGCACTATAGTGCGTAAGTGCAATCTCTGATACTACACAATAAATGGCCTTAGGCCTTGTCTGGAGGATGCCTTTGGTCTTAGGATATATTTACAGGGGTAAGAACTTAACATTGAGATCACAGGAGAAGACCTTGGAAATTAGGAGTGAATGAATTACATATACCATCCAAAGTGGTTTGGAGAAAGCCCCGCTTAGGAGGCACAATTTGAGATAAGCACTATAAAAATATATTTAAATATAGATAATGATTATGCAAATGTTAAAATTCTAGAATGTACTATACCATAAGCTCCCTATGTCTTTGTGCTGTTTTTCGATTTGTTGCAGGTCCTAGGTGGTGTGTGTGTGCACTTGTAGTACTATCCTTCTAGGGCCAAGGGTCAGTAAACACACCACCACAAGAAGGATCCCAGGCATGGTGGGGACCTAAAATGAGGTCCTCACAAATCTGACCGCAGTGGTCATCACAGGAGGCATGCCCAAGGTCCACCACATCAAAAGCCACAATGTCTCCATAAGTCATGTTTTTAAAATGATCATGTGTGTCCGTGTGCTAGTGATGCAGTGTGTGTGTGAGTGCCCAGCCACAATTAAATTTTTTATTTTTTGGGGAGCTGCAGTGGAGCCAGCAGCCACCAAAAGGTACCACGGAAAGGGGTCCCTTTCCCCGGCAACCAATGGCCACAGGGGAACCCACTGAGAGAACGAGGCTTATTTATATTTTACACAGGTGCTGCAGTAGCACCGGGAGGCCATGAGGATGTGACGTGGTGGGACTGCAATTGACAGCCTCAGGGGAACCTGCTGAGAAGCCAGACTGCATTTATAGAATTTTTCCTAGGCATTGCAGTGCCACCAGCTATCCACTGGGAAGTGCCGCGATGAGTAGAATGCTGCATAGTCTCCCCGGCCAAGGCAGCTTAGTTCTGGGCTTAAGAGTAGGCTTTGGAGAGGTCTGAGGAATAACCATAGGTGTCCGGGAAGCACACCACCTTTCCTGCATGATTCTGAGCTGAAGAGAAGTCTACCCTGCCAAGGCAGCCTAGTTCTGGGTTTAAACCACAAGTTGCAGCTGTGTCCCCTGGAACTGGCCCTATGGTCTTGATGAGGATAAACTGAATTCAGTTCGACCAGCATTGGTTCTAGTACCCTTGAGAGAATTCCATCAGCATATACAGTCAGGTGCATAAATATTGGGACATTGACAGAATTTTCATATTTTGGCCTCTATTCACCACCACAATGGCTTTGAAATGAAACAAACAAGATGTGCTTTAACTGCAGACTTTCAGATTTAATTTGAGGGTAATTACATCCAAATCAGGTGAACGGTGTAGGAATTACAACGGTTTCTATATGTGCCTCCTACTTTTTAAGGGGCCAAAAGTAATGGGACAAACTAAACAATCCTAAATCTAACTTTCACTTTTTAATACTTTGTTGCAAATCCTTTGCAGGCAATTACAGCCTGAAGTCTGGAACGCATAGACATCACCGGATGCTGGGTTTCATCCCTGGTGATGCTCTGCCAGGCCTCTACTGCAAATGTCTTCAGTTCCTGCTTGTTCTTGGGGCATTTTCCCTTCAGTTTTGTCTTCATCAAGTGAAATGCATGCTCAATCGGATTCAGGTCAGGGGATTGACTTGGCCATTGCATAACATTCCACTTTTTAGCCTTAAAAAACTCTTTGGTTGCTTTTGCAGTATGCTTCGGGTCATTGTCCATCTGCACTGTGAAGCGCCGTCCAATGAGTTCTGAAGCATTTGACTGAATATGAGCATATAATATTGCCCGAAACACTTCAGAATTCATTCTGCAGCTTTTGTCAGCAGTCACATCATCAATTACAGTTCCATTGGCAGCCATACATGCCCACGCCATGACACTACCGCCACCATGCTTCACTGATGAGATGGTATGTTTTGGATCATGAGCACTTCCTTTCCTTCTCCATGCTCTTCTCTTTCCATCACTATGGTACAAATTGAACTTTATCTCATCTGTCCATAGGATGTTGTTCCAGAACTGTAATGGCTTTTTTAGATGTTGTTTGGCAAACTCTAATCTGGTCTTCTTGTTTTTGTGGCTCACCAATGGTTTACATCTTGTGGTGACCCCTCTATATTCACTCTTGTGAAGTCTTCTCTTGATTGTTGACTTTGACACATATACACCTACCTCCTGGAGAGTGTTCTTGATTTGACCAACTGTTGTGAAGGGGTTTTTCTTCACCAGGGAAATAATTCTTCTGTCATCCACCACAGTTGTTTTCCGTGGTCTTCTGGGTCTTTTGGTGTTCCTGAGCTCTCCGGTGCGTTCTTTCTGTTTAAGAATGTTCCAAACAGTTGATTTGGCCACACCTAATGTTTTTGCTATCTCTCTGAAGGGTTTGTTTTGATTTTTCAACCTAATGATGGCTTGCTTCACTGATAGTGACAGCTCTTTGGATCTCATATTGAGAGTCGACAGCAACTGATTCCAAATGTAAATGTCACACCTAGAATCAACTCCAGACCTTTTACCTGCTTAATTGATAATGAAATAATGAGGGAATAGCCCACATCTGTCCATGAAATAGCTTTTGAGTTGATAGTCCCATTACTTTTGGCCCCTTAAAAAGTGGGAGGCACATATAGAAACCGTTGTAATTCCTACACCGTTCACCTGATTTGGATGTAATTACCCTCAAATTAAACCTGAAAGACTGCAGTTAAAGCACATCTTGTTTGTTTCATTTCAAAGCCATTGTGGTGGTGAATAGAGGCCAAAATATGAAAATTCTGTCAATGTCCCAATATTTATGCACCTGACTGTATATACAGTATTGTTGTAGATAGACATAATTTGGAATCTGGAGTGTGACTGCTTTCTGATGGAGTGGCACCTCTTTCATCCTGCGGCTGAGATACGGAACAGGGAGTGTAGGCGTTGGCTGACACTGGGTCCCTAGGTTGTAGCTGGGGATGCCCGTCTCCATGAGTGACTCACAGGCAGATTTTGTGCTGTGTAGCCCCATGGTAAGCCCCTGGTAGCAACTGGTGTTGCATATTTACTAACTGCTTTCAGAGGTGGTGTTACCTGTCTCATGATGTGGCCAGGTAACAGAACCAGGAGAAGGGGTACCAGTTGGTCCTGGGTCTCTGGAGAGTAGCCAGCAATGGCACCTGCCTACTTGAGAACACTCGCAGGCAAGCAGTGTGCTGCGCAGTCCCACGGGAATACCCTGGGCCTGTTATGCACCCTGCAGTGGTGTTGGATGGAATTGCAGGTGGTATAACACTGATTTTGGAGGTTGTGGTAAATTTCTCATGATTCGGCCAGGAAACAGAACCAGGAAAAGGGGGATTGGTTGACCTGGGGTTCATGGAGAGAAGCTGGTAATGGCACCTGTCTGCCTGAAATCACTCACAGGTGGGTGGTGTACTGCGTAGCCCCCTAGGAAGCCACTGGGCCTGCTGTGCACCCTGCAGTAGTGGTGGCTTACTGCAGGTGGTCTAACACTGCTTTCAGAGGTGGTGATAGCTGCCTCATGATGTGGCCAGGTAACAGAACCAATAGAAGGGGCATTAGTTGGTCCTGGGTCTGCGGGAGTAGCCGGTACTGGCACCTGTCTACCTGAGTCCACTCGCAGGCAAGCGGTGTGCTGCGCAGACCCCTGTGGAAAGCCATGCTGGGATCAAGTGTCTGATCCCAGCATCGGCACAGCTGCAAGGGCAGGCAGAATGCGGGACACATCCGCGGCTGGCGCTGGAACAGTATGCTTGTTCCCAGCGCCGGCTAAGCAGACGCGGCGGGTACCTGGTGAAGGGACCGCCTGATCCCTTCCACCAGCGGTGGTAAAGCTGTGGCAGGAGAAGCTTGGCTCAGGGCGCAAGCTAAGCGGAGCTCGCTGCCCGGAATCCAAGAAGCGGCGGTGGCTGTTTGGCTCTGGGCGCGAGCCAACTGTGGCTTGCGGGCCAGCAGCCAATAGGAGGCAGACGCGACGAGCCAATCGTGGCTCACCTTGTCATAGCCCTGGCCACTCACGGCGTCTTGTATTAGACACCACTGAGCGGGAGACTTCAGTCCAGCGGCGGAGTGGGAGGATAGAAGACCTCCCGAAGCAAAGAAGACAGAAGGCACGGCAAGAGTTCCGGCAGCCGTGGAAGAGGCCAGAAGATGCCGCTGTCAAGAAAGAAGACAGGCAGCGCTGGTTGAAAGAAGAGAAGAAGAGGCGTGCTGCTGGCCAGGACAGGCCAGCGGCAGAAGAATGCGGCTGAAGACCTCAGAAGTGCTGCAATGGTGGGAAGTAAAAGAGCTAACGAAGCTCCCCACAGCAGCCTCTCCCAACGTACCGGTAGGCGGCCTTGGGCCATCGGTATTAACCCCTCCCTAGAGCACCAGGGTTGTTGGGCAAATAAACAGGCTCAAGGTCCGGGCGCAGTAGTGGGCATTAGGCCCTATAAGGATCAATTGCCCCAATTAGGTGCAAGTGATCTGGGTACTAGGCCCAGATCACTAAAGGAGTAAGTAGGCGGGCACTATGCCTGTGCCATCAGCCAGGCCCTAGGCCTGTACCCATTCAGGAGGGCACTAGGCCCTATACAGTAAGCCCCACAGTAGGCAAGCCCATAGACCTGAACCCTGTATAAAGTGACCCTGGGCATTAGGCCCAGGCCACTCCCTGAGCCCCACCATTAGGCAGGCCCATAGGTCTGAGCCAGCAACATAAAAAAGGGACTCTTGGCAGTAGGCCCAAGTCCCTCCTGTGCCCCGCAGTAGGCAGGCACAAAGCCTGAGCCACCAGCCTGTTGAACGTGATTCTGGGTAGTAGGCCCAGACAATGGGTATAGTAAGTAGGTAGCCCCTGTGTAAGTACATAGAGGTGTGAGCAGTTGTACGACTCTCACCCTCCAAATACCCCATGGAGAGCTGTCAGGCTCCCACCCTAACGTAATTTCCCAGTCACCAAGGAGAGGAGCTGGCCAGCTCTAGTTAGGCAGGTAACAAACATTTAAAGAGACAGTACCGTGTTTTACTCTTGCGTGATTACCATCTGTGATTGTTGTTCAGTGCAGGGCAAAAGTTTAGTTTATTGTTATACATGCCGCACTGCACACACAGTAGGTTGAGGGCGATGTTGTCGTAGTATGTGTAGTATCGTGACACAGGTTTAGGCCCTGCATGGCTGTGGTGTGTATCTCCTTACAGGGACCAGTAGGCGAGTGAGCGGATGTAGAGCAAGAGTGAACATGGTGAGCAATATCTGTACGTACTGTCTCTCACTGTCTGTTTGTTTCTTTCTGTCTACAGTACAGTGAGTTTTGCGACCCGGTGCAAGGTCGGGTCTTCACCTGGTGCGCGAGTACCTATAGGTGAAAATTCGAGATCTTAGGCCAAAAGTGCCAGTGATGATCTTCACCTAAAACCCGATTCTATCCCTCGGTCTGGTAGGTGTGTCGGTCAACGTGAGGAAGGACGGTACTCACATCATCTCCTATCTCCTAGGTCATCGTGTCCTTGTTCTGTTTAGAAATTCCAGGGCCGTCTGTTCAACATACGGCCAGAAGGTGAGAGGGTGCCACGCAAGGTAAGAAACAGAAGTATAACTGCACGACAGCAGGCACTGCACCGCACCCCTCTTACACCCCCAGAGAACCCCTGGGCCTGCTATGCACACTGCAGTGGTGGCGGATGGAATTGCAGGTGGTCTAGCTGATTTTGGAAGTTGTGGAAAATCTCTCATGATGCTTCCAGGAAACATAACCAGGAGAAGGGGCATTGGTTGGCCTTGGGCCCATGGAGAGAAGCTGGTAATGGCACCCCTGTTCCTGAGTGCACTCACAGGTGTGTGGTGTACTGCACAACCACCCAGGAGGTTGCTGTACCTCTCTCATGATGCAGTCAGGAGACACAACCAGGAGAAGGGGCATTAGTTGGCCCTGGGTTCCCAGGAAGATGCCAGTAATGGCACCTATCTCCCTGGGTGCACTTACAGGTGGGCGAAGTGTCACACTGGCTCCCCTCCCCCCGGGAGCACCAGGGCCTGACGTGCATCCTGCAGTGGTGGCGACTTGTAGTGCAGATGATCTAACACTGCTTTTGGAGGTGGCGGTTCCTCTCTCATGATGTGGCCAATAAACAGAACCAGGAGAGAGGACATTGATTGGCTCTAGGTCCCTGGCGTAGAGCTGGCAATGGCGCCAATCTCCCTGAGTGCACTTACAGGCAGGGGGTGTGCTGCATAGCCCCCCAGGGAAGCCCCTGGGCCTGCCATGAAAGTAAAAGTCATAGCAAGTTTCTCTATATGTGAACCTGCGGAAGGATCATTAACAGCCCAGATCATGGGATCCGTTGGCACACAGTTGAGTTGGGGTTGGGTCTGAAAGGTGTAGAGAAGCTTAAGGCAGTGGGGGCTGATTGATGAGGTGGAGAAGACTTCTGGCATGGCCTGAAAAGCTTGGTGGGGACAGCTGCAGCCAGGAAATTAGAAACTCTGGTCAGATGCCCCGTAGTATGCTTGCCTTTACATCCCTTGGATGCTCCCTTTGTGCCCCTCCACGCAACCTAGGGCTGGTGGCATCAAATAAACACAAGGTTAGCCTTATTGTGTGTGGTTGCTTTTCTGGTTTTCTAAATTGTATAGCTTGTTGGATTTACAACACATTGTAAGCATTGTATTCAAGATGGCAAAACTAGCATAGAAAATGAAAAAGCAATAACCACAAAGTATTGTAATTTTAGGTGGTCACTATAAAAGAAAGAAAGAAAATAAATACACACATTTGTCTTTAGTTTACTTTCTTGCAATTTATACTAAAAAACTCTTTTTGGCACTTTTGGGCAGAGTTTTTTTGCTGTTTTAAAGAGAGTAAGCAAACTAATGGTTTTTTTTCAGAAAAAAAAGTCTCCTAAAAAAAAGGTATAATTTGTGTGCTTTTATTTGCTAGATACATCCATATTTGCAGTATATTATTGTTAGCACCAATAGCAAAAGTCTTTCAGTTTTGCATACATATATGGCATTTATACTGCCACGGAGCTGGTACCATCTACAATATAGGTAAAACTGAGTGCAGGCATATTTATTGTCTGTTTTGATTCAAAAATGTGTCTAGTGGCTGCTCCCAATCAAGGCTATATAAGGCCTTGGTGTGGTTAATAAACCAGCTCTTGTCTAGATATTTTCCTCTCTACTTGAGTGGTGAGTGCATTTAACTGCAATGTAAATGTGTGTTTGGCATATATGCTAGTGTAGGACTTGCAAGAGTTGAGGTCCCTAGACGACGGGCTGCAAGCTTAAATGTTTTCATCAAAATATGAACAAAATCCCCATGCTTTTATTTCCTAGATACACACAGATTTGCAGTGTTATATTGTTAGAGCAGATAGCAAAAGTCTTTCTGTTTTATCATTTGTGTGACTACTGCATATAACATGACTAATATTGATTTTAGAATGTGATCAGATCAAAAAGTGTCAAAATAGATTAAACATAGGGTAGAGAAAACCCTCAGCGTTAGATGGATTATTTTTATTCAGTTACACCTAGAAATGCATTTTTATGCTGAAGATCCCTTTATACACAATAAGGTGCCCTCCTAAAAAAGCTTTACTTCATTTTTATAGTCTCATTTTACAAAATAACAATCTAGTTTTATTGCTCATTAAAACTATACAGAAGTGCACAGCACCCCCTAAAGAGGAATTGTTGCTGTGCTTCATAAAGGAGGTCCATGTTGTCCTATTTAGTATAAACTAGAATAACCTTCTACTATACTTTGCATGAAAAAAGTCCTATTTTCTGTACGATTCACTGTGCAACATTTCAATGGTACAAAGATAAGACAAAGTACAAAATAAATGTTGTTGGTCTGTGTACTGCATGTGAAATTTACATGCAACAATAAGTAATAAGTAGTTAATTATCATTTTGGATAAAGTTCAGTAAATTCCATATCACATTTTCATGTCAAACAAATTTTTATTCATATGGTACAAATTAAAAGTGACAGATCTGAAGCTTTTAAGAAATACACAAAGTGCAGCTTTACTGACCATACAGATATTGCTCTAGATTAATTACAGTTTTAGTTTATTCCAGTTTATAAAATTTAAAGCAACCTGTGCAGTTAAATCAGCTTTGGTTTCAGTGTCAGAGCATTAAGGAGCTTCCATTATAGTTTTTGCTTATCTTTCAGTCATAAGTCCACCACAATAAAACTCCTCTTCCCGTGGAAACATAGTATCTCCCTCAGTGTTGTCTTTCATTGTTAAGTTCAATGCTGGAAATGAGAAACTAAAGCAGTATGTTGTTCCAATCCGTTCAACCATTGTAGGCATTAAGCAATTATGATGAGAAGAACCTTTGGTGTCTCACAGTGGTGCTACAAATGAATTACACACAGAGGAAAAATATATATAGTAAAAGTGAATAATAAATCCTTTCTAGAAGTGGAAACATTGTCATGGAAATTGTATTTCAGGATTTACACCATTTTCGCTTTATACACTGTCAGGGTCTTGCAGAGCAGTGTTGTGAAACAATTACAAACATGTATGTTCTGCTTTCCATGTGACACTTTAATATTGCAAGATTGTCAGCAACATTTAGCCATATTTTTACAATGTGAATATACCTACATACATTGAGCTTTGGTCCAGCATTAAGACGAGCAAAGGCATTTTTACATGTTTCTTTTTGGTTATAGCTTGGTTATAGCTTGAGTATTTCTATACGCCTCTACTTTTTCATTGATGCTTTCTCTTGTTTCTGTCATGGCAATGTTGAGAAACCAAAACAGCCATCTTTGTTTGCAAGGCAGCAGGTCCACATTTTTTGTGAAGAAAAAAACAACAACACTAATACTGTATGTTAAGCTTAAATAGTTCTATAGATACTATGCTAATATTTTTATTTGATAGATTTAGATGGCGTCTAAAGAAATTGATATATTTAGGCTACTGAGGAGCTGGATGTTTTTGCTTCCTTTAAAATGCACTCCTTGATCTGTCTAGAGCAAATACATAAAGGGTCATTTATTAACATTGATCAAAAGTGCAAATTTGTACTAGAACATTTCAGTATATTTACTTTCAAGTATGGATGGAATATTTGGATTTAGTGCATTTGTACATCTTTGAGTCATATTAGTAAATAGCTCTTACCGACTACAGTGTGCCAGCTGAAATGTTTCCAACAACAAAACTTGTACATGGGACAATCAAAAGAGATTTCATAAATAGCTTTTCCTTTAACAAAAAAGCTTTAAGAGCTTGTCCTTTTCCAGCAGTGGCAGAGCTACAAGTCCCAGAATGCCAAAGCATGCTATGACCCGTAGCTCTCCAACAGCTGGGGAGTTGTGGGATGCCTATTTCTCCTCTAAACAATCATCAGCAATCACATGCAGAAATCTTGTTATCACTTGTACTTTTATATAGTATTGAGCCCTCTTTATACCAGCCCTTTTTTTTTTTATTAAAGTGATCATTGCTTACCTCCATGTATTATATGCAGAAAAATGCATTAACCATACTAATTCAGTTATGCACAACCATTATAATAACACCACACGTGTAATAACACTAGATTTGGCATGCGTTGAAACTAGGGTTAGTAAGGGGTAGCACTGATTAGTTTACTATCCATCCTTTATTTTATTATATTTAACATTATAATGACTAAATTTGTAGTTGTGAATTTAGGAGCTTCTGCGCAAGAGCTGTTTATTTCAGAAGCTGGACAAACTTATGGGGCCAGTCCACGTGGTCAGTTATGCTACCTATGGTGAATCACATGTATTTACTGGTATGTGGAGCAGATGCGGAGGGGAATCACCCACTCACAAGGGGTCAGACTCATTCATTCTTGTGAGAAACCCCATAAGGTTTCCCCACATCCAGGACCATTGTGCATTATGTGAATAAACTACAAATAAACTGACCTTTGTGCACTTCATCAGATCACAGACATAACTGTTTAAGTGCCATTTCCTCTTTTTTCCAACATAGGGGCATATACAATTGGGTGCGAGGTTTAGCGAGTTAAAAATCTTGCGCACCTCGCGCCCAATTCCAGAAAACCGTGGGTATGCGCGCTCCCGCTACCCGCGGTATTCAATTAAAATAATAGTGGTCACGGGGTTTTCAGCTCTGAAAACCCTGCGCCGCGTAAAATGCAAAAAAAAAACACCTACCTGGCAGGGGGTCTCTGCGGCTCCCAGTGGCTTCCCCTCTCTCTTCTTACTGGAGAGGGAGCTGCTGGGAGTCCTGGGGGCTGATGGGAGGAGCAAGGGCTGCTGGGAGATGTAGTACTCCCTGTGCCCATTCCGGGGGGGCCACACACACTCATGCAAACACACACACACACACACTCACTCATACACACTTATACCCCTTTTACACCAGAGCTAAAACCCGGGTTTTTGAAGGGTTAACCAGGGCAGCTCCCTGGTGTAAAAGTGACCCGGCAATCCAACCCAGGTAACTAGCAGGGTTTAACATGGGCGTAGCCCATGAAACCCTGCTGTGAGAACAGCGCACTCTGGGTCACGATGACCTGGAGTGCGCTGCTAGCTGGCCGATTGGTCCGGCTTTAGTGGCGCTTGGAGATGACGTCATCTCCAAGCGCCCACTTTCACTTCCGGAAAAGCCGGGTCTATGCAGACCCGACTCCAGTGTGAGCGGCGCTGACTCGGGAATATCCCGGCGCCTGTAAAATTCCGGGTCTGATCGGATAGGAACTTTATTCCGACTCTGGGTCAGACTCGGAATTTAGGTGGAAAAGGGGTATAGCATACACCACATACACTGGTATACTCACCCTGCTGTAGAAGAGCTGGCTCCCGACACTGGATGCAGAAGAAGATGCAGAAGACAGCGCTTCACAAGGTGAGTAATTAAGGTCTAATTAAGCTAATTGGATGCTTCCAATTGCTTAATTAGTCCACAGGGGGGTGCCGCGGGGGGCATCAGGGCAAGTCCCGATGATTTTTCCTAAAATCATCGATTTTAGGAAAAATCACGCTTGCTCTGGAGGTGCGTAAAAAAAAACCTCCTGGTGCATGGTTTAAAAAAAAACACGCACCTAATAGAATAGCAAAAAACCTGCACCTGCAAGAAATACCTTGCAGGTGCGGGTTTTTTGCTATTCTTACACACAATTGAATATGCCCCATAGTGTCCCTATACTACAGTATTTGTATTTCTGTTACATGGAAAAAGTGTTTAGACAGCAGTTAGCCGAAACTTTCTGGGCCTTATTCTGACCCGCTCGCAAGTGCTGAGCGCTTGCAAGCGGGTCAATGGTGCCCTAGTGCGCATGGGCATGACGGAGGGAGCATTATGGGTCTCGCACCAAAGGGGTGTGCTGTCGATGGTGAGTGACAGCACGCCCCCTTTGGTGGGCGTGCCGGGGGCGTGGCTGCCAGACGGAGGCGTTCCCATGGGAACGCCTGCCATCTGGGTCCGGCCCCACTGACATCACTAGTGATGTCAGTGGGAGTGATTTTGGCTCTGATAGAGCCAAAATCACTCCAGGGCTTGCAGTCACCGAGACCCTACCGCAGGGTCTCGTCGCAAGCCCGATGGTCAGGACCATCGCGACCATCATCATGGACGCTTGCATAAGCTGTGGGTGGTAACCCACAGCTATGCGAGCGTCCAAGAGGCCGCTCCAATGTTAGGTAGGAGGGCCCTGATTCAGAGCGAGCGTCCGGCTCTGAATCAGGCCCTGTGTCCATATAACTTGTTTAACTCAAGATTATTAATTTATGTTGAACTGTGTGTATATTACGTTCTAGCATTACAAAGCTAACTATGAGCTATTACTGTGGTATAATAAAGCCCCACATGGCATATGGGAAAACTATTAAAAACATATATGCAACAAATGGGATATTGTGGCTTTGATTTAAAAATGTATTCCGCACAGCAGCTGCAGGTTTTTTATTCTTTTTTTTTCAGATCAGAGAAAGTTAAGGGACATACTGATGTTATATTACAATAAACAAGAATTTCTGCAGATGATTTTCAGATGGCGGTGCATTATCTTACAGAGATCTGTTCTGATGTGCTCAATTAGGGAGCAGGCAACAAGAATCTGGATTGAAAATGTCAATTTGAGAAAGATTCCTGTCAGATCACTGTAATTGGAACCAATTGGGTCCAAGTGTTTATGTAGGAATTATTGTAGATCTAGTTGGATCAATTTGCATGCAGGTGGATCCAAGTGTTTAAGTGGGAATTTAATTTAGATCCAGTTATATCCAATTAGAAGCAATTAAAAACACGGAGGGCCCGATTCAGACCCGCTCACTAGCCTGCATTTGCATGTAGCTGCCGATGTTTAGCAATGTGCGCATGCGTATGCATTGCAGTGCGCGTGCGCAAACTAATCCATGAAATCGGGAAGCGATTGCTCACTGCACATAGCCAGCTCGCTAGACTCAGTGACAGGTCAAGCCGTTTATGGGAGGTAACAGGATGGTCGATAAAAACGAAGGTATGGTGGTGCGAATGCAGGCATGTCTGAGCAACGTAACGCCATTTCAGAGGCAATTAAGACGCAGCGTCATAATACACGTCACATGGTTGAATTACACACTGAAGCACTCTCAGTGCTTGCGGTAGGGTATGGTCAACCACAAGTGATGCGTTCGCTTCCGATGGTACTCGATGTTATTGATTGTTGCATACACTTCCTGGAGATGACGTTGCAAAGTGGGTGTCTTAAGACAGGCTGGTGGGCGTCTAAATACACACCGCAATCGCACGCCAAGACATAGTGGGCGTACTAATGCCTTGCCGTGCGATCTCGGGATTTGCATACTTTGGCTGTGTGCGAACGCATCTAGCGAGCGGGTCTGAATCGAGGCCTGAAATCGTGGGATTTATGGTTATGCCATCATATAGTGGTTGAACTTAAATATTTAAGATATAAGTGAAGACTATTTTTTTTTCTTATTCATAGCTGTTTTTAATGGAACTGCACATTTTCTACACAAATATGTGGAGCTGCTACTTAAATTTCTTTACCACAAGAGTGAGCATCAACAGATTGATATATCAGTAGTTGCAATGCATTGCAGGTCCCTTCTGGCGAAAAGAGTTAAACTTTTCAGAGTGAAATAAAATACAACTATACAATAACAATACTCTTGTATCCATTCAGTCGACAGTATCCAACAACATAGAGCACTAAGAGCATTGAACAAAAGAAAGTACAAAGTGTTTGTTTTTTTTGTTTGTTTTTTGTTTTCTAAAAAAATGTGGTCTGCTTTTATGCAATATGTTAAAAGGAGGAAAAGTGGCTAGAAATATTTATGGTTTACATATTTACACCTTTTGGCTGATGTCGTTGAGTTATTATTCTTGCTAGGCCTTCAAAATTACTAAAATTAATATAGGAAGCATTACAGAATATTTTCAAGAATACAAAAACATACAGTAATACAAAATTATAAAACGGTAAAAAAAAAGTGTGTGTGTCAGTGGTTGTAATTTATTGGACTTAATGCTGAAGGGATTAGTTGTTTTGATCGCTAATTTTTTTTTACTACATTGTAGTTTTGCACTTGGGACATTTTAGTCAATAAAATTAATATGACATATAGGGTGCAATTCAATTCAGAGTTATGTGCAGTTAACGATGCGCAGCTGCGCACAGTAGAGCAACAGTATTCATTTTATTATGTGTGGAATGCAAGATACAATGTGCGATTTTGCTGTCAAAATGTGCTGCCATTATGAGCATTCCCATGCCATTCTGATGGCAAAACGACTCTCCAATGTTATGGTTTTGGTTTTGTCAAAACCACCCTCAAGTGTTTTGGTTTGGATTTGGTTTTGGTTTTACATTTTTTCAATTGATAAAAAATGCTAAATTCATGTAACTTGGACCTCTACTTGGAACCCCAAAAGTGATCCAAGCCGGATCTCGATTCAACTTGGAACCTCTAAGTTCGTGTGTGTTTGTTTTTCAGGAAAACCGAACCTCTCATCTCTATTTAAAACTTTGTCACCTACAATCAGAATTTTTTTTTCTTTACAAAGGTGATTATAATTTGCTGGTTGTCTTATTGTGACACTTTAACTATGCAATCAAGGTAAATTCTGTTCAAACCCTTTCTAACATACCTGTACTGAAAATGTTGATAGTGTCTGGCAACAGATGAAACTCAAACATAAGAATTTTTAGGTTACACAGTGCACAGCTCCCTATATAGTTTTGCTTTTCCAGTAACTGTAACAATCTTGTTATAATAAAATTGTAACAAAATGTTATAATCTTGTCAATTGAAAGAAGTGCGATACAGTGTACTTGTAACAATTCCAGACATTTGTGATTCGTTTGAAAAGATACAAAAGCACAGAAATGTTCTACAAGGTTGATCCTTTGGTGTGTATATTTGTGAGGTAAACATAATTGTGCATTTTTTTCGTATGTATTTGTGGCCTATAAAGTCAGACTATACCACATTATGCTTAGCAACTAGGTTTTAAAATGTCACGTGTATTTTTCAGTTGACAGCATATGGAAAGGGCAATTTATCTCTAATGCAAGTCACTAAGGCATTATAATTTATAAATGTTTTCTTTAATTAACATTAAACATTACTTGGAAACCGCTAATCAGCACTGACCTCGGAAAAAGCGAATAGTAAAGATACTACAACTCCATTAATGTATTTATGCGTAGATTCAACAGGCATTTATTAAGTGCTGTGAATGCAAGTGGTCTGTGTACCTTCATCTAAGTAACTCATCACTTGACCCTTCATTGATACAAGTTCTCTACATAAAATGACACATCATAGCTGAAATCTGCAACTGCTGTCAAAACAAGAGTGTCACCGAGGCATTGATGGTCTGGTCACATTATGCAATGCACAATTATTTAGGTAGCTGTGATAAACAGTTTAGTAGCTGTGATAAACAGTTTAATACTCCTCCAGTCTTTCATTTGGTTTGTTTTATTGAGCTGCTTCTATTTAGTTAGAACCTCAATACATTTCTTTGGCTAGGAGACTTTGGAGAAAAAATACAGAAAATGGCTGCAGAACACAGCTGAAGAAACCTATTTCTTCTCTTAGGATTTACAGTTATAATGTACAGTATTTCCTTGAGGAGAAGGAAACTACATGCACCCAGAGATGATAACTCATTGGCACTGCATGATACTAACCACATATTATTCATGTGTAAACATGGAATCCATGCATCACGTAGACCATGTAATAAGACTGCACTTTCCTAAATTATTCAACACATTTTGTTCAAATAATAAGTGGTAAAATATCATTTGTGCCCCAACATAATGTAACAAAGAAATATAAAATAAACAAAAAATCCCTTTTTCCCACATAGCAGACAATAAAATGTGTAACACAACATTACGCTCATTGTATAAGTCCAACAATCTAGTTTTGCAACACCATTTCTCTGGCTTTGGTTAATAGTGAAGATTTTCTAGTGAATGAGCACTTAAAACCTAAAAGTCTACAATTGATCCTCCAGGTGGCAGTCTTGCTTTCTTTTTAAATAGATAAAAGAATCTCTTGTTTTTCAAACACTGTTCGCATTGTCATAATATACAGAAAAACGTTCGCAGTTATTTGGTTTTTTGTGAAGTCCATAGCAAAAAAAAATTGTTGTCATTTTTTTTTCTTAGGACTACTATCACACACACACGCACACACACTAAGTGTTGTGCGTTATATTTGGAAAACTCATGAATGCATTAATAAATTGTTCTGTCCACCTGTGTTTTTTCAGTCTTTTTTCTACTTACAAGGATGATGAACAGGCATTTCACAGAGTTCAATCTCAATGTTTTAAGAATTTTCTTCCATTGAGTCCGTTAACGACTCCATAGGGACTCCTGTGCCTGGCTCGTGTTGTTTTAAACGTTTAATTGTGTTTTTGAGAGCTTGTCGCTTGTTGCAGAACCAAACCCGGACAACTTCTCGGTCATAGTTTAGCTTCTCTGCAATTTCTGTCATTTCCTGTCCAGAAGGGTGCGTGTTCTTCTCAAAATGGGCGTTCAAGATCTCTAGTGCCTGCGGAGTGAAAGAAGTGCGCCTCTTCCGTTTTTTTGAAGGCTCGCTGCCGATAAATTCTGTCAGATTCTGCATTCCTGCTCGGTGGCGGGCCTCAGCCTCGGCCATCCACCTCTCAAGGACAGGCTTTATCTTCTGGGCACTTTTAGGGGTGATGTCCAGCTTTTCAAACCTGGCAGGATACAAAAGGCCAGGGTTCAGTTTGGCTGTCAGACTGCTAGCTATAGTGTTCTCTTGGGCTTCCTGTGGTAGGAAAAAGTGGCTTCTCAGGATGGTGTGTCTGAGGGGAAAATTGAAAAAGAAGAGTCTTACACTGATGCTCTGCCAGGTGGGACTTCCTGCCTGCCTATCTAATGGACTGGCAGAGGTAGTTAACAAGGATAAATATGCTCTATAAAAAATAATACTAAACATACATGCAAAATTTTAAACATATAACAGCAATATAAAAAAAAGTTTAAGTTTAAATATTAAAAAAAGCATAATAAATATTAATAAAATGTAACTGTACTGTACAGAAGATGCTGCCTTACTCTCTGTCTAGTGATATTGTTTCCTGTGGAAATGTTTTGTTTTTATAATCACTTACTCCTGTCTTGAAATGTGTTAAACTTTAATGTATCTGCTGGGTTAATGTTTTTTTTCTTGTAGTTTTCAAAATATGACCACCTTCTTGTATGATGTTGGTTTTGAAAAGAATTCCAAAAATATACACACACTCTCAGGATATATAGGGGCACTGAGGGGGGGTTACTAATTACCCGGGCTGCTGGAGGGGCACGGCGCCGCCCCCCTCTCTCTTAAATCACAGCAGACCAGCACACGCTGCTGTGTGCTGGGCTGCAGTTGGAGACTGCTTGCCACTGCTGAGCCACTCCCCCCTCACCCGGGCCTGGCCACCGTCTCTATGCCCCTGAAGATATACATACAGCACACATACACTTGGGCCACACACATGCTTAGGCTACCAGTGAGGTGCGGTGAGGTCAATGGCTGGGGAGGCACATATGTATAAAAATAGTTTTTATATAAAAACTCTGGAGCATGACAGGGAGTATGATAGGGGCAGGAGTATGACAGGGGAGGCTCTGTCTCCCCTTCCTACCCTGACCGCACATCCCTGTAGGCTACATACACACATGCTTAGGCTATGCACACACATAAACACTCTTAGGCTAGACACATGCATGCTTAGGCTACACATACACAAGCACACCACACACACGCACACTTAGGCTACATACACACAGGATTTTAAAATGTTTTTTCCATTTGAACCTTTAGGGGCTGATTCTGTGTGGCCTATAGACGCAGTGGCTGTCACCCATGTCTGCCTATCCACCCCCTATTACTCCACAGGAACGCCCACTAAAATCCACGGCTCCTACATCCAAAGTCATTCTGCGTCTCCCAGCAGTAACCATCAGGACGCATGTGACGTGCGATTCAGACATATGCACAGACTTAAAACATTGACCAACTGCAAGCGGCATTGACATTGTGTCCACCTATGAATTAGGCCCTTTGGGGACTATTTACTAAGCCTTGGATGGAGATAAGGTGAATGGAGATAAGGTACCAGCCAATCGACTTATAACTGTCATGTCACAGGCTGTGTTTGAAAAATGATGGTTAGGAGCTGGTTGGTTGGTACCTTATCTCAGTCCACGTTATCTCAATCCAAGGCTTAATAAATAGACCCATTTGCCTCTGTTAAGCTTCTGCTGTTTCTGATAGTGGCGGAATTACATATGTCTATATACTGTAGCTCATTTTACCATAATCCAAATAGGTTTGCACCCTTAGTTAGCAGTTATAGCAAAATACTTTATTATTTTACAAAATATTTACCGTACTTTCCCTGCAAGCTACCCAAATAAAACCATTGAGTACATAGAATTTATCGACTTTACTTGTAACTACTAACCTCAGTGATAACTCCAGTCTGGATTCTATAATGTACATTGTATACAAAGGACTCACTTGTCATCTAAAGTTTGATACCCTTATTTAGTACATTGAATATGTAAATGGATAATATAAACCCACCGATAAATGTTCTGCTGAATTTATTCTTAAAATAATTCCTAGTTCCGTAATGCGAAATGTAATGCTCTGCTGGTGAAATGCAATTACTGTTCTAAGTAAACTATACTTCTGTTGATATTCAGCATGTTTCCTGGATAGCAATTAAAGCATAGAGGCTATTGTGATTCATTTATAAAATCTAAAGAAAACACTTAGGGGCCGGGTTATTAACAGTCCAAATCGCAATGGACTTTTCCACTTTAAACAAAATTTCCCCTTCTATGTACTAAGGGCCTGATTCAGAGCCGTACACTGTTTGCACTCGCTCATTCAGAAAAAGGGGCCGGATATTTAAATAGAGCGCTCGCTCTTTGCGGGCTGTTGACGCCTCTATGTCTAAACGAGCGAACTAAACATGCGCTCGCTATTTTTTAAAAAACGCCCCCTGGCCGCTCGCATCTTACGTCATCTCCGGCATTTATTAGATTAATCGAGTACATCGAAAGGCATCTGAACTGCTCGCAGTGCTTGTGGTTGGATTTTCCTACCGCAATCATGCGAGCAGTTCAGGCTAAAAGACAACCAAGTGACGTGGTCGATGACGCTGCTTTGGTAATTATGCACACCCTTAAAACGCCCGTTTTGACCGTTTGGCACGCCTGCGTTCGGATCTCCACTCCCCGTTTTCAAGCACCTTCCCATGTTACCACCCACAAACACCTCATTCTGTCACTCAAATTAGCAGGCATGGTTCGACTGGTTCGCGCATGCGTATTACAACCCATACGCATGCGCAGTTGTGTGAACATCGCTCGGAGCAAACGAGCGGCCGCTTACGAGCGGCTCTGAATCAGGCCCTAAATGTAATTTGCAGGAACAGTGGTAGTGATAACCACTGTCCCTGCAAGTTACAGATTTGTCCTCGCACATGCTGTAGTAATGCTAAACAGCCCCTCTTCGTGTGCCAGGTCCCATGAGACTATGCTAGCACCGGGCATCTTTTTTATATCTTTTGTGCCGAAAATGCGTCTAAGTCGCAACTGATGCAAGTAGGATGCACCCAGGGGTGTAGAGAGCTGGCCTGGAGGAAGGTGGTATGACCTAATCACGGTAGGCGTGGTCACGCCCCCTTAGGAAAGCTTTTTGTGCGCTGGACCTAGCGGCTCACTAACGCCAGGCATGTCGCACTGCGGTGAGTATTGTGGCTAGAGATAGATGACATATCTCTACATCCCCGGCTAATTGGAGGAGTCTCTCATTTTTGAGACTCGTCCAAAGAATCTGACACTGCACATGGGCACAGTGGCTGTTTCCACATCTGGATGGAGGCTGAGGGAAAGGGAACGTAAGATCTGAGGATGGTGTAAACCAATGGGACCAAAGTTAAAAAACCTCTGCTTTTTGGAGTTTGGTACACAGGGGTCAAACCATAGTCCCTATTGATAATTATGGGGACTGCGGTCTACAGCACTAATTAGCCTTGAAGGAGATTTCTGTGAAATCTCCTGCTTAGCAACAATTCATAAAATTATGCAGGAACCGCTGTTTCTAATTATTATTTTTTTTAAAAGAATGTTTATAAATAGGCCCTTAAGTCATGTGCAGAGCATCATTTGTGTGTAGTTATGCCTAAATTAATGTTTTGCACATATACAGATGGTTACAATATGCTTTTGAGAAGTTCCTCCTGAACTTTTGTGTGATTGCTGATAGTAATGTGTATTGGGTTTGTTTAACTGTTAATAACTGTTAATATAAATTACACCAAAAAGGCTCCCGCTTAAACTAGAGGCCTATTTGGATATATTAACTTAATCATTAATTATGACTGTTCTCTTATATAATACTGTTGTTACAGTATCTTGTGCCCCTCTGCTTATAGGAGAACAAGATTTCATGAAGCTTAGAGTTGTGTTGTTTGTTTTTTGTAAATTTATGTGTTTTTTTTTTAGTTAACAGCTGGGTATGTAGCGAACAATTTAGTGAATGTCACATCCAATATATGATGCTTTCAAAGGATACCATAGATTACTGTACTTGATGTGAAAATTGGTTTCCATCTAAAATTATTTCTGCTTATTGTACTGTAATTTACTTATTCTTGGGAATGAAAAGGAGCAGTGAGAACCCAAAACCCTTTTGTGGCTTCTATTTACCTACAAAAATTATATATAGAAGCTAAGGCCGAGTTGATCACAAGTGGACCGTAATTGCTCCTACACTGCATGCATGTAACAAAGGGCCTGATTCAGAGACGAACGCTAATGCAATTGCATACTCTCACAGATCACAGTATGCTAATGCCTTCCAAAGCACAGCACAGCATAGGGATGCCCACTGCTGCCTTCTCATATCTGTACAATGATATACAACAGCGTAAGCATCGATAACATCAATGTACATCGGGCGCCATGATGTATAAGCGGCAAGTCTAACCAGCCGCAAACACTGCAGCTCTCCTGACACGCAGAGAGCTCTCATGCTGCACTGGAGATCACAATGTCTAATTTATGCACGCTCATGAAACGGCGTTTAAACAGTCAGACGCGCATGCATTTGCCTAGCCACCCCCCGTTACCTCTCTCAAATGCTGACTGCCTACTTTGCAAATTAACCCTCTTTGTCAGCGTAATCACAAAACAATCGCTGTACGTGCGCAGTGCAGCTGACACAATGGCAAACAGTTGCTCAATTTGTGTAATGCCGGGTATCCACTACCCGATTACGTAGAGCGATTGCACGATTACGATATCGTAATCATGCCATCGTTCAGTAATCGGGCACACATCAGGAATGTAAGTGTCGGAAACGAATAGCGATACGCGCTCCCGCTGGTCGTTTCCGACATCAATCATCGCCCGACCATGCAGGTCAACCTGACGACAACATGAGGTTGAGCATGTTCGGGGATGATTGATGTGCCTACACTGAATGACTGATCGTTCAGTGTAGGCACAGCACCAGACTGTGAAACGACTGCACGATTACAATGTCGTAATCGTGCAGTCGTTTCTGTGTCTGCTAGTGGATGTTGTCACTACCAGGGTTTCTCGACATGGTGGTCGGCGGGTGTTACCTGTGCGGATGTTATGGCTAGGGGCGTCTGGTGGTGGTGCCGGTGCCTGGCGGGGAGTGTTGGCTGTGCGCGGTCCTGTGGTGGCATATTGTCACTCTGTGCTGGGTAGGCCTGGCGGTGTTTCCGTCCCGCTCCGGCATGGGCGCCGCCATCTTGCTTTCGACCATGTGACCTAGTTCCCCATTCCTGGCGTGTCCATTGCTCACTCTCTGTCCACTCACGGCTGGGCGCTGGGTATAAAAGGGAGTTCAGAGCTCCCTTGCATTGCCAGTGCAATGTGTTTCTCAGTGAAAGCTGAGAGAGAGTTCCTGAGCTTGTCCGTCTGCCTGTTGGATCTCTGCCTAAGCCTGCTTTGCCTAACCTGTTCCTTACCCTGCTGGACTTCCACTGCCTTCTCCCACTGCCTCCTCCTATTTCCTCTCCCTTTGCCTGAGTACCTGTGTCAGCTGTTACCCTGCACCTTGCCTCCACTTGCACCTTCCTCTGGACATTATTTCTTCAGCCACAACTCTTTTCAGCCTCACAAGACCTGGAATACTGGACTGCCTTCTGTGTCACTACCTGGACTTTTTTCCCATTGCCTCACTACAGTTCCCAAGTGCACTTTAGTGCTATACCCAGACTTTCTGTTTTGCCACATTCATGTCTGTTAAGCCACTCATTAAAAACTCCACGTTTATTTTTAAATCTGCTTCAGTGTCTGCTCCTATTACCACCCCGGGCCCACAACAAAACCAGAACCTCACAGATGTGCCCCATTAAATCTGTATTGCGTCCACCCCTGAAACAGGCCCAATATGTGTATATTTGCCCTAATGCAGAGTTGTACGCAGCACTGTGGCTGGACCGCCTCTATCTGTATGCTCATTTTCATAACTGTCATCATTATCAGTGTGCTCCTGCCCTATCCCTGGGCTTGGGCAAGACGTATTGACAAATATATGCAGCCACAAACATGCTCTCTCTTTGTGAGAATGCCCCATTACAGCCCTGTTACACCTATTCTCAGTGTAAATGGAGATGTGTATGACTTTGCTTCTCCCATAGTTGTGCACTCCTGCTTCCAGAGCATGCAAAGTATCTAAACACACAAGAAACGCTCTGCAAACGCACTTGGCTTCAACTCTGCATCAGTTTATTACACAGGTTAGATATATATAATTAATACTATTAACATCAACAGCATTGTGTTTATGTTTTCTGAAAAGTGCTGCTCTGCGTAGAAGAGAGAAAATGCCAGCTCATTACAGAATGGGAAGTCGTATTTAGATCATTGGTGTTTCTCATCTGTGTTGATTCGTCACTACATGATATTTTGTATAACAATATACAAGTCATGAAACAAATTTCCCAGCAGTGGTATCCTTGTATAGACTGAATAAAGGTTATTTTCTACAGGGAGGTATCTTATAAGAAAAAACAGTAGGGGATACCATAGAAGTGAGAGGATCCTATGGAGCTTTTTGTATTTAACAACAATCAATGGGTTTTATGGAAAATCATTGAGCAAAATGTGAGCTGCAAGCTCACTACCCCATACTGATGTTATTTATAACCTTAGTCTTAAACTGCGGGAAAAGTACACTTCTGTTCTACAGGGAATACATTAAAAATATAAAGAGGGGATAAAGAGACAGAGAATTTCATGGATCACCAAGAACAAAATCCACTTAAATGAGCTGGGATTTGGTTGGCTTTTTTGTGACAGACTCCAAGGTCTTCAGGAACAATAGCAACCTCTTGGCTAAGTATTTGCAACCTTATTTACAAAGCTTAAACTAATGGCGTATTGTAGGATGCATATACAGAATATGTTTCAGAGAGAGCCCACATGAGTTGCCCATAATAAGCAAATGCAGAGCAAAAGAACATGTGTTTATATACTGTATATTACTATATATATATATATATATATATATATATATATATAGATATATAGATACATGTGTGTGTATTATGTGTCTGTATATGTATGTGTGTATACTATGTATATATATATATATATATATTTGTATGTATGTGTAGCACACCTGAAATAAGGCACTTGTCGGACTTTTCACAAATAGCACAAAACGCACATCCTACGTGCCTTGTGCCTTGTGCTATTTATGAAAAGTCAGACGAGTGCCTTATATCTAACAGTGCTGCTTATGATTGGTACAGTGCATTCTTGCTATTAGCTATCTGTACTGGAGTGCCGCTCCATCTGGACTACATATATATATATATATATATATATATATATATATACATATATATTGTGTATTTTTCGAGCCCCTGCACTCCAAATAGTAGAGAAAATACCTCGCTCTGGTGCCCTCCGAGAGGGTCGGCACCATCATGGTATAATACTGTCAGAACTGGCAGATAAGACAGCACTCAGGATAATAAGTGACATGAAACAGTGGCTAGTAAAACAACGTTTCAGTAAGTACATTTTCCTAAGTGGAATGAAGAAATATATTCATTACATTGAAACATTGGTTTACTATCTACTGCTTTCTCATTATTATGTGTTGTCTTCGTTTTCTGTATGTGTGTGTGTGTGTGTATATATATATATATATATATATACCATATATATATATATATATATACCATATATATATATATATATATATATATATATATACCATATATATATATATATTTACAGTATATATATATATATATATATATATATATATATATAAATATATACATATATGTATAATTTTTATTTTTTTAAAGTAAACCTAGATCGGCTGACATATCTTGTAAAATGATTCCCTAAATGTATAAAAATACTAAAGCTACCTACACACTATACTATTATTGGGCTGATTTGCCAATAATCGGGTGATCGGAATAATTTATTATATAGTGTGTATGAACGAATGTTTCAGCATTTCACAAAGAAAATGGTTAGAAAAAATCCACAAACACATTCCCTTGATTATCCGATCTGTCGGTCAAAACCGAAAATCTCGGCCTCAGTCTCCCGATATCAAGCAGTGTATGTGCATTCTCAATAATCTTCTAATCTGCCCATATGTCCTATGATTTTTCCTGATTACCTCATCATCCTTGTAGGCATACATATGCAAATATACTGTGAAATTTGCCATGTATTTAATTTAAATTGTATGGTATGTAGCACAGATATCGGGACCGTGATTTTACCAAAAAATTGTCCCAATTATCGGTTGGATCGAAAAATCACACAGTGTGCACTTAGCTTCAGATGTAGAAAACAATTCTGTGCAAATGTTTTCTTATGTAAATAAAATGCTGTTGATCCAGTTGGCTGTGATCAGATGCTATAGTGCAACAAAGGGAAACCCAGCAAATCAATGAATTCTTGTTTGTAACAGACACAAATTAATGGTAAAAGTGTGGAAACAAACAGCTCAATATGCTGTAATGCTGGGGATAGTTTTGAGAAATAAAATGTAATAATCTTTTCACCTGATAACACCAGAGAGTTAGTAAAAAGCAAACATAAAGTCTCATGCCCGTATGAACTACATTACATTAATTTAATAATCGTTTTGAGGCTAGATGATTACTTCCAATGCCAACATACCCATTCACATTTTTACTTGTGTTTGGATCCATTACTGTTACATGGTAGTGAGTAGGAAAGGGATAAGAAATAAGACTAACCTCTTACTATTCCAGTATGTGTTCACACTGTATTGATAAATCAGAGCTGAACTCTCAAGGGGGTACATTTACTTTGTGTGTTTAAAGAAGACATTTTCAATGGCAATACTATTCAAAGCAAAGCACGCCGGGGTCACAATCAGACTGTTCAGGGAAAGCTTAAATGTATGCTTATTTTACCACCAGAAGGCAGTAGAAAAGTTAATAATAATAATAATAATAATTGTCATCTTTTTATTAATTGGGGATATTTTCAATTACAGCTCTCTAACAGGAAGGTAAAATGTTTGGCACTAACTGACGCTCAAGCATTGCATGCATAATTAATGTAGTGTGAACAAAGGGCCTGATTCAGAGATTTACACTAATGCAATTGCAACTGTGATCTCTCACGGATAGCAATAGTGAAATTATGCTAATGTGTCCAAAGCTTAGCCAAGCATGGGGACGCTCACTGCTACCTTCTCATATCCTCAGACAACCTGCATTAGGGTAAACATCGGGAGCATCAACGCACATCGGGTAGCCACGCAGCTTCTGAGTGAAGTCTGACCTGTCTCAAACCCTATCGCTCTCCTGACATGCTGAGAGCTCTCATGCTGCAAAGGAGATCACAATGGCTAATTTATATACTCCCATGTAACGGTGTATGAACGGTCAGGCACGCCAGCCAGAGCCGGATTTACACCTCATGGGGCCCTAACCAAGCTACCAGTTTTGGGGCCCCGTCCCTCAAACAATTCATAGCACTATATTTTCATTCCTGATTTATGCCCCTGTACAGCACCCTGAAAGTCCGTCACCGCCTTAAAACGTCGGCTATGCATGCATAATACACTTGCTAAGCTTTTCTGAGTTTGGCCCCATTGATTGCCCCCTCTATACAGTAGCTCTCACTGCTAGTCCATTCCATATCACACTGACTCACTGCCCTCCATCCCAGCTCACTCATTGCCCCCATAGCGCACTGAGCCCCCCACAGCACACACACTGACCCAGTTACTGCCCACCTTACAGCACCACATACTGCCCCCTCACAGCACCACATACTGCCCCCTCACAGCACCACATACTGCCCCCGTCACTGCCAGTCTCTCAGCACTCCTCTTCCCTCACAGCCCCCTCTCTCCTCACAGCACAGACCCACTCTCCCCTCACAGAACAGACCCCCTCATCCCTCACAGCATAGACCCCCTCCCTTTACAGAACAGGCCCCCTCTCCTCTCACAGCACACGTTGCCAGAGTTACCATCCACATTGTCATAGAGGGGGAATATAAACATGTCGTGAGCAAAGCAAGCCACCATGCCTGAAGCATAGCGAGCGAAGTGAGCCCGCGAGGGGACACTTTTGGCCACCCCGTTCTAAACTTTGTCCTCCTCTTTGGTCGTAGGTCACATGGTTGTGACATCACAGGTCATGTAAATCTTCTCCTTCTAGACCTAACCGTCCCCTCACAGAATAGACCCCTCACAGCACAGTCCCCCTCTCCTCTTACAGCACAGACTTCCCTCCCCCTACAGCACAGACTCCCTCTCCTCTCACTGCACAGACCCCCCTCCCCCCACAGCAGACCCCCTCTCCTCACAGCACAGAACCCCTCACAGCACATTCCCTTCACCCCTCACAGCATAGACCCCCACACCCCTCACAGCACAGTCCCCATCTCCTCTCACAGCACAGACCCACTCCCCCCACAGCACAGACCCCCTCCGCTCACAGCACAGACCCCCTCCGCTCACAGCACAGACCCCTCTCCTCTCACAGCAAAGACCTGCTCTCCTCTCAAAGCACAAACCCCCCTCCCTTCATAGCACAGGGCCCATTTGTCTCACAGCACAGAACCCCCTCCCCTTGCAGCACAGACACCCTCTTCCCTCTCAGCACAGACCAACCTCCCCTCCTCTCACAGCATCTTTATTTCCTCCCTGTTAAATTTAACCTGCCGTGGATGTTGTATTTGCACCACAGACCTGCATGGCAGAATGGCCATGGCTCCTCGAGTTGCTCTTCCTCTGCCAGTGCCTCCCAGTTCGTGTACTAGTTGCGACGTGACGTAATGATGTCACATCGCCCTTAGCAATGCTAAGCCTCCTAAACAACGGGGATGGGTGAAGTGAGTGACAGTGATGTGACTCACCATGACTCTCCTAATACTCGATATAATGATAGGGCTAGCCCCGGCTTGTAGCTCCACCTCCTTCCCCGTGTCCATGCTGCTTGCTACTGTGCAGACTTCTATACTGTGGCAGCCAGAGTGTGGTGTGTGTCCTCTCCCTGGCCGGGCCCCTTGGGACCCACAGAGCCCTAGGCAGCCGCTTAGGTTGCCTAGCAGCAAATCTGCCCCTGACGCCGGCATTTACCTAGCCACCCTCCGTTACCAAATGCTGACTACCTGTCACTCACTTTGGGAGTGAATCCTCTGAGAAAGCATGATCGCAAACCAGTCGCTGCGCGTGTGCAGTACGGCTTTCATGCAAGCTCAATGGCTAAAAATTGCTCAATCTGCATAAATATCGGAATTGCATAAATCTCTGAATTAGGCCCAAACAGTGTTGTATGACACCTTACCTGCAGATGGCAGATTGGCTGTATGCTGGGCCTTCTGTTGCACTTAAAGCCTGTCCCACTTGCGTTTGCGTCAGACCTAGTGAAAGGCGACGGATTTTAAAAGCTTTAGCAAACTCTCTTATTTCTTCCAGATTTACTCCATCAACCTCACCGCTGGCAGTTTGTGGGTCTGTGAAAAAATGATAAGGGGCACCATGTTTTACATCTGTGAATAAGTTAAAATATTAACACTTCACAATGCATAGTAAAAGATGAACATTGGAAATTAGACATAGAAAAGAATGTAAGCTCCCAACAATAGAAATATTATTACATATTAATGCATACTGCTGTATTTTTTATTAGGAACGCATACTCGGGAGATACAAAAGAGCATGAAGCATGTCTAACTAACAACACAAGCATTTACGTGGTTGATTCATTTATATTGAATTTAAGACACTTGATGGAAATAATGCATGTAGGTGTTTATATTATTAATCAGATATACAATGAATAGCCTCAGCAGCAACTCGTACACCAGTTTTGTGATGGGCAATGAAAAAAAAAATGAGCTGAATCGAGTTGCACACAAGTCGCAATGCGCACAGATCTCTCTAATTTCTACATGATGTTGTGAAAGAGAAATTCGCATTTGTCCATGCGCCGGCTCAGCTATCCACCTATGGACGGAGATCACTGGTGCATATGGCGTGATCCATGAAGTGGGCATTTCTGGGTGGTAGCTGGATGTACAATATCACAGAACTCTTCTGTCTTGTGGGAGTGTCGGGGGCGTGTAAGCCAACTTCCTTGCTCACATTAGTATAAATTAGTAAGCAGGCTTCCATGGCCATATGGAAAAGCTGTTAGAGATGTGTCTGACTCAGAATCAGGCCCCACTGTATGTCTGATTATATAAAGGCATAACTGAAATGTAAGGAAATTCTAGAAAGAATATAATGTATATAGTAAATATAGCAGCAGAGTCAGTGGTTTCTAGGACCCGGCGTGGCTCAGCAGGAGAGCTGACCTCCGTCATGTGCTACTGTGCATGCACTCCTTGTTGGTGCATCCTCCTCAGCATTCCAAGCAACTGGACATGTCCCCTGAGACTCCCAGTCATAAGAGACATACAATGCCCTACAAAGTACCACACTATCCTGCCACCTGGTACACTACAACACCCAGCAATACTCTTACCTCCAGGCTGCTCCAGTATTGTTTTTGTACATGTTCATCCCTGAGTCTCTGTGTGCCCTTTGTTGTTCCATCCTGGTTAAATAAAGCTAAGACCTGTACCACATGTGGACTAACTACCACCAGCACCTCTGCTGCTCAACTCATTTAGCATCCTCTACACACAAGGCCAATTATACTCCAAGTGGTTATATACTTTAGTGTTAAGTTACAGACACCAGTGTCCTTCCCTGGTCACCCTGCCTATAGGTCACGTGCTCAGGAAAACTTTGCTTTACTCTGCTAATAGCAAAAGTTGCAGGAGGACACCTGCAAGCAAAAAAATAAAAATGTGGACCCCCCCTTTAATTATTCTTTCAGCCTTCACTTGTCCTTTATGATTGTCAATTATGTTACAAACAAAATGCAATGTACAAAGGCAAGTCACAATATACAGTATATTTTCAATGTTTACTTATTTGAGCAAAGCTTATAGCCAAAGCAGCTTGTGCTTCTAAAAAGGGCATCTAATTGTAGACACATACTAGGCGAGGAGGATTCCTTTGGTGCCAGATAATGCGCCCAATTTAAGACTTATCAAGGGAAATGACATAACTGCTGGAGTTCAAAACTTTTTTCAACCAGTGATCATTGACTAAAAAAAAGGTATTTTACAAGGTAATAAAAAACTAATTTGTGAATTTCATAAAAGTATTGTACTAGTTTTCATTTTAGTGTGTGTAAACATACCAATATTGAAGATGAAACATAAATAATAGCATCATTCAACTCATATTAATGATAGTTTATTTTATGAAAATATAACATATAGGAATTTATGTATGAAGTGTCGTGTTGTAAAACCCGACACTTCTGTTCGTGTTTCTGCCTGATATTTAAAAGGGCAGTGCTTTTACTAGCAAAACACGGCATAGTAATTAGGGGTGAGCGGGTTCGGATTTCTGAAATCCGAGCCCCCCAATCCGAGGCCGATCCGACTCAGGCTCGACTTTTCCCGCCTGACTCGGATCTGAAATCGAGGCAAAACGTCATCATCCCGCCTTCCGGGTCTCGCGGGTTTTGGATCCTATATAAGGTACCCACGTCGGCGCCATTTTCTCACTCGGCTGTGGACAGTGAAGAGGGAGGGTGGGAGTTAGGGCTGGCTGGGCTGTGTAGTGCAGTGTAGTGTTGTGCTGTGCTGTGCTGCGCTGTGCTGCTGTTGTCCATAGGGGCTGTGTCCACTCCTTCAAAGTCCATAGGGGCTGGCTGGACTGTGTTGTGCAGTCAGTTGTCCATAGGGGCTGTGTCCACTCCAAAGTCCTGTGCAGTGTCCCAGTCCTAAAGGGGTGCTGTAGTGTTGTCCAGGGAGTGCTCTGTCCATCAGGGGTGCTCCCCCAAAGTGCAAAAAAAATATATATTTTTTCTGTGTTTATGAATTGTGTGCACTGTGGCTGCACGTGCATCAACAAAGGAGCAGCGCCAAGCGTGCGCCTGTGTCCCATTAGTAAAGGGCCAGCTGGCTTGTCCGTTAAAGGGTGCTGTAACCCCCAAAGTACACTCCAAACAGAAAAAATATATATTTTCGGTGTTTGTGAATTGTGTGCACTGTGGCTGCACGTGCATCAACAAAGGAGCAGCGCCAAGCGTACGCCTGTGTCCCATAAGTAAAGGGCCAGCTGGCTTGTCCGTTAAAGGGTGCTGTAACCCCCAAAGTACACTCCAAACAAAATAAAAAAATATTTTCTGTGTTTGTGAATTGTGTGCGCAGTAGCCGCACGTGCATCAACAAAGTAGTGCCAAGCGTGCGCCTGTGTCATAAGTAAAGGGCCGGCTGGCTTGACCATTAAAGGGTGCTGTAACCCCCAAAGTACACTCCAAACAAAATAAAAAAATATTTTCTGTGTTTGTGAATTGTGTACACTGTGGCTGCACTTGCATCAACAAAGGAGCAGCGCCAAGCGTGCGCCTGTGTCCCATAAGTAAAGGGCCAGCTGGCTTGTCCATTAAAGGGTGCTGTAACCCCCAAAGTACACTCCAAACAAAGTAAAAAAATATTTTCTGTGTTTGTGAATTGTGTGCACTGTGGCTGCACGTGCATCAACAAAGGAGCAGCGCCAGGCGTGCGCCTGTGTCCCCTTAGTAAAGGGCCGGCTGGCTTGTCCGTTAAAGGGTGCTGTAACCCCCAAAGTACACTCCAAACAAAATAAAAAAATATTTTCTGTGTTTGTGAATTGTGTGCACTGTAGCTGCACGTGCATCAACAAAGGAGCAGCGCCAAGCGTGCGCCTGTGTCCCATAAGTAAAGAGCCGGCTGGCTCATTTCTTAAAGGGTGGTGTAACCCACAAAGTGCACTACTCTCCAGCAAAAATAAAAAAATATTTTCTGTGTTTGTGTGCGCCTTAGCCGCACGTATATATAAATATAACATAAATGGAGGACCAAACTTTCTCCGATAAAAATAAAATAGGGAAAGATCAAGAACCACTTCCTCCTAATGCTGTTGCTGCTGTTGGGAGTTGTTCATCATCCCAGAGAGGAAGTAGGAACACCACTACTTTTACTAAACAATTAACCCTCCAACAGTCCCTAGCGAGGAGGATGAAGTACGACAGCAGTCATCCTGAAGCAAAACGTATAACTGAGGCCTTGTCTGCTATGTTGGTGTTAGACATGCGTCCGGTATCCGCCATTAGTGCAGTGGGATTTAGACAATTGATGGAGGTAGTGTGTCCCCGGTTCCAAATCCCGTCTAGATTCCACCTGCTTCCTCAAAGCAGCAGCGACAAGCGTGCGTCTGTCTGTTAAAGGGTGGTGTAACCCTCAAAGTGCTCCAAAAAAGAAAAAAATATTTTTTTTATGTGTTTGTGACTTGTGTGCGATGTAGCCACATGTGCATCAACACAGTAGCAGCACCAAGCGTGCACCTGTATCATAAGTCAAGGGCCGGTTTGGACATCTGGTCCGGACTGAAGGACGTGCCAACAATTCCTGACAAGTCTACTGTCACTGCATATGATACTGTCCTCAAAGCAGCAGCGACAAGCGTGCATCTGTCTGTTAAAGGGTGGTGTAACCCTCAAAGTGCGCACCACAAACAATAAAAAAATTATTCTTTTTTTTTCTCTTTGTGAATTGTGTGGGCTGTAGCCACACCTGCATCCTTAAAGCAGCAGCGACAAGCGTGCGTCTGTCTGTTAAAGGGTGGTGTAACCCTCAAAGTGCGCTCCACAAAAAATAAAAAAATTCTTCTTTTTTTTCTGTCTTTGTGAATTGGGTGGGCTATAGCCGCACCTGCATCCTCAAAGCAGCAGCGACAAGCGTGCGTCTGTCTGTTAAAGGGTGGTGTAACCCTCAAAGTGCGCTCCACAAACAATAAAAAAATTATTCTTTTTTTTTCTGTCTTTGTGAATTGTGTGGGCTGTAGCCGCACCTGCATCCCCAAAGCAGCAGCGACAAGCGTGTGTCTGTCTGTCAAAGGGTGGAGTAACCCCCAAAGTGCGCTCCACAAAAAATAAAATAATCTTTTTTTCTGTGTTTGTGTGTGAAATGCATGCGCAGTAGCCGCACCTGCATCCTCAAAGCAGCAGCGACAAGCGTGCGTCTGTCTATTAAAGGGTTGTGTAACCCTCAAAGTGCGCTCCACAAACAATAAAAAATTCTTTTTTTTCCTGTCTTTGTGAATTGTGTGGGCTGTAGCCGCACCTGCATCCTCAAAGCAGCAGCGTCAAGCATGCGTCTGTCTGTTAAAGGATTACATCGGTGACAGCATCCAAGTAGGCATGTCAGACAGTCCATACATGTACTGGCAGGAAAAAGAGGCAATTTGGAGGCCCCTGTACAAACTGGCTCTATTTTACCTGAGTTGCCCCCCTCCAGTGTGCACTCCGAAAGAGTGTTTAGTGCAGCCGGAAACCTTGTCAGCAAAAGGCGTAGGAGGTTGCTTCCACAAAATGTGGAGAAGATGATGTTCATAAAAATGAATTATCAACTCTTCCAGGGAGACCAGCCTCCAGAACGTACAGAGGGACCTGTGGTGGTAGGTTCCAGTGGGGACAAATTAGGGTTATGTACACAACACTGAAGAGGGTGAGGAATCGGTGAATGAGGAGGATGAGGACGACATCTTGCCTCCGTAGAGCTAGTTTGTGCAGGGCCAGATTAATTGCCAGCTTGTTTTGTGGGGGCCCAAACGAACCAATCATTTCTGCCACAGTTGTGTGGCAGACCCTGGCGTTGAAATGATTTGTTTGTTAAAGTGTGCATGTCCTGTTTATACAACATAAGGGTGGGTGGGAGGGCCCAAGGACAATTCCATCTTGCACCTCTTTTTATTCTTTGCATTATGTACTGTTTGGGGCCTAGTTTTTCAAACTGCCATCCTGTCTGCCACTGCAGTGTCACTCCTAGATGGGCCACGTGTTTGTGCCGCCCACTCATGTCGCTTAGCATAGTCATCCATCTACCTCGGTGCAACCTTTTGGACATAAAAACACTATTGTGAAGTGTGAGGTGTTCAGAATAGATTGGAAATGAGTGGAAATTAAGGTTTGTGAGGTTAATAATAGCATAGGAGCAGAAAAATCAACACATTCTGTGATTTTAGCTGTTTTTATGCTTTTTAAAAAAAAAATACAGATCCAAAACACAAAATCCAGAACCCAAAACACCGAAGGGTGGTTTTGGCAAAACCAATCCAGATCCAAAACACGAAGAAAGATCCAGATCCAAAATCAAAACACAAAACACGAAAAGTGGCCGGTGCACACCCCTAATAGTAATATTACTAGCAAAACACGCCATAGATATATATTACTAGCAAAACACGGCATAGTAATATTACTAGCAATACACGGCATAGTAATATTACTAGCAAAACATGCCATAGTTATATTACTAGCAAAACACAGCACAGTAATATTACTAGCAAAACACGGCATAGTAATATTACTAGCAAAACACGGCATAGTAATATTACTAGCAAAACACGGCATAGTAATATTACTAGCAAAACACGACTAGTAAAACACTGTCCTTTTAACAAAACACTTCGTAAATAAATCCCATATACAGCCGTATTCAATTAGCGTTGAAAAGCCATAATCTGCGAAAAAGTATCGTGGATGACGTAATTTCGGCAGGCGGAAACTTTTCGCCATATTCAATTGTAAAGACTTTTCGCGTACGTGGAAAGTCAATGCTATGCAATAGGCGAAAAATTTTCGACTATGAATAGCAGGCGGAAAAAATTGCGGTTTTGGGGTGCAAAGGTGCGGAAACCACTCTGCACCCTTGGGACAGCCCCCCAAAGGATAAATGCGTAAAAAAAAAAGAACACCCGAAAAAATTACTTTGAAAATGGGGACAAAAAAGTAAAAAGTGGGGATACACACATAAAAAGTAGCGAAATAGACTTTTGGGGGGTCTGCGAGTATGGGGGAGGTTTTTCTTTTGATTGCAGTTTCTTGCTGAAGGTGCGTTTTTGACGTCACTTAAAACTTCACTTTAGCTAATTTAAACCATGCTTGCACCCATTTTCAAGTACCTAAAAATTGACAGGACTACTTATTTTCACGAAAAAATACTGCTTAATGCTATTCTTCACCACTTGTTCAAAGACAATATATAGAGGCAATTGAAAGCACTTAAATACCCCATATAGCTTCCGGAGGGCTATTCGGGGACATCTTTACTGATCCCCAATGTTAGTGCATCTTTTGGGGTGTGTTAAGATGGGTACACACGTAAAGATTTTCTGTCCCACCATCCAACTAGTTGATTGGTTGGAATGAAAATCTGGTAAAGTATGGGAGTAAATGATGATCAGAAATTTGCTCCTAAATGCCAGAAAACAGATGAAAATGGTCGTCAGACAAGTTTGTTAAATGTTGATCTAATTAATTTGTTCAAACAAAAGGTTTTGTAAATTTTCCGGCATTTGGGAGCAGATTGCTGATTGTCATTTGCTTTCATACCTTACCTGATTTTCAATCCAACCAATCAACTAGTTGGATGGTTGGACAGAAAATCTTTACGTGTGTACCCAGCCTTAGACTGATTTCCCATCTGTGACAGCACTTTCCGCCTGTTTAAGTTTCGCGTCCTTTGGAATTGAATACGGTGAATAGCAGGGGTGCGTACGAAAAGTTATTGCGTACAAAACACGCGAAGTAGACGAAAAGTGTGGCAGGCGGAAAAGTATCACGGGTGCGAAACTAATTGAATACGGCCCATAGTTGGTTATTGTTAATATTTTTCAATGAAAGTCGTAGGTTTTAAAACTGTCCCCAGAAATTATTGGGCCTAGAATATGGTTTATTTAAGCTATACTGACCAAACGTATGTTGAACTTGCTATTGGGCTGTACATTCTGGGCTGTTCTCATATCTGTTATTATTGTCTCAACTTTCTATGTTAAATTGTATTTATTTGAAGAGGAGTGTTAGATGTTGAGGGACCATATATTATAACCAAGTGCCGTATCATGAACATGTTTCATATTTGTTCCCAAGATACAGTATTTAGGGCAATATACAGTACCATATTTTATAAAATAATTTATTTCTACTTTCTGTTTTTATAAATGCCCACTAAAACTAGGGTATATAATTATTCTTTAAAAGGAGTCTTATTTCCCTGAATATATGCATTTCATAAAATGCAAGCATCAACTGTCATGTTTATTAGTCTGTTAAAGTAACAATTACCAAATAGAACACTGTATGGTTGCCAAATTTATGTAATAAAAAACACTAGCTACAGTATCTACGTGTACAAATACCAAACCAAAAAAGTGGCATCTAAACTAGTGAATTGTTCTTTTTACAATGCATTGTATTGTGCAAACAAAAACCAGTTGTCTTCTCCACTTGCCATTATCAGTCAGTCCATTCACTCTAAATAAAGCCCTTATTGACTTTTATTAGGAAGCTACTCGTATCAAGATTGTTGTATTGACTGCCCGTTTCTTCATAGAGAATGATCAGAGTGAATAAAAACACCCACAAAAAATGAGTTTAGTAGAAGTGGTGATTTTGTAGACATCATTTACAAATGACAAATAGGAACAAAATAGGCCCAGAACCCGATGCGCACAAACACTTTAACACGCAAACTTTTGCATTTGTAACCTTGTGGGGTAAGTATTGTCTGAAACACATGAAATGACAGACTGGCTAGCCCATGTTGGCAGTTCAGATGACAATGATGAATCTCTTCATTTAGTCACACCTTTGAAAACTTTGAGGACAAAATTTCAGTGCTAGTAGTGTTAAAACAACTATATTCAAGTGCCACCGACTGTTTACATCAGTGTGAGGGTGAGCCAGTAGTACTGCAATATGACAGTCACCCTCTGCTGGATGATGCCACATGTACTAAGGTATTTATATGAAGATGACAGTATATTACCAGCCAATAGGCAAGTCTGTCATGGCAAATGTTGTGAGACAAAAATGCCTACTCCATCAAACTCATCTGAGAGGCATATCTTCCCATCTACGAAGGTAGGTGCAACACCAGACAAAGGCATTGCTGATAGATCTCAATCACCTACAGTACAACAAACAAACAAACACACACCCAATAAATTCCTAGTCAATGACAACAATAATGATTCATTATGCAAATGGCCAGTTGCATACCAAAAATCAGTTTTGAAGCGCAACAAATACAACATGGCAATGGTGAAGTGTGTAGGATTGGTCACATTGCCAGAGAACAATGCAGAGAATGTCGGTCCTGATCCGACACATGAAGAGGAATCATCCTTTTCTTGGGGAAAACTAGTGGAGAAAATCCAAATTGCAATCACAAAAATGAATATGTCAGTTGTACATCTCTCATGGTTGTATTTGCTAGTTGTAATGATGGTGAATTAAGACGTACATGATTGTAAATGGTGACTGCTGTGAAGTGCAAACTGTAAGTTCTCAGTCATCGTCACTTAATGTTTTGTAATCATTTGACAATAAAATGTCATACTAATCACGGTTTTTGCCTCCAACTATCCCTGGTGTAAGTATTATAGGGAAAAAGGAGAGCAGGATGCATCCTGCAGTACAGCTCCTGGCGTACACTTATAGACAAATAGCTAGTCACTATTATACAGTAGCTGTCCTGGTTTTTGCCAAAACAGATAAACCACTAAAGTTTAAAGTTAAAGCACCCTCCTTATCTTACATACAGTGTTGTGCTGCCTGCCGCTCTCGCAGTAATGGCAGATGGCTAATAGAAAGTGGTTGGGATGGATCAGATAACATGGATTGGAGCTAATCAAAATGAATCATGATTTACAAGTAGAATAAAAAAGAGACATTTGCTGCAATTTCAGCTTACATTCAGTCTAAATACAGCAAAAATGTTCTACAATTGTCTACAATTCTTACATTATACTCACTTACAACTTGTCCATTTGGTGAAATATTCTGGCCATGCATATGGATGAGTCCAGCAGGAACCTGCTGTCATTATAAGGTTGTTATAACATTTAACGCCATCATCTCATCTAGCTCTGACTTGGGTGCTTTCATTCTGACTAATCTACTGTTTATTATTGTGGAAGTATTTTATCTTAGTCACTTGCCCAGCTCCACACTGCAGAAACAGACAAAAAACATATGTGGTTTCATAGACATGAGTTAAGATGGGACGCACAAGAGACCAGGGGATAAATAAGAGAGGAATGCATTTATTGATATATTTCACAGCTCTTTATCGCAAGTATTTATACATTAATTTCATTCACTGCCACAGACTATATCCCCTGATGCCAATAAACCTACTAGTATGTCTTGAGTATGGAAGATAACCTGTACAAACATACAGTAGGACAACTGTACAAACTCCTCATAGATAGGGCCCTAGTCGTATTCATACCTATTACACCAGCAATGTAAGATAGCAGTGCTAACCACTTTTCCAGTGTACTGTTCGTAGGAATGGAGCCGACCATTGAAAGAAAAATATATTGGAGAGAAGGCATTCTATGGATATGTACAGGTACATACTATAGAGAGGGCAAATACAGAAGATGGAAATACTGTAGGTCAGCAAAAGGAGTTAGCTATGGATAGTCTATCTACTGTCACATTTGTGCTATAGAGGAAGAGGTACTAAGGGGTTTATGTACTAAGCTTTGGAAAGAGATAAATTGGATGGAGATAAATTATAAACCAATCAACGCCTATCTGTCATTTTTCAGCCTGTAAAGTGACAGGAGCTTATTGGTTGGTAATTTATCTGCATCCACTTTATCTCTCTCCAAGGCTTAGTACATAGACCCCCCCAAGGGTGGAACATAGGTTTTATTCAGCCTGCAGAGATACGCTCAATATCCACTTAGAATACCGGCACTGGAATCCAGACACCTATCAGTCTCGGCACAGTACTTAGCAACACACACTTTTGAAGTATTACCAGTTGCCAGTTTTGGATTATAAACTATTAGCATGGTTTGTATACAGGGTATACAGTACATGGTTTTTATACATGGTACATACTGTATTAGCATGTTATCTTATACCAAAAAGCCTTTATCATTAGGACTACAGAAAAATTTTCAGCTAAAGTGCCTAGATATCACTCCATGTATAGACCAAAAATCAGCAAATATGATTAATATCTCATCCAGTCAGCACATGCATGCAATCAGCTAGTGACTGCCACTTAGTCAGACAATGTAATTGCCAAGACTGCAATCAGGGCTGGATCTCATCTCAGTAAAGCCCTAATTGGAAAACACCCCACCAATTGCTATTTGCAAAGAGTGTATTTTGTAATTCCATTACTAATGTAGTGTATCAGTGTTTGTATCCATAAACAGGCAGGCAAGTTTTCCCTACTCATATGTTAATTCAGAGTGGATGGCCCAGTCTGATCATGTCTGTAATTTACATCATAAATAGCCTCTGTGATAGGTATAACATTCGTGCTTGGCAGAGGTCACCTAGATAACAGTTATTCACTGCTAGATATCACATCAAACAGTCCAAGATAAGCTTATATTATTTATTTAAAAAAATCATTTTGAAGATCAAATTTTATAAATTATGTGAAAATAATGTTAAAAATAAAATAACTACATATGGAACATATATGATAAAAAATAGCAAATCAGGCCCATAGATCTGTACTCAACATTATTGTTTCTGGTCAGCTGTGCCCTCCATAGACATGGCTCTCCTTCAGAAGATCAGGTAGATTTCCCCGCTGCTGCTGACACATCCATTAAGGAGCTGGCAGGCAAACCTGGCTTGGGGGGCCCCTGAGAGAGGGGTAAGGAGCAATTTAACTGCAATCAAGCTGACTGCAGCTGCAGCAGGGATCCCCGAAATTCACAGAACTGCTCCTGGGCTCAGGCTCCGCCCCCTGCATTGGGCTCCGTTCTCTGCTGAGCTGCTCCAGAGCAGCATGAGGTAGGGATCTGAGGCAAGGTGCAATGCCTAGGCTAGTACTGGTCATGGGAGGGCATGGGGCACTTCCACAGGCTGGGCAGCAACCCATCCAGCCTCCCGATCGCGGGCCGCTAAGCCCCGCCCCTCCCAAAAGGGCCGTGGCCTCAAATCTGTGGGCCCACCGCAGAATTTACCATATTCCCCCGCAGCTCAGTCCAAACCTGCCTAGGGGGGCCCCATAGCAACATTTTTACGGGGCCTCCCTAGGACCCCCACCTCACCAACACTCCGTCTCTCTCTGTGACTTACCTCTACTCTATAGTTGCGTTCTCCTTCAGCAGTGTGCTGCGCAGGGCAGGCACATCTCCTCTCCTGGTCGGCTCCATCACTCCGCTCTGACATCCCCGGATCACAGCCATGCCTCCTTCCATTATCAGTCAGTGAGGAGAGACAGAGGCGAAGGTGCAGAAGGAGGGCCGGGTCCCGAATGGCCAGGGCCCCATAGCAGCCACAATCCCTGCACCAACAATAGTTACGCCAGTGATGTCGCTCAGAGTATAAAAATTAGTACTTCAGCTGTCTATGCTGAGGAAGTACAAGTGTGAGCTGTGTATATTCACTATTCACTGCCAGATTTAACATCAAATAGTCCAAGGTAAGTTCAACTTATCTCTTTAAAAATCATAGAACAAGTAGCTTAAAAATGCTTTACTGTTTGACTTAGGCATGACATAGTAGAGAACTCTCAGAGAAATATTTATTTATTAAACCATTCTACACTGCCCATCTGTGACCTGTGTGTGTATATATATATATATATATATATTAGGGGTGTGCACCGGACACTTTTCGTGTTTTCTGTTTTGGTTTTGGATCTGGATCTTTCTTCGTGTTTTGGATCTGGATTGGTTTTGCCAAAACCACCCTTCCGTGTTTTGGGTTCTGGGTTTTGTGTTTTGGATCTGGATTTTTTCTTAAAAAAATAAAAAAAAACGCTAAAATCACATAAATGGGCCTTTTTTTGTTCCTACGCTATTAATAACCCCAATAACATTAATTTCCACTCATTTCCACTCTATTCTGAACACCTCACACCTCACAATATTGTTTTTAGGCCAAAAGGTTGTACCGAGGAAGCTGGATGACTATGCTAAGCGACACAAGGGGGCGGCACAAACACGTGGCCCATCTAGGAGTGGCACTGCAGTGGCAGACAGGAAGCCAATCAGCGTTATGGTGCCCATTTGCATGTAGCACGAACCCGGGAGATCCGTGCTACATGCATCTGTGTGATTGGCACAGAGCAATGACAGGTCCGTGAGACCCGTCTGTGCTGCTGTGGTAAAAAAAAAAAAAAAAACCTGTGTAAAAAAAGAAAAAAATGGCGTGCACCCCCCCAAAAAAGAGCAACCAGCCCCGGGCATTAGTAACCCAGTGCTGGGTGTGCTTAAATACAGGGGACAAACGACGTAGGGGTCCCCTGTACTTAAGCACAACCAGCACCGGGCTAGTCAGAACCAGCGCTGGTTGCCAAAATACGGGGGACAAACGACGTAGGGGTCCCGTGTATTCTGCGCAACCAGCTCTGGGCTCTGATCCGGTCCTGGTTCTGGAAATATAGGGGACAAAAAATGAGTAGGGTTCCCCTGTATGTTCCAGAACCAGCACTGGACTTTTTCTAGCGGGGGGCTGATGCCACAGCCAGGGGAGCCCTTTCACCGGGCCCCCCAGCCGCAGCATCAACCCTGACCGCTAGTCAGCCCAGGCCGGGGATCCCTGGAGAGCTGGGGACCCCCCCAATAAAGGGGTCACCCTCTCCAGGGCACCCCAGGCCCAGGCTGATAGCCCGGGGCTATCCCCGCCACCCCTGGTGGCGGTGGGTGGCGGGTTGATTGTGTGGTGTGGTGTAAATAAAGAATATCAAACATTGTCTTTACAAGTAGAACTGCAAGTCCCAGCTAGCCTGCCCCGCATGCTGGTACTTGGAGAACCACAAGTACCAGCATGCAGGGCATTAAGGGCCCACTAGTACCTGTAGTTCACCTGTAAAAAAATGTTTAAAAAAACACAGGACACACACACCGTGACAGTATAAGTTTATTAAACATACACACACACACACACACATGTACACATACTCACCTATGTAACCCTGTAGCATCGGTCCACTTGTCTGGTAAAGTATCCATAGGGGACCTGTGAAAAAAAACATACTCACCATCTCCTATGCGAGGTTCTGTCCTCTTCGTTCCAAAGTAGGCATCCCCGGACTTGGCAAAAAAAAAAAACGAAAACGCGATCCACGAACTTAGTACCGTTCTATAGAACGGTACTTCCCGAATGAGAGCTTAGCGGTGGGGTATCACCATGGAAACCCCGCTGCTAAGCGTTCATTGGCTGAGAGAGGTCATCTCCCGTCTCTCAGCCAATGAACGGCTCCCTCCATTGTAGTCAATGGTGGGAACCGCAGGGTAAACTTTAATAACCTTGCGGCTCCCAGCATTGACTACAATGGAGGGAGCCGTTCATTGGCTGAGAGACGGGAGATGACCTCTCTCAGCCAATGAACGCTTAGCAGCGGGGTTTCCATGGTGATACCCCGCCGCTAAGCTCTCATTCGGGAAGTACCGTTCTATAGAACGGTACTAAGTTCGTGGATCGCGTTTTCGTTTTTTTTTTTTGCCAAGTCTGGGGATGCCTACTTTGGAACGAAGAGGACAGAACCTCGCATAGGAGATGGTGAGTATGTTTTTTTTCACAGGTCCCCTATGGATACTTTACCGGACAAGTGGACCGATGCTACAGGGTTACATAGGTGAGTATGTGTACATGTGTGTGTGTGTATGTTTAATAAACTTATACTGTCACGGTGTGTGTGTCCTGTGTTTTTTTTAAACATTTTTTTACAGGTGAACTACAGGTACTAGTGGGCCCTTAATGCCCTGCATGCTGGTACTTGTGGTTCTCCAAGTACCAGCATGCGGGGCAGGCTTGCTGGGACTTGCAGTTCTACTTGTAAAGACAATGTTTGATATTCTTTATTTACACCACACCACACAATCAACCCGCCACCCACCGCCACCAGGGGTGGCGGGGATAGCCCCGGGCTATCAGCCTGGGCCTGGGGTGCCCTGGAGAGGGTGACCCCTTTATTGGGGGGGTCCCCAGCTCTCCAGGGATCCCCGGCCTGGGCTGACTAGCGGTCAGGGCTGATGCTGCGGCTGGGGGGCCCGGTGAAAGGGCTCCCCTGGCTGTGGCATCAGCCCCCCGCTAGAAAAAGTCCAGTGCTGGTTCTGGAACATACAGGGGAACCCTACTCATTTTTTTCCCCTGTATTTCCAGAACCAGGACCGGATCAGAGCCCAGAGCTGGTTGCGCAGAATACGGGGGACCCCTACGTCGTTTGTCCCCCGTATTTTGGCAACCAGCTCTGGTTCTGACTAGCCCGGTGCTGGTTGTGTTTAAGTACAGGGGACCCCTACGTCGTTTGTCCCCTGTATTTAAGCACACCCAGCACTGGGTCACTAATGCCCGGGGCTGGTTGCTCTTTTTTTGGGGGGGGGCACGCCATTTTTTTCTCTTTTTACACAGGTTTTTTTTTTTTTATTTACCACAGCAGCACAGACGGGTCTCACGGACCCGTTAGTGCTCTGTGTCAATCACACAGATGCATGTAGCACGGATCTCACGAGTCCGTGCTACATGCAAATGAGCACCATAATGCTGATTGGCTGAGAGCCGTGACAGACGGCTCTGTCAGCCAATCAGCACTTTGCCCATTAAAGGCAAAGGCATTTTTTTTTAAATGGCCGCTCGAGGCAAAACCTCGAGATCCGACAGCAGATCTCGAGGTTTTGCCTCGGGAGAGGGATCCGGGGCAGACAGGGAGATCCGAGCTTGGGCTCGGATCGCCCCGGATCCCCGAAGTTCGGGTGGGTTCGGTTCTCAGGGAACCGAACCCGCTCATCCCTAATATATATATACATATATTATTTTTTATTTCTTTTTCACACACCCATTTCAGCCATAACATTGAAACCACTGACAGATGGCACCTGTCAAGGGGTGGGATATATTAAGCATCAATGTTTACAAGCAGGAAGAATGATTATGCACAGGAGTCTGAGCAACTTTGACAAAGGCCAAATTGTGATAGCTAGATGACTGGGTCAGAGCATCTCCAAAACAGCATGTCTTGTGGTGTGTTCCTGGTATGCAGTAGTTAGTACCTAACAAAAGTGGTCTAAGGAAGGACAACCAGTGAACCAACAACAAAGTTATGGGTGCCCAAGACTCAGTGATGCAGTGAGGAGTGAAGGCTAACCTGTCTGGTTTGATCCCACAGAAGAGCTACTGTAGAGCAAATTGCTATAAGATTTAATGCTGGTGTCAGAACACACAGTGCATCACAGCTTGCTAAGTAGCCGCAGACCAGTCAGGGTGCTTATGCTGACCCCTGTCAGCTACCGAAAGCACCTACAATGGGCAAGTGAGTGTCAGAACTGGACCATGGAGAAATGGAAGAAGGTAGCCTGCTGGTATGATGAATCACATTTTATTTTACATCATGTGGATGGCTGGCTCCATGTGCATCAATTACCTGATGCAGAGACATTGTGATACTCTGGACAATGTTCTGCGGGGAAACTTTGGGTCCTGCCACTGATGCATATGTTACTTTGACACAAAACCTACCTGAACATTGTTGCAGACCAAGTACACTCCTTCATGGCAATAGTATACCATGATAGCAGTGGCTTCTTTCAGCAGGATAATGCATCTTGCCACACTGCAAAAATTGTTCAGGAATGGTTTGAGGAACATAAGAAAGAGTTCAAGGTGATGACTTGGCCTCCATATTACCCAGATTTCAATCCAATAAAGCATCTGTGGGATGTGCTGGAAAAACAAGTCTGAGCCATGGAGGTCTCACCACTTACAGGACTTAAAAGATCCGCTGCTAACGACTTTGTGCCAGATACTACAGGACACATTCAGTGGCCTTGTGGAGTCCATGCCTTGATGGCAGTTCAAGAGGGACCTACACAATATTAGTTAGGTGGTTTTAATGTTATGGTGAATGGGTATATTTTGACCAAACATTTAGGTTTAAACAGTTCTCTTAAATATCATGGAGTTTTTTACATCACTAGTTTTTATTATAGTAAACCCTTATTACCAAGGTGAGAGAATGCAGTCAGAGCCACTTTTATTGGTCTAGGGCAAATATTAGATTCCCATTTGCAACACTTGTGGGGTAATTTGTTTCCAAAAATGAGGGTATACTGTCTGCTCAAGAGAGCAGGAAAAGTCACAAAAAGTGTTTTCCTTTTTTAGATCTGCACTGGTACAATGAAAACTGGACTGTCAAAAGATTTGTTAATATACAGTCAGGTGCATAAATATTGGGACATTGACAGAATTCTCATATTTTGGCCTCTATTCACCACCACAATGGCTTTGAAATGAAACAAACAAGATGTGCTTTAACTGCAGACTTTCAAATTGAATTTGAGGGTAATTACATCCAAATCAGGTGAACGGTGTAGGAATTACAACGGTTTGTATATGTGCCTCCTACTTTTTAAGGGGCCAAAAGTAATGGGACAAACTAAACAATCCTAAATCTAACTTTCACTTTTTAATACTTTGTTGCAAATCCTTTGCAGGCAACTAGCCTGAAGTCTGGAATGCATAGACATCACCAGACGCTGGGTTTCATCCCTGGTGATGCTCTGCCAGGTCTCTACTGCAAATGTCTTCAGTTCCTGCTTGTTCTTGGGGCATTTTCCCTTCAGTTTTGTCTTCATCAAGTGAAATGCATGCTCAAGCGGATTCAGGTCAGGGGATTGACTTGGCCATTGCATAACATTCCACTTTTTAGCCTTAAAAAACTCTTTGGTTGCTTTTGCAGTATTCTTCGGGTCATTGTCCATCTGCACTGTGAAGCGCCGTCCAATGAGTTCTGAAGCATTTGACTGAATATGAGCATATAATATTGCCTGAAACACTTCAGAATTCATTCTGCTGCTTTTGTCAGCAGTCAAGTCATCAATAAATACAAGGGAACCAGTTCCATTGGCAGCCATACATGCCCACGTCATGACACTACCACCACCATGCTTCACTGATGAGGTGGTATGTTTTGGATCATGAGCAGTTCCTTTCCTTCTCCATACTCTTCTCTTCCCATCACTCTGGTACAAGTTGATATTTGTCTCACCTGTCCATAGGATGTTGTTCCAGAACTGTAATGGCTTTTTTAGATGTTGTTTGGCAAACTCTAATCTGGTCTTCCTGTTTTTGTGGCTCACCAATGGTTTGCATCTTGTGGTGAACCCTCTATATTCACTCTTGTGAAGTCTTCTCTTGATTGTTGACTTTTACACATATACACCTACCTCCTGGAGAGTGTTCTTGATTTGGCCAACTGTTGTGAAGGGGTTTTTCTTCACCAGGGAAGTAATTCTTCTGTCATCCACCACAGTTGTTTTCTGTGGTCTTCTGGGTCTTTTGGTGTTGCTGAGCTCTCCGGTTCGTTCTTTCTTTTTAAGAATGTTCCAAACAGTTGATTTGGCCACACCTAATGTTTTTGTATCTCTCTGATGGGTTTGTTTTGATTTTTCAGCCTAATGATAGCTTGCTTCACTCATAGTGACAGCTCTTTGGATCTCATATTGAGAGTCGACATCAACTGATTCCAAATGCAAATGTCACACCTAGCATCAATGCCAGACCTTTTACCTGCTTAATTGCTAATGAAATAACGAGGGAATAGCCCACACCTGTCCATGAAATAGCTTTTGAGTTGATAGTCCCATTACTTTTGGCCCCTTAAAAAGTGGGAGGCACATATAGAAACCGTTGTAATTCCTACACCGTTCACCTGATTTGGATGTAATTACCCTCAATTAAATCTGAAAGTCTGCAGTTAAAGCACTTCTTGATTGTTTCATTTCAAAGCCATTGTGGTGGTGAATAGAGGCCAAAATATGAAAATTCTGTCAATGTCCCAATATTTATGCACCTGACTGTATTTCAGGAAATAAGATAAGAGTTATTTTAGGTCTTGATAACTTAGGAGCTTGATCTAGGTTTACTGTTAGGAGTTATGCAAAGATTAAGGACTGGGATAATTTTAAGTCTGTCATTAAAGCTTGAGGTAGTTACAAACAGCGGCGGCTCCTTGCCTGTCTCATCGGGGGGTCTGAACATCTGAGGCTGCAGTATATGCAGCCCTCTCCTCCCTGCCATCCCGGGGATTGACAGCTGATATCACTGGGAGGTTGAGCTTAAGTCAGACGGTCGCGAGGGGTGGAGCCTAATGAGAAGGTGTGCTTCAAGCCTGGAGCTGCTGGCAGACAGGCTGACTTTTAGGGTCTGTCTGAGCTGCAGCCCCAAGAAGCCAGACAGGGTTGCCGTAACAGCAGGGAAGTGGCTTCCCATGTGAAGTACTCTCTCCGCTATTGCTGTCCGGACTGGCAGTCTCAAGGGTGGAAAACACCTCCCCTTGGGACTGTATGTCTAGCTGTGATGAGCAAGGAGTGGAAGTCACTGCCACTGCTAGGCAGTCCATGTGGGTGATGGATTTCACAGGGGGGGGCTGCAGCCCCTAGACACCAAGGCAAAATCCATCACTGGTTACAAATTTAAGATTTGGGCTAAACAAGTGGTCTCTCTTCTTCCTAGGACACCCAAAGGCTGATATACACATTCCTTACTATGTATACTTTAGGTATCATATTTCTGCCTAACGGTAAGTCCTCTCTCATGTTGGCCATAGGCAGATTTCTCCTTAACCCTTTTTTTTAGCAAAAATTTAGGTGGTTGATTTGTGCACAAATTCATGAAAAACATTGGGGTGTGACGAAAGCCAAATGGGCTTTTCCTGTGACCATGTCATCCTGCACTCATCTCCCTTTGACTGCCAACATCACTGATGATATTGCACCCTAGAATGCTTTGTGACCAGCACTCTGGAGTGCTTGAGACACCTACAAAAGTGCAAATATATTACACTGGTCTCTGCGAGTGCAGGGGACTTGATGATCGGTTCCCCTGAGACACGCTCCAGTGTACTCTGCATTAGGGGAGGGGTAATGCCACTTGGTGGAATCTATTGGCACGGGGGTAATTTCTCATAAAGGTATTGCCACTGGGGCATGGAGGTACAATACTTTGGTAGTGATACATGGCTCTGGGGGTGGGCAGGCTAGTGCCACATTTGCCACCACTGGAGGGGTGGGAGGAAGTAATGTTACTATGGGACATATAAACATGGGAGGGGATTTAGGACTTCCCCATGTCATTTTTTTTATTCATTTAAATATTTAAATACATCTTTAAAAAGAGTATCTTAACTTGATTAAATAAAAATAAATTGACGACTCTTGATGGTCTTTTTGAAAAAAATAATAATAGGTGGTCAAAAAAGGCAACTCTACAAGTGTTTACATTTGGCCCCATTTTTATTCAATGATTACAAAACAGTTCTCCAAATGTCCTCAGTTGCCAGAGTTTGAATGAATTATGCTGATGTAGAGTGTTTTACACGAGCTGCCTGTTTATTTTTCTGCATTATTCCAAGGTGAACAAACCATTGTTGTCCACTTTCGAAAATTCCATGTTATTGTTAGCCTCTGTATTAGAAAAACATGATCAAAACTGTTACTACTTATTAGGGGTGAGCGGGTTCGGATTTCTGAAATCCGAACCCCCCCGAGCCCCCCCGATCCGAGTCCGATCCGAGTCAGGCTCGACTTTTCCCGCCTGACTCGGATCTGAAATCGAGGCAAAACGTCATCATCCCGCCTTCCGAGTCTCGCGGGTTTTGGATCCTATATAAGGTACCCGCGTCGGCGCCATTTTCTCACTCGGCTGTGGACAGTGAAGAGGGAGGGTGGGAGTTAGGGCTGTGTAGTGTAGTGTAGTGTAGTGCTGCTGTTGTCCACTACTTCAAAGTCCATAGGGGCTGGCTGTGTTGTGCTGTGCTGCTGTTGTTAATAGGGGCTGTGTCCACTACTTCAAAGTCCATAGGGGCTGGCTGGACTGTGTTGTGCAGTCAGTTCTCCATAGGGGCTGTGTCCACTCCAAAGTCCTGTGCAGTGTCCCAGTCCTAAAGGGGTGCTGTAGTGTTGTCCAGGGGGTGCTCTGTCCATCAGGGGTGCTCCCCCCAGGTGCTAAAAAAATAATATATTTTCTGTGTTTGTGAATTGTGTGCGCAGTAGCCGCACGTGCATCAACAAAGTAGTGCCAAGCGTGCGCCTGTGTCATAAGTAAAGGGCCAGCTGGCTTGACCGTTAAGGGTGCTGTAACCCCCGAAAGAACACTCCAGTCCAAACCAAAAAAAAAATTATTTTCTGTGTTTGTGAATTGTGTGCACAGTAGCCGCACGTGCATCAACAAAGTAGTGCCAAGCGTGCGCCTGTGTCATAAGTAAAGGGCCGGCTGGCTTGACCGTTAAGGGTGCTGTAACCCCCGAAAGTACACTCCAGTCCAAACCAAAAAAAAAATTATTTTCTGTGTTTAGCCGCACGTATATATCAAATCGATATAACATAAATGGAGGACCAAACTTTCTCCGATAAAAATAAAATAGAGAAAGATCAAGAACCACTTCCTCCTAGTGCTGAAGCTGCTGCCACTAGTCATGACATAGACGATAACATGCCATCAACGTCGTCTGCCAAGGCCGATGCCCAATGTCATAGTAGAGGGCACATACAATCCCAAATGGCAAAGTTCAGGAAAATGACCTTGAAAAAGACATTTAAATCAGCTGAAGAGAAACGTAAACTTGCCAATATGCCATTTACGACACGGAGTGGCAAGGAACGGCTAAGGTCGATCCCTAGTATGTTCATGACTAGTGGTTCAGCTTCACATGACGATGGAAGCCCTCCTCCCAATAAAAAAATCAAAAGAGTTAAGCTGGCAAAAGCACAGCGAAGAACTGTGCTTTCTAAGAAGATATCACAAATCCCCAAGGAGAGTCCAAGTGTGGTGGTGGTTGCGATGCCTGACCTTCCCAGCACTGGACGGGAAGAGGTGGCTCTTTCCACCATTTGCACGCCCCCTGCAAGTGCTGAAAGGAGCACCCACAGTCCACTTGCTGATATGCAAATTGAAGATGTCACTGTTGAAGTACAACAGGATGAGGATACTGGTGTAGCTGGCGCTGAGGAGGAAGTTGGCGAGGAGGATTCTGAAGGTGATGTGGTTTGTTTAAATCAGGCTCTGGGGGAGACAGTTGTTGTCCGTGGGATGAAAAAGCCCATCACGGTCATGCCTGGGCAGAAGACCAAACATTCCACCTCTTTGGTCTGGCAATATTTCTATCCAAATCCGGACAACAACTGTCTTGCCATATGTACCATATGTAAAGGTGAAATAAGTAGGGGTAGGGACGTCAACCACCTAGGAACATCCTCCCTTATACGGCACCTGCAGCGCGTTCATAAAAAGTTACTGTCAAGTTCAGAAACTTTGGCTAAGACCGTAAGCAGTCCAGGGACACCTAAATCCCGTTGTCCTGTTGTATCCAAGCGCCTGCAAACCACACCGTCAACTCCCTCCTCGTCAATTTCCTCCTTAGTCAGGATCGGAAGTAGTCCTGCAGGCCATGTCACTGGCATGACTGACTCTCCTATCCGGGATTCCTCTGGAGGATCCTGCATTGCTAAGCCTACTGCTGCCGCTGCTGCTGTTGCTGCTGCTGGGAGTCGTTCATCATCCCAGAGAGGAAGTAGGAACACCACTACTTTTACTAAACAATTGACCCTCCAACAGTCCTTAGCGAGGAGGATGAAGTACGACAGCAGTCATCCTGAAGCAAAACGTATAACTGAGGCCTTGACTGCTATGTTGGTGTTAGACGTGCGTCCGGTATCCGCCATTAGTGCAGTGGGATTTAGACAATTGATGGAGGTAGTGTGTCCCCGGTTCCAAATCCCGTCTAGATTCCACTTCACTAGGCAGGCGATACCGAGACTGTACAGAAACGTCAGAAAAAGTGTCCTCAGTGTCCTGAAAAATGCCGTTGTACACAATGTCCACTTAACCACGGACATGTGGACAAGTGGAACAGGGCAGACTAAGGACTATATGACTGTGACAGCCCACTGGGTAGATGTATCACCTTACGCAGCAACAGCAGCAGCGTCACCAATAGCAGCATCTCAGAAACGCCAGCTCGTTACAAGGCAGGCTACGCTGTGTATCACCGGTTTCAGTAAGAGGCACACCGCCGACAACCTCTTAGAGAAACTGAGGGAAATCATCGCCCAGTGGCTTACCCCACTTAGACTCTCCTGGGGATTTGTGATATCTGACAATGCCACCAATATTGTGCGGGCATTACATCTGGGCAAATTCCAGCACATCCCATGTTTTGCTCACACAATAAACTTGGTGGTGCAGAATTTTCTGAAAAGCGACAGGGGCGTGCAGGAGACGCTTTGGGTGGCCCGAAAAATTTCTGGCCACTTTCGCCATTCAGCGACTGCGTGCCGAAGACTGGAGCGCCAGCAAACACTCTTGAACCTGCCCCGCCATCACCTGAAGCAAGAGGTTGTGAAGCGGTGGAACTCAACCCTCTATATGCTTCAGAGGATGGAGGAGCAGCAAAAGGCCATACAAGCCTATACATCCACCTATGACATAGGCAAAGGAGGGGGTATGCACCTGACTCAAGCGCAGTGGAGAATGATTTCCGTGTTGTGCAAGGTTCTCCAGCCCTTCGAACTTGCCACACGTGAAGTCAGTTCAGACACAGCCAGCTTGAGTCAGGTCATTCCCCTCATCAGGCTTTTGCAGAAGCAGCTGGAGAAAGTGAAGGAGGAGCTAAGACGGAGCGATTCCGCTCGGCATGTGGGACTTGTGGATGAAGCCCTTCATTCGCTTTGCCAGGATTCCAGGGTGGTCAATCTGTTGAAATCAGACCACTACATTTTGGCCACCGTGCTTGATCCTAGGTTTAAAGCCTATGTGGTGTCTCTCTTTCCGGTCGACACAAGCCTGCAGAGGTGCAAAGACCTGCTGGTGAACACACTGTCAGCTGAAGCGGAACGTGACACGTCAACGGCTCCTTCTTCATTTTCTCCTGCAACTGGGGCTGCCAGGAAAAAACTTAGGTATCCTAAGCAACCCGCTGGCGGTGATGCAGGGCAGGCAGGACCAAGTTTGGACATCTGGTCCGGACTGAAGGACCTGGCAACAATTTCTGACATGTCTACTGTCACTGCATATGATACTGTCACCATTGACAGAATGGTGGAGGATTACATCGGTGACAGCATCCAAGTAGGCATGTCAGACAGTCCATACCTGTACTGGCAGGAAAAAGAGGCAATTTGGAGGCCCCTGTACAAGCTGGCTCTATTTTACCTGAGTTGCCCCCCCTCCAGTGTGTACTCCGAAAGAGTGTTTAGTGCAGCCGGGAACCTTGTCAGCGAAAGGCGTAGGAGGTTGCTTCCACAGAATGTGGAGAAGATGATGTTCATCAAAATGAATTATCAGCTCTTCCAGGGAGACCAGCCTCCAGAAGGTACAGAGGGACCTGTGGTGGTGGATTCAAGTGGGGACGAGTTAATACTTTGTGAGGATGAGGATGTACACACTGAAGAGGGTGAGGAATCGGTGGATGAGGAGGATGAGGATGACATCTTGCCTCCGTAGAGCCAGGGACACATTAATTGCCAGCTTGTTTTGTGGGGGCCCAAACGAACCAATCATTTCAGCCACAGTTGTGTGGCAGACCCTGGCGCTGAAATGATTGATTTGTTAAAGTGTGCATGTCCTGTTTATACAACATAAGGGTGGGTGGGAGGGCCCAAGGACAATTCCATCTTGCATTTCTTTTTTTGCTTTGCATTATGTACAGTTTGGGGCCTAGTTTTTCTAACTGCCATCCTGTCTGCCACTGCAGTGTCACTCCTAGATGGGTCACGTGTTTGTGCCGCCCACTCGTGTCGCTTAGCATAGTCATCCAGCTACCTCGGTGCAACCTTTTGGACATAAAAACACTATTGTGAGGTGTGAGGTGTTCAGAATAGACTGGAAATGAGTGGAAATTAAGGTTATTGAGGTTAATAATAGCATAGGAGCAGAGAAACCAACAAATTCTGTGATTTTAGCTGTTTTTATGCTTTTTTTCAAAAAAATACAGATCCAAAACACAAAACCCAGAACCCAAAACACGGAAGGGTGGTTTTGGCAAAACCAATCCAGATCCAAAACACGAAGAAAGATCCAGATCCAAAACCAAAACACAAAACACGAAAAGTGGCCGGTGCACACCCCTACTACTTATGCATGTACCGTTCTAGTTGAATTACTTGACAACTTTTGTATGATAAGCCCTAAGTATGGCAAATATGATATTTTATACAAAAGAGTTCAACAAATTAATTAATCATAGTCTGATTACATTTTAATGCAATCCACAGTAAGGGTACATTTACTAAAGGTTGATTTTAATTGATTAATGTCGAACTAAATCAATCAACATCAATGTTTTGTTTCTGGGGCTAAATCACACATTTGCTAACAGACATTTTTTTTATATAGATTTTTTCAAGTATTAGTAAATGTGCGATTTAGCCCCTGAAAGAAAACATTGATGTTGATTGATTTAGATTATTTTTTAACTGCTTAAAATCTATTAAAATCGACCTTTAGTAAATATACCCCTCCTTTATTAATTTGCTTGTGACTTTTGCACTGCCAGGAGCCACAGCTGTTAATTAATTCAACTCTGTGTACTATAAGTATAAGTTCCTACTGTATTCCATGGAAATAATGGCAGAAATTGTCATTGTGGGACTCCTTATATGTTTGTGGTGGATGGTAACTCTTAATTCAGTAGTGAGTTCAATGCTGTTGAATTCCTAGACCACTGTCATTAAATATCCATGATCGCAAATTTACTCACCATTATCTACTGATAGACTTGTGCTCCATGAATGCATTACGAAAAACAACTCTCCACCAGACCACCACAATCTACATCAGAAATGTTTGGGAAGACAATGGCCCTCATTCAGAGCCACTCGCTAGCGGCAGTACGCTCGTTCCGAGCGATGTTCGCACATCTGCGCATGCGTACGGATCGTTATACGCATGCGCGAACCAGTCAGTGCGGCCGAAATTCATGTGCTCGCAATATAGCGAATGCCTGCTATTTTGAGTGACAGAATGAGGCGTATGTGGGTGGTAACAGGGGAAGGTGCTTGAAAACGGGGAGTGGAGATCAGAACGCAGGCGTGCTTAAAGGTCAAAACGGGCGTTTTATGGGTGTGCATAATTAATACAGCAGCGTCATTGACCACGTCACTGGGTTATTTTATAGCCAGAACTGCTCGCAAGATTGTGGTAGCAAAAACCAACCACAAGAATAGCGAGCAGTTCATACGCTGGTCGATGTACTCGATTAATCTAATAAATAGTGGACATGACGTATGGTGCGAGCGGCCAGGGGGCGTTTTTAACAAATAAACAAGCATATGTTTTGCTCGCTCATTCAGATTTAGAGGTGTGAACAGACTGCAATTTGCGAACGGATCATTTGAATAGCCACCCCTTGTTTTTGAACGAACGACCGCAAATAGCGAACGGCTCTGAATCAGGCCCAATGTTGCCAATCATGCCATGTCTTGATTTACATGTTACATGTTACATTGCAGGGCTGCTAGAAAAGGTATTGAATTATTATCTACAGATACAGGGCCTGATTCTGTAAGGATCGTAATTGCAAAGCTGCACTCAGTTCTCCAAAATCTCCCCAACATAAAAACAGTGTTCCGTACCTCCAGGTTGGATACAGTGCGGGTTGGATACAGTACGGGTTGCATACAGTGTGGGATACAGTGTGGGTTTGATACAGTTTGGATCGCACACAGTCTGGTGGAAGGACCCGGACGCTATGCTGCGAATGCACACTATGGGCGATTATCGCCCATTTGCGTATGCGGCAATATGCGCATGCGCTCGGGAATGTGCGCTCGTAGTACACAGACTGGACGCTAATTTGAGTGACAGAGAGCGCCGTTTGTGGGTGGTAACAGGGGAAGGTGCTTGTCAACGGGGGAGTGGTTGTGCGAACGCAGGCGTGTCTGGGCATCTAAACAGCGTTTTAAGGGTGTGTACAAGTCACTTGGTTGTATTTTAGCCAGCACTGATCGCAGTGCTTGCGGTGGGGTAGGGTCTACCACAAGCACTGCGTGCAGCTCCGATGGTTCTCGATGTTAACGATTAATCACACATTTCCTGGAGATGACTTGTGCTAAGAAAGAAAAGTAGGCGGCTTTATACTCCGGCGTGCGTTCGCCCTGCCGTTGCTCTCTAAGACATAGAGGGCGTCCTTCGCGACATTTTCATACCCGGCCCCTTTTAGCTGCGAGAGAGCGCAGCTTAGCGTCCGGGTTTGAATGAGCTCCACAGTGCAGGATACAGTGTGGGTCGGATACAGTGCGGGATACAGTGTGGGTTTGATACAGTGTGGGTCAGATACAATGCAGATCAGATAAAACGCATGCGGGACGCATACAGTCCTGGTTGCATACAGTGTGGGCTGGATACAGTGTGGGTCGGATACAGTACAGGTCATATACAGCATGGGTTGAATACAGCTCGGGTTGGATACAGTGCATGTCGGATACAGTGAGGGTCGGACACATCGTGGGTCGGATACAGTGCAGGTCGGATACAGTGCAGTTCGGATACAGGGCCTGATTCTGACCCGCTCGCGAGCGTTGTACGCTCGCAAGCGGGTCGATGGTGCCTAAGTGTGCATGCGCACAACGGAGGGAGCTCCATCGTGCGCATGCGTGAGACCCGGCGAGTGATGGGGAATCTGTCGCTCGGGGTCTCACACCAAAGGGGGCGTGCTGTCGATGGTGAATGACAGCACGCCCCCTTTGGTGGGCGTGCCGGGGGCGTGGCTGCCAGACGGAGGCGTTCCCATGGGAACGCCTACCGTCTGGGTCCGGCCCCACTGACATCAGTAGTGATGTCAGTGGGAGTGATTTTGGCTCTGATAGAGCCAAAATCACTCCAGGGCTTGCGGCAGCGAGACCCTACCGCAGGGTCTCGTCGCAATCCCAATGGTTGCGATAGTCTTGACCATCGCGACCATCATCATGGACGCTCGCTATAGCTGTGGGCGGTAACCCACAGCTATGCGAGCGTCCATGAGGCCACTCCAAGTTGAGGTAGGAGGGCCCTGATTCAGAGCGAGCACTCTGGTGAGAGCGTCCGGCTCTGAATCAGGCCCTCAGTGCGGGATACAGTGTGGTTTGGATACAGTGTGGGTTGGATACAGTGCAGGTTGGATACAGTGCGGGTTGTATACAGAGTGGGTTACAGTGCAGGTCAAATACAGTGCTGGTTGGATACACCAATGGTGCACTTACTGTGACAGAAGGAGACAGTGGTGCCGGCAGTGTTGGCAGTTCAGGGGTGCCAGCAGTGTTCTCCATACTGGGGTGCCGACTGTCGGCAGTGTGGGGGTGGCGACAGTGATCAAATTGTGGGAGTGCTGGTGGTGTCGGCAGTTTGGAGGTGATGGTGGTTTCGGCAGTTAGGGGGGTGGTGGCGGTGTCCTCAGTGCAGGGATACCAGCAGTGTCAGCAGTGCAGGAGTGCCGGCAGTGTTCTCAGTGTTGGGGTGCCAGCAGTGTAGGCAGTGCAGGAGTGGCAGCAGTGTTTTGAGTGTGGAAGTGCCGGCAGTGTCCTCAGGGCCTGATTCAGACCCGGTCGCAAGCGCTGAGCGCTCGCAAGTGGGTCGATGTTTGCCCACTGGGCATGCGCACGACGGTGCCGGCTCTGTCGTGCGCATGCGTGAGACCCGGCTAGCAATGGTTACTCCGTCGCTCCAGGTCTCGCACCAAAGGGAGCAAGCTGTCGATGTTGAGTGACAGCTCACCCCGTTTGGTAGGCGTGGCCGGGGGGTGGCTTCACAAACGGAGGCGTTCCCAAGCGAACGCCTGCCATTTGTGGGCGGCCCCACTGACATCACGCGTGATTTCAGTGGGAGAGCTTCCGGCTCTATTAGAGCCGAAAGCTCTCTGGGTCTCGTCGCAAGTCCGATGGTCGCGATGGTCTTGACCATCGCGACCATCAACCTGGCCGCTCGCTATAGCTGTGGGTGGTTACCCACAGCTATGCGAGCGGCCGGGAGGCCGCTCCCAAAAAAATCAAAACGCCCTGATTCAGAGCGAGCTTGTTGGCGGTGTTGGCAGTTCAGGGATGGTGGCGGTGTCAGCAGTGTGGGGGTGGCGGCAGTGTCCTCAGGGCCTGATTCACACCAGGTCGCGAGCGCTGAGTGCTCGCAACCAGGTCGATGATGGCCAAGAGTGCATGCGCACGACGGAGCCGGCTCCGTCATGCACATGCGCGAGACCCGGATAGCGACGGGCAATCCGTCGCTCCGGGTCTCGTACCAAAGGGGGCGTGCTGTTGATGTTGAGTGATAGCATGCTCCCTTTGGTGGGCGGGCCGGGGGGGTGGCTGTCCAAACGGAGGCGCTCCCATGTGAACGCCTCCATTTGGGGGCGTCCCCACTGACATCACGAGTGATGTCAGTGGGAGAGATTTCAGTGATTTCAGTGATGTCAGTGGGAGAGATTTCTGTTAGAGCCGAAATCTCTCTGGGGCTTGCGGCAACGAGACCCTACCACAATGGTCTCATCGCAAGCCCGATGATCGCGATGGTCTTGACCATCGGACTTGCGACGAGACCCTTGCGGTAGGGTCTCGTTGCTGCAAGCCCTGGATTGCTTTTGGCTCTATCAGAGCAAAAAGCACTCCCACTGACATCACTAGTGATGTCAGTGGGGCCGGCCCCAGACGGCAGGGAACGCCTCCGTCTGGGCAGCCACACCCCCGGAACGCCCACCAAAGGGGGCGTGCTGTCAATCACCATCGACAGCACACCCCCTTTGGTGCGAGACCCATAACGACGGCTTGGCCGTCGTTATTCGGGTCTCGCGCATGCGCACGACGGAGCCGCCTCCATCGTGCGCATGCGCACTTGGCCAACATCGACCCGCTTGCGAGCGCTCAGCGCTAGCGAGCGGGTCTGAATTAGCCCTCAGTGCGGGGGTGCCAGCAGTGTCGGCAGTGCAGGAGTATTCATGTGACTAATGGTCTTCATCATTTATACTTTAGTGGCTGTACTGTATATCAGTAACTTTTGTACGTAAATATTTATAACAATACATTTTAAAGAGTTACCTTGAATTATACATTTGGCATTGCCTAATGTACCATCACACAGATTTTCATTCACTGAGATTTGAAGTTTTAGAACTCATATTTAATTAAAAATAAATATAGTACTTTAAGCTGATGCCTTAGTCTGCCTTTAGAATGAGGGTAAACTGTCCTCTTTCCACTACTTACAGCCCACTTTACCAACCTACTATATGCCTCATGTTTCCAAGGGTGAATTTTGTAACTAATAATTTCCATTTAAAAGGTCCTGTCATACAAATTTAATTTGTATAATATTTCCAGCATCTTTCCCTGTATAGAAATTCTAGTGTAAAGAAGGAATGTTGAATGGAGCTTGTAGACATTAAGCGGGCCATTTACCATATCCCACATTAAACATGAGGTGTGGATATGATAATAATAACTAAATTCACAAAGTGAAAAGAAATATTTTCACATGAATGTTGTATAATTTTCTTGCTGGGACATGGACTGAGATACAGTAGGAGCCTGTCCTGACGAAGAGCTAAATGCAGAATGAGAGCTTACACTATCACTGTGCTTAAGGGGTCAGCGGATGTACTGCATATGTGCAGATGGAGAGGGACGTCAGCGTTTGGGGGTGGTGACAGGGGAGTAGTAGGAGAAACGCAGACGTGCCTGTCCATTTGAACGCTGTTGCTTGGGCATGCATAAATTAGCCACTGCAACGGCATACGCAGATTCAGTACTTACTGCGTGCGACGAGGTCAGGGACAGATTTACCGCTAGGCAACCTAAGCGGCCGTCTAGGGCCCGGTGGGTCCCAAGGGGCCTGTAGCCGGCTCCCCCTGATATATGGCCCTGGAGAGATCCTAGCCCTGCTGCACTGTGTCTTGCACAGGGGAGGAGGAGTGAGAAGGAGACGGAGTTACAGGCCAGGACAGGGTATGAGCAGAGCGTCATATGTCAGTCACTCACTTGACCACCAATACAATAACACTGTCTGGCAGGGAGGAATAAGAAGAGCCTGAGTCAAGTGTAGAATTAATTCAGGGGCTGATTAGGCTCACACTATTACGGGGCCAGGTGCTGCGATTGGAGCTCTGCTCCAATCAGGCAGTATTCACTGTTCGGAGGAGCCCCCTTGCACCACCATTTAGCCGATGCAATAAAATTTATTTTGGTATATTGATGCAAGTCACCAGGGGCGGAACTAGCAGCGGTGCAGCCGGTGCCTTGAACTGGGGCCCGCTGTGGTGCAGGGGCCCATGGCTACCTGCATCCGACAGCGCCGCTGCCCGCCGACCTGGTCCCCATTACCTAAATGTTTGGAGCTGGAGCGGGCCCTCTTCGGCCGCTCTGGCTCCAACATGAGAGATACCCACCGTGGCCCTGCCCCTTGATCCAGCAGCCCGGCCCCTTGTTATGACACGGCGCGCGTGACGTCATGATGTCACGTGCGCCATGTCATAATAAGGGGCCGGGCTGCTGGAATAAGAAGATCAAGAGGAGCCGCGGATCAAGAGGAGCAGAAGAGGAAGAAATAAGCTAAGTGGCGGTGGTATGGAGGGAGGGAGAGTGAAAGAGGCTGACACGCTGGCGCTGGGGGGGATGAAGGGGCTAACACATGCTGGTGCTGGGGGGTTAAAAGGTTGACACACAGACGGGCTGGGGGGTTAAAAGGCTGACACACACACTGGGGCTGGGGGGGAGGCTGACACACACGCTGGGGCTGGGGAAGAGGCTGACACACACACTGAGGCTGGGGGGGGAAAGAGGCTCACACACATGCTGCGGCTGGAGGGGGGAAGAGACTGACACATGCTGGGGCTGGGGGGGAAAGAGGCTGACACATGCTGGGGCTGGGGGGGAAAGAGGCTGACACACGCTGGGGGGAAAAGAGGCTGACATGCTGGGGGTGAAAGAGGCTGACACATGCTGGGGCTGGGGGGGAAAGAGGCTGACACACGCTGGGGCTGGGGGGACAGAGGCTGACACACACACACTGGGGCTAGGGGGGGAGGTGGCTGACACATGCTTGGGGGAAAGAGGCTGTCACGCTGGGGGGAAAGAGGCTGACACATGCTTGGGCTGGGGGGGAAGAGGCTGACATGTTGGGGGGGAAAGAGGCTGAGACATGCTGGGGCTGGGGGGGAAAGAGGCTGACATGGTGGGGCTGGGGGGGAAAGAGGCTGACACGCTGGGGTTGGGGGGGGAAGAGGCTGACACATGCTGTGGGTGAAAGAGGCCGACACACACTGGGGCTGTGGGGGGAAAGAGGCTGACACGCTGGGGTTGGGGGGGAAAGAGGCTGACACATGCTGTGGGTGAAAGAGGCCGACACACACTGGAGCTGTGGGGGGAAAGAGGCTGACATGCTGTGGCTTGGGGGGAAAGAGGCTGACATGCTGGGGCTGGGGGGGACAGAGGCTGACACATGCTGGGGGGGAAAGAGGCTGACACACGCTGGGGCTGGGGGGGAAAGACGCTGACACGCTGGGGCTGGGGGGGAAAGAGGCTGACACACTTGGGCTGGGGGGGAAAGAGGCTGACACATACACTGGGGCTGGGGGGGAAAGAGGCTGACACATACTGGGGCTGGGGGGAAAGAGGATGACACGCTGGGGCTGGGGGGAAAGAGGCTGACACACACTGGGGCTGGGGGGAAAGAGGCTGACACACACTGGGGCTGGGGGGGAAAGAGGCTGACACATGCTGGGGCTGAGGGGGAAGAGGCTGACACACGCTGGGGGGGAAAGAGGCTGACACATGCTGGGGCTGGGGGGGAAAGAGGCTGACACATGCTGGGGGTGAAAGAGGCTGACACACACTGGGGGCAAAGAGACTGACACACACTGGGGCTGTAGGGGGAAAGAGGCTGACATGCTGGGGCTGGGGGTGAAAGTGGCTGACACACGCTGGGGCTGGGGGAGAAAGAGGCTGACACATGCTGGGGCTGGGGGGGAAAGAGGCTGACACATGCTGGGGCTGGGGGGGAAAGAGGCTGACACACACTGCATCCGACAGCGCCGCTGCCCGCCGACCTGGTCCCCATTACCTAAATGTTTGGAGCTGGAGCGGGCCCGCTTCGGCCGCTCTGGCTCCAACATGAGAGATACCCACCGTGGCCCCGCCCCTTGATCCAGCAGCCCGGCCCCTTGTTATGACACGGCGCGCGTGACGTCATGATGTCACGTGCGCCATGTCATAATAAGGGGCCGGGCTGCTGGAATAAGAAGATCAAGAGGAGCCGCGGATCAAGAGGAGCAGAAGATGAAGAAATAAGCTAAGTGGCGGTGGTATGGAGGGAGGGAGAGTGAAAGAGGCTGACACGCTGGCGCTGGGGGGATGAAGGGGCTAACACATGCTGGTGCTGGGGGGTTAAAAGGTTGACACACAGACGGGCTGGGGGGTTAAAAGGCTGACACACACACTGGGGCTGGGGGGTAGGCTGACACACACGCTGGGGCTGGGGAAGAGGCTGACACACACACTGAGGCTGGGGGGGGAAGAGACTGACACATGCTGGGGCTGGGGGGGAAAGAGGCTGACACACGCTGGGGGGAAAAGAGGCTGACATGCTGGGGGTGAAAGAGGCTGACACATGCTGGGGCTGGGGGGGAAAGAGGCTGACACACGCTGGGGCTGGGGAGACAGAGGCTGACACACACACACTGGGGCTAGGGGGGGAAGTGGCTGACACATGCTTGGGGGAAAGAGGCTGTCACGCTGGGGGGAAAGAGGCTGACACATGCTTGGGCTGGGGGGGAAAGAGACTGACATGTTGGGGGGGAAAGAGGCTGAGACATGCTGGGGCTGGGGGGGAAAGAGGCTGACACGGTGGGGCTGGGGGGGAAAGAGGCTGACACGCTGGGGTTGGGGGGGGAAGAGGCTGACACATGCTGTGGGTGAAAGAGGCCGACACACACTGGGGCTGTGGGGGGAAAGAGGCTGACATGCTGGGGTTGGGGGGGAAAGAGGCTGACACATGCTGTGGGTGAAAGAGGCCGACACACACTGGAGCTGTGGGGGGAAAGAGGCTGACATGCTGTGGCTTGGGGGGAAAGAGGCTGACACGCTGGGGCTGGGGGGGACAGAGGCTGACACATGCTGGGGGGGAAAGAGGCTGACACATGCTGGGGCTGGGGGGGAATGACACTGACACGCTGGGGCTGGGGGGGAAAGAGGCTGACACACTTGGGCTGGGGGGGAAAGAGGATGACACACACACTGGGGCTGGGGGGGAAAGAGGCTAACACATACTGGGGCTGGGGGGGAAAGAGGCTGACACATGCTGGGGCTGAGGGGGAAGAGGCTGACACACGCTGGGGGGGAAAGAGGCTGACACATGCTGGGGCTGGGGGGGAAAGAGGCTGACACATGCTGGGGGTGAAAGAGGCTGACACACACTGGGGGCAAAGAGACTGACACACACTGGGGCTGTAGGGGGAAAGAGGCAGACATGCTGGGGCTGGGGGTGAAAGTGGCTGACACACGCTGGGGCTGGGGGCAAAAGAGGCTGACACATGCTGGGGCTGGGGGGGAAAGAGGCTGACACACGCTGGGGCTGGGGGGGAAAGAGGCTGACACACACTGGGGCTGTGGGGGGAAAGAGGCTTACACATGCTGTGGCTGGGGGTGAAAGAGGCTGACACACACTGGGGCTGGGGAGGAAAGAGGCTGACACATGCTGGGGCTGTGGGGGGAAAGAGGCTGACACACTTGGGCTGAGGGGGAAAGAGGCTGACACACACTGGGGCTGGGGGGAAAGAGGCTGACACACACACACTGGGGCAGGGGGGGAAAGAGGCTGACACATACTGGGGCTGGGGGGAAAGAGGATGACATGCTGGGGCTGGGGGGGAAAGAGGCTAACACACACTGGGGCTGGGGGGTAAGAGGCTGACACACACACTGGGGCTGGGGGGGAAAGAGGCTGACACATGCTGGGGCTGGGGGGGAAAGAGGCTGACACATGCTGGGGGTGAAAGAGACTGACACACACTGGGGCTGTAGGGGGAAAGAGGCTGACATGCTGGGGCTGGGGGGGAAAGAGGCTGACACACGCTGGGGCTGGGGGGGAAAGAGGCTGACACATGCTGTGGCTGGGGGGAAAGAGGCTGACACACACTGGGGCTGGGGGGGAAAGAGGCTGACACATGCTGGGGCTGGGGGGGAAAGAGGCTGATACACACTGGGGTTGTGGGGGGGAAGAGGCTTACACATGCTGTGGCTGGGGGTGAAAGAGGCTGACACACACTGGGGCTGGGGAGGATAGAGGCTGACACATGCTGGGGCTGTGGGGGGAAAGAGGCTGACACACTTGGGCTGAGGGGGAAAGAGGCTGACACACACTGGGGCTGGGGGGAAAGAGGCTGACACACACACACTGGGGCAGGGGGGGAAAGAGGCTGACACATACTGGGGCTGGGGGGAAAGAGGATGACATGCTGGGGCTGGGGGGGAAAGAGGCTGACACACACTGGGGCTGGGGGGTAAGAGGCTGACACATGCTGGGGCTGGGGGGGAAAGAGGCTGACACCTGCTGGGGGTGAAAGAGACTGACACACACTGGGGCTGTAGGGGGAAAGAGGCTGACATGCTGGGGCTGGGGGGGAAAGAGGCTGACACACGCTGGGGCTGGGGGGGAAAGAGTCTGACACATGCTGTGGCTGGAGGGAAAGAGGCTGACACACACTGGGGCTGGGGGGGAAAGAGGCTGACACATGCTGGGGCTGGGGGGGAAAGAGGCTGATACACACTGGGGTTGTGGGGGGGAAGAGGCTTACACATGCTGTGGCTGGGGGTGAAAGAGGCTGACACACACTGGGGCTGGGGAGGATAGAGGCTGACACATGCTGGGGCTGTGGGGGGAAAGAGGCTGACACACTTGGGCTGAGGGGGAAAGAGGCTGACACACACTGGGGCTGGGGGGAAAGAGGCTGACACACACACACTGGGGCAGGGGGGGAAAGAGGCTGACACATACTGGGGCTGGGGGGAAAGAGGATGACATGCTGGGGCTGGGGGGGAAAGAGGCTGACACACACTGGGGCTGGGGGGTAAGAGGCTGACACACACACTGGGGCTGGGGGGGAAAGAGGCTGACACATGCTGGGGCTGGGGGGGAAAGAGGCTGACACCTGCTGGGGCTGGGGGGGAAAGAGGCTGACATACTTGGGCTGGGGGGGAAAGAGGCTGAAACACACACTGGGGCTGGGGGGGAAAGAGGCTGACACATACTGGGGCTGGGGGGGAAAGAGGCTGACACATGCTGGGGCTGAGGGGGAAGAGGCTGACACACGCTGGGGGGGAAAGAGGCTGACACATGCTGGGTCTGGGGGGGAAAGAGGCTGACACATGCTGGGGGTGAAAGAGGCTGACACACACTGGGGGCAAAGAGACTGACACACACTGGGGCTGTAGGGGGAAAGAGGCTGACATGCTGGGGCTGGGGGTGAAAGTGACTGACACATGCTGGGGCTGGGGGGGAAAGAGGCTGACACATGCTGGGGCTGGGGGGGAAAGAGGCTGACACACGCTGGGGCTGGGGGGGAAAGAGGCTGACACACACTGGGGCTGTGAGGGGAAAGAGGCTTACACATGCTGTGGCTGGGGGTGAAAGAGGCTGACACACACTGGGGCTGGGGAGGAAAGAGGCTGACACATGCTGGGGCTGTGGGGGGAAAGAGGCTGACACACTTGGGCTGAGGGGGAAAGAGGCTGACACACACTGGGGCTGGGGGGAAAGAGGCTGACACACACACACTGGGGCAGGGGGGGAAAGAGGCTGACACATACTGGGGCTGGGGGGAAAGAGGATGACATGCTGGGGCTGGGGGGGAAAGAGGCTGACACACACTGGGGCTGGGGGGTAAGAGGCTGACACACACACTGGGGCTGGGGGGGAAAGAGGCTGACACATGCTGGGGCTGGGGGGGAAAGAGGCTGACACCTGCTGGGGGTGAAAGAGACTGACACACACTGGGGCTGTAGGGGGAAAGAGGCTGACATGCTGGGGCTTGGGGGGAAAGAGGCTGACACACGCTGGGGCTGGGGGGGAAGAGGCTGACACATGCTGTAGCTGGGGGGAAAGAGGCTGACACACACTGGGGCTGGGGGGGAAAGAGGCTGACACATGCTGGGGCTGGGGGGGAAAGAGGCTGATACACACTGGGGTTGTGGGGGGGAAGAGGCTTACACATGCTGTGGCTGGGGGTGAAAGAGGCTGACACACACTGGGGCTGGGGAGGATAGAGGCTGACACATGCTGGGGCTGTGGGGGGAAAGAGGCTGACACACTTGGGCTGAGGGGGAAAGAGGCTGACACACACTGGGGCTGGGGGGAAAGAGGCTGACACACACACACTGGGGCAGGGGGGGAAAGAGGCTGACACATACTGGGGCTGGGGGGAAAGAGGATGACATGCTGGGGCTGGGGGGGAAAAAGGCTGACACACACTGGGGCTGGGGGGTAAGAGGCTGACACACACACTGGGGCTGGGGGGGAAAGAGGCTGACACATGCTGGGGCTGGGGGGGAAAGAGGCTGACACCTGCTGGGGGTGAAAGAGACTGACACACACTAGGGCTGTAGGGGGAAAGAGGCTGACATGCTGGGGCTGGGGGGGAAAGAGGCTGACACATGCTGGGGCTGGGGGGGAAAGAGGCTGATACACACTGGGGTTGTGGGGGGGAAGAGGCTTACACATGCTGTGGCTGGGGGTGAAAGAGGCTGACACACACTGGGGCTGGGGAGGATAGAGGCTGACACATGCTGGGGCTGTGGGGGGAAAGAGGCTGACACACTTGGGCTGAGGGGGAAAGAGGCTGACACACACTGGGGCTGGGGGGAAAGAGGCTGACACACACACACTGGGGCAGGGGGGGAAAGAGGCTGACACATACTGGGGCTGGGGGGAAAGAGGATGACATGCTGGGGCTGGGGGGGAAAGAGGCTGACACACACTGGGGCTGGGGGGTAAGAGGCTGACACATGCTGGGGCTGGGGGGGAAAGAGGCTGACACCTGCTGGGGGTGAAAGAGACTGACACACACTGGGGCTGTAGGGGGAAAGAGGCTGACATGCTGGGGCTGGGGGGGAAAGAGGCTGACACACGCTGGGGCTGGGGGGGAAAGAGTCTGAGACATGCTGTGGCTGGGGGGAAAGAGGCTGACACACACTGGGGCTGGGGGGGAAAGAGGCTGACACATGCTGGGGCTGGGGGGGAAAGAGGCTGATACACACTGGGGTTGTGGGGGGGAAGAGGCTTACACATGCTGTGGCTGGGGGTGAAAGAGGCTGACACACACTGGGGCTGGGGAGGATAGAGGCTGACACATGCTGGGGCTGTGGGGGGAAAGAGGCTGACACACTTGGGCTGAGGGGGAAAGAGGCTGACACACACTGGGGCTGGGGGGAAAGAGGCTGACACACACACACTGGGGCAGGGGGGGAAAGAGGCTGACACATACTGGGGCTGGGGGGAAAGAGGATGACATGCTGGGGCTGGGGGGGAAAGAGGCTGACACACACTGGGGCTGGGGGGTAAGAGGCTGACACACACACTGGGGCTGGGGGGGAAAGAGGCTGACACATGCTGGGGCTGGGGGGGAAAGAGGCTGACACCTGCTGGGGCTGGGGGGGAAAGAGGCTGACATACTTGGGCTGGGGGGGAAAGAGGCTGAAACACACACTGGGGCTGGGGGGGAAAGAGGCTGACACATACTGGGCCTGGGGGGGAAAGAGGCTGACACATGCTGGGGCTGAGGGGGAAGAGGCTGACACACGCTGGGGGGGAAAGAGGCTGACACATGCTGGGTCTGGGGGGGAAAGAGGCTGACACATGCTGGGGGTGAAAGAGGCTGACACACACTGGGGGCAAAGAGACTGACACACACTGGGGCTGTAGGGGGAAAGAGGCTGACATGCTGGGGCTGGGGGTGAAAGTGACTGACACACGCTGGGGCTGGGGGGGAAAGAGGCTGACACATGCTGGGGCTGGGGGGGAAAGAGGCTGACACACGCTGGGGCTGGGGGGGAAAGAGGCTGACACACACTGGGGCTGTGAGGGGAAAGAGGCTTACACATGCTGTGGCTGGGGGTGAAAGAGGCTGACACACACTGGGGCTGGGGAGGAAAGAGGCTGACACATGCTGGGGCTGTGGGGGGAAAGAGGCTGACACACTTGGGCTGAGGGGGAAAGAGGCTGACACACACTGGGGCTGGGGGGAAAGAGGCTGACACACACACACTGGGGCAGGGGGGGAAAGAGGCTGACACATACTGGGGCTGGGGGGAAAGAGGATGACATGCTGGGGCTGGGGGGGAAAGAGGCTGACACACACTGGGGCTGGGGGGTAAGAGGCTGACACACACACTGGGGCTGGGGGGGAAAGAGGCTGACACATGCTGGGGCTGGGGGAGAAAGAGGCTGACACCTGCTGGGGGTGAAAGAGACTGACACACACTGGGGCTGTAGGGGGAAAGAGGCTGACATGCTGGGGCTTGGGGGGAAAGAGGCTGACACACGCTGGGGCTGGGGGGGAAAGAGGCTGACACATGCTGTAGCTGGGGGGAAAGAGGCTGACACACACTGGGGCTGGGGGGGAAAGAGGCTGACACATGCTGGGGCTGGGGGGGAAAGAGGCTGATACACACTGGGGTTGTGGGGGGGAAGAGGCTTACACATGCTGTGGCTGGGGGTGAAAGAGGCTGACACACACTGGGGCTGGGGAGGATAGAGGCTGACACATGCTGGGGCTGTGGGGGGAAAGAGGCTGACACACTTGGGCTGAGGGGGAAAGAGGCTGACACACACTGGGGCTGGGGGGAAAGAGGCTGACACACACACACTGGGGCAGGGGGGGAAAGAGGCTGACACATACTGGGGCTGGGGGGAAAGAGGATGACATGCTGGGGCTGGGGGGGAAAGAGGCTGACACACACTGGGGCTGGGGGGTAAGAGGCTGACACACACACTGGGGCTGGGGGGGAAAGAGGCTGACACATGCTGGGGCTGGGGGGGAAAGAGGCTGACACCTGCTGGGGGTGAAAGAGACTGACACACACTGGGGCTGTAGGGGGAAAGAGGCTGACATGCTGGGGCTGGGGGGGGAAAGAGGCTGACACACGCTGGGGCTGTGGGGGAAAGAGGCTGACACATGCTGTGGCTGGGGGGAAAGAGGCTGACACACACTGGGGCTGGGGGGGAAAGAGGCTGACACATGCTGGGGCTGGGGGGGAAAGAGGCTGATACACACTGGGGTTGTGGGGGGGAAGAGGCTTACACATGCTGGGGCTGGGGGGAAAGAGGCTGACACATGCTGGGGCTGTGGGGGGAAAGAGGCTGTCATGCTGGGGCTGTGGGGAAAGAGGCTGACACATGCTGGGGCTGGGGGGGAAAGAGACTGACACATGCTGGGGCTTGGGGGGTAAAGAGGCTGACACATGCTGGGGCAGGGGGGGAAAGAGGCTGACATGCTGGGGCTGGGGGGAAAGAGGCTGACACATGCTGGGGGTGAAAGAGGGTGACACACACTGGGGCTGGGGGGGAAAGAGGCTGACACGATGGGGGAAAGAGGCTGACATGCTGGGGCTGGGGGGGAAAGAGGCTGACACATGCTGGGGCTGGGGGTGAAAGAGGCTGACACGCTGGGGCTGGGGGGGAAAGAAGCTGACACACGCTTGGGCTGGGGGGAAAGAGGCTGACACAGATGCTGGGGGGAAAGAGGCTGACACACACACACGCGGGCTGGGGGGAAAGAGGCTGACACACACTGGGGCTGGGGGGGAAAGAGGCTGACACATGCTGGGGCTGGGGGTGAAAGAGGCTGACACGCTGGGGCTGGGGGGGAAAGAAGCTGACACACGCTTGGGCTGGGGGGAAAGAGGCTGACACAGACGCTGGGGGGAAAGAGGCTGACACACACACACGCGGGCTGGGGGGGAAAGAGGCTGACACACACTGGGGCTGTGGGGGGAAAGAGGCTGACACACTGGGGCTGGGGGGGAAAGAGGCTGACACACGCTGGGGCTGGGGGGAAAGAGGCTTACACACACGCTGGGGGGGAAAGAGGCTGACCCACACATGGGGGCTGTGGGGGAAAGAGGCTGACACGCTGGCACTGGGGGTGAAAGAAGCTGACACACACGCTGGGGGGAAAGAGGCTGACACACACCCTGGGGCTGGGGGGGGGAAAGAGGCTGACACACACCCTGGGGCTGGGGGGGGGAAAGAGGCTTGCACGCTGGGGTTGGAAGGAACACACGCTGGCGGGGAGAACGAGGCAGAGACATGCTGGGGATGGAGGGATAATGAGGCTGACACACTGGGGCTTGGGGGGAGCATGAGGCTGACACACTCAGGCTGGACAGACTGAATTTACTGACTGGGGGGTCAGTGAGGGGTGGTGAGAAAACAAGGCTGGGCAGCAGGACAGACACTGTATTTAATTACTGGGGAGGGGTGAGGAGTGTTGAAAAAATGTTGGGGTGCCAGGAATGGGTGGGGTGGGATAGGGGGGGCCCAAAGCATATTCTTGCACCTGGGCCCACCACTCTCTAGTTCTGCCACTGCACGTCACGCGCCATGCACTGCAGAGGCTGCCAGAGAGGAGCCACAGAAGAGAAGGCTGGAGCACCAGGGAGACCCTGAGAATGGTAAGTGAGGTTGCTGCACAGTGTGCTGCTGGGATGGCATGGAAGTGTGTGTGTGCCTTCTGGCTCTGACTCACACTAGCCAGGCTGGCTAGTGTGCAGGAATCACATACAACAGTAACAGAGTATTCTATCCAGTACTCTATTACTGTTGTATGTGACTATCTACTTACCATGATTGTTGAGCCATATTAAGTGGAGGAGGGAAATGGGGGGCACACAGGAAGGTCCTAGGAGTCTAGGAAATGTCAAAGATATTAAGTACGCAAGCTGGGCTGAAGTACTTTTGATGTCACAACCATGTGACCCACAATGGCATGGGGAGGGGTAAGGTCAGTGGGCTAGCAGTTTTACTATCCACGGGACGAGCCACCGCGACCGAAGTGTGGCGAGCGAAGCAAGTCCACAAGACTGCACGTTGAGTCCGTCTTTGACCTTGTTCTCCCCTTGCCATCATGGGTCACATGGTTGTCCTTTAGCCTATTTGACTTTAGACCTAACCCTGGAGCTAGGGCACATAAAAGGACGTATGTGCAGGGTGGACTGACAGTCTCTACCACCTGTCTTGCCTACTTCTCCTTGCACAGGCATTGCCAGAACCTGCCTCCTTCTGTTGAGGGAGTGGACTCCAAGCAGTTGTAGGCTGCAGTGCATAGTTAGTATAAGATTCTGATCAGGAACAAGTTGTGAGTGGGGCTGGTGGGAAGGGTTACAGGATCCTGTCACCTCTTTATCCTGTCACCTCTGTCCTGATCCTGACAACTCTGTCCTGATCCTGACAACTCTGTCCTGATCGGGTCACCTCTGTCCTGTCCCCACTTTCCTGGCCCTTTCACCTCTGTCCTGTCCCTGTCACATCTGTGCTGTTGGTTGGAAAGTTAGGAGGTATCTAGAGAAAAGAAAAGTACTTGGGGGGTCAATCAAAGATGTACGCAAACCCGATGGTTTGCATACATCTTCGATGGTGGGATGCTTATTCATGTTTAGAACCTGTTCTGCTATGTGCAGAATGGGTCCTACATCCTCGCATGCAGTGTCCACTAAGCCGCAGCCTGACTGATAGGCTGTATTTGTTTGAGGGCAGGGCAGGGCTGGAGCTAGGGCACATAAAAGGACGTATGTGCAGGGTGGACTGACAGTCTCTACCACCTGTCTTGCCTACTTCTCCTTGCACAGGCATTGGCAGAACCTGCCTCCTTCTGTTGAGGGAGTGGACTCCAAGCAGTTGTAGGCTGCAGTGCATAGTTAGTATAAGATTCTGATCAGGAACAAGTTGTGAGTGGGGCTGGAGGGAAGGGTTACAGGATCAGTTACAGTATATATAATGAGTTTGGCTGCCAACTTCCGGTCTCCCCTCCCCCACTGTCCTGGTCCTGTCACCTCTTTCCTGGCCCTGTCACCTCTAACCTGTCACTGTCACCTTTGTCCTGACACCACTGTCCTGTCCTGCCCCACTCTCTCTGTCCTGTCACCTCTTTATCCTGTCACCTCTGTCCAGATCCTGACAACTCTGTCCTGATCCTGACAACTCTGTCCTGATCGGGTCACTTCTGTCCTGTTCCCACTTTCCTGGCCCTTTCACCTCTGTCCTGTCCCTGTCACCTCTGTGCTGTTGGTTGGAAAGTTAGGAGGTATCTAGAGAAAAGAAAAGTACTTGGGGGGTCATTCAAAGATGTACGCAAACCCGATGGTTTGCATACATCTTCGATGGTGGGATGCTTATTCATGTTTAGAACCTGTTCTGCTATGTGCAGAATGGGTCCTACATCCTCGCATGCAGTGTCCACTAAGCCGCAGCCTGACTGATAGGCTGCATTTGTTTGGGGGCAGGGCAGTGTTGAGCAGCGTTCTACAAAATGTGGGCATGTCTGCCCGGCAGCGTGAACATCTGGGCCATCCTGATTAACCTTAGGGTTACTTAGATGGTCCATGTTCACACAAGTGATCCTCAGATGAAACAGCAGATCACAGAAGCATGCAGGAGGCGTCTATTAACACAAGACACCTCTTGCTGCATTTGCAGAGTATAGCAGTAGCAGCTGCTACTGATTATGACATATTCCTACATATATTGCTATGATTATATTTCTATGCAAACAGGTGTTTTCTAGACCATATAATCTGTGTGAATAGAGAATATCAACTACAGTCACCATCTGCCTAGGGAGCATCAATTTCTTCAGAGGTTCCCCGTCACAGAGAAACCACCATATATAGAAACCACCACTTAGGATAAATTGCACCAAATATCAGAAAAGTTAAAAGCTGGCCTAGCACGAGCAAACAAGCCTGAATGTAGAAAGTATCCAGAGGATATTGGAAGCTGGATCCTTGCTCGAAAATGGAGCCTACTCACTGAGAAAGAAGATTGCTTTCTACTCACTGGCTTATTTGCCCATGATATGCCAGTTTTGTAGCTGCGTTAGCATAAAGTCAGACGCAACTGCAGCAAAAGATGCAAGGAAGGTCACTGCTGCCTCCAACTCAGAATCAGGCCCTATGCGGAGGGAGTATCCCACCACCTTCACAGACCCTGTGCCCTCAACAGACTCTCCCCATTTAGGGCTGCTTCCAAAAATTTCCCTGGCTGGTTCTCTATCCCAATCAGCCCCTGAGAATGATGTCAATAACCTGCATCTCCTCCTCTACTAAATGTATTTTCAGTGCGGTGATTTCTGGGAGCTACTATCCTTCATCACCTGCATCCCTCTACTCATGCTGCCTATACTGTATATGCGTTGCTACTGCCAGCAGATGTAAGTGGAGAAAGGTGTGAGGGGATGGGAGGGGGTCTGTGCTGTGAGGGAAGAGTAGTCTGTGCTGTGAGGGGAGGGGGTTCTGTGCTGTGAGAGGAGGGGGTTCTGTGCTGTGAGGATAGAGTGGGTCTGTGCTGTGAGGAGAGAGGGGCTCTGTGCTGTGAGGAAAGAGAGGTGCTGTGAGGAGAGAGGGGTTCTATACTGTGAGGAGAGAGGGGTTCTGTGATGTGAGGGGAGAGGGGTCTATTGAGGAGTTTGTGCTGTGAGGGGAGGGGGATATGTGCTTTGAGGAGAGAGGGGTTCTGTGTTGTGAGGGGAGAGGGGTTTTGTGCTGTGAGGGGAGTTGTGTTCTGTGCTGTGAGAGGGGAGTGCTGCTGTGAGACAGGCATTGAAGGGCAGTATGTGGTGCTGTGAGGGGACAGTATGTGGTGCTGTACGGTGTAACTGGGTTAGTGTGTGTGCTGTGAGGTGCTTAGTGTGATATGGGGAGGCATGAGAGCTGGGATGGAAGTCAGTGTGCTGAGTGAGTGCTGTGTGAGGGCTGTGAGTCAGTGTGATACGGAATGTACTGGCAGTGAGAACTATACAGGGGGCAATCAGCGGGGACAAAATTGGGAAAGTTTAGCAAAAGCTAGCAAAAATCAAGTGTATTATACATACATAGATGACGTTTCAAGGCCGCGGTGGACAATTTCTTCAGGGTGCTGTACATGGACATGAATCCAGTAAAAATATAGTGCTATGGATTGTTTAAGGGAGGGGGGCCCAAAACTAGAATCTTGCCTAGGGCTCTATGAGGTCTAAATCCAGCTCTGGGTGAGGTTAGCAATTTCTGAGTAAGGCCGATGTTCTCGATGTATACGCAGGACTGCTAGGTATTACGGATGTGAGATAGCGGTAGTGGGCGTCTCTATGATGGCTGTGCGACGGCTTTGTGATTGTATTCATTAGCATATTTTCACAGAAGACCTGCATGCGTAATCACAGCTGTGATCGCAATAGTGATCCGTAATGAGTCAGGCCCTCTGACATTCAGAATAGTCCATAATAATATAAGATTGCAGGATGGCACACCCAACAACAGAAACAATTATTCATTGCCTGTAATTAATGTGATCATTTTCATTTATACATCTATATAATCATTAGTGATATAATCTATTGTCATCACTTTATTCTATTAAATTAAACAATTTTTGTTTTTCTCACTCTATGGTAGTGTAGTTTATTTCAATTGAGAAACATGTTATTAATTATCCCTAAACATACCACAATGTAATAACATTATGCAAAGATAGGAGCAAATAAAAATAGTAGCAAAAAAGAAGTAGTTAGACCCTGGAACAAATCATGTATATTGTACTAATACAGTGACTGACAAGCGCTTGTAAAATATATATTGGAATGTTTGGGTAATGTTTTGGGGGGACAGTGGGCCTGATTCTGACCCGGTCGCAAGCGATGTGCGCTTGCTACCAGGTCGATGGTGGGCCAGTGCGCATGCGCACGACAGAGCCGGCTCCGTCGTGTGCATGCACGGAACCCGGATAGCGACGGGCACTCCGTCGCTCCGGGTCTCGTACCAAAGGGGCGTGCTGTCGATGTTGAGTGACAGCACGCCACCTTTGGTGGGCGGGCCGGGGGAGTGGCTGGTCAAACGGAGGCGTTCCCATGTGAACGCCTCCGTTTGGGGCCGGCCCCACTGACATCACGAGTGATGTCAGTGGGAGAGATTTTGGCTCTGTTAGAGCCGAAATCTCTCTGGGGCTTGTAGCAACGAGACCCTACCACAAGGGTCTCGTCGCAAACCCGATGGTCGCTATGCTGTTGACCATCGCGACCATCTTCCTGGCTGCTCGCTATAGCTGTGGGTGGTCACCCACAGCTATGTGAGCGGCCAGGAGGCCGTTCTAAAAAAAAAATAGCCCGGCCCTGATTCAGAGCGTCCGGCTCTGAATCAGGGCCAGAGTACAGAAGAATGTCACTTTTACAATTTGTTTTTATGCCGGTACAGTGAAACTGCGAATGGCTCATTAAATTAGTTATGGACCATGCAGATGTTGATTCCAAATGTAACCAGGATGAGCTTGATACTGCTGCTAAACTACACTTCCCATAATGCTTTGCCACTGCCTAAGAACCACTGTTGCTCAATTACCTTGTTCATAAGGACAGGCAGGGAGCCTCTACTACAGCGTCAGTTGCACGGCCTAAGTCACACCAAATGATAACTTACACACATCATAAACTCTAATGACATGCTACAGGCACATGTTCCCCACTGCTCCTCATGCTGATTTTACAGTCATGCACATTGTTTCAAGTTGTCTGTCTCTTTTTTCACTTGCATTCATCATCAGTACCATAAACATATCTCATACTCAATCTAGACCAAGAAGTGGTTGTAAGCTTAAAACATACGAGAATTGTGATGAAAGCATGCTCTTATAAATGTCACAGCTTTTAAGGTGACTGGCAACCTGCACCTGTTAGAACCTTTCATTTTTATGAGTGATCACATTAAAGTGTAGGATATTTCATTCCATTCCATTGATTTTGAAGAAGAGGTCAACATCTGATGTTTATTTCAAAAGTTATTAAACAGACAATTCAATTAATAAGAGGCATGGCACCCTGTCCAACCCATTTATCTTTGATTCTTTAGCCAGTTTTTAACAATCAAACCTGTGTAAATAATTGCCCTTTTGGTCTTTGGCGTTGCATTACAAGTTTAAAACCTAATAAAATAATTATATACTATTATATACCTATAATCAGACTTTTTTTCTTAGCCAGCAAAAAACTGAATATAGATATTGATGCTATAGCAAATGGGAGTCCAGCATAACCACATGATAAATACATTTTTGGCTTGTAGTCGTATTCATGATTTTAGTGATTTACAGATGTTTTTAACAGTTCTATTAATACATTTTCACACTGAGCCCTTGTGTTAGTACATGATGTAAACATTACAGAAATAACATTGTGTTAATCTGGGTTCAATATACAAACTGAAACAATATAAATTAGCATTTTACCATTCATATTCCCAGCTGTTTATATTGTGTTCATTACACATGTGTGGCCTACAAATTATCCCTGATACTACTGTAGTTTTTTCTTTTACCTTCATCTCCGTAGCACAAGTGGCTTGAAATTGAGAATATTTCAGGGAGCATTGGAGTTTTGGGGTTAAGGCAGTTCCACAGCACTGACATGAGATAGTGAGGACAGCACTAATTAATCTGTGCAAACAGCTCCAGCCAGAAGAGAAAGTTGGAAGCAAAAGTTGGAATTGGCAAAGGACACATGCTGAATAGTCACAGGACATCTTGATGGCTTAACAGTCACTGAACATCTTGCAGGGCAGTAGGAACATCACAGGTTGTATTGCTTATTCAAGCAGATTGTGCTTTTTGCACTCTTTTGTAAATTACCTATTTTTGGGTATCATATTCAGGTTAGTAACTACCAGTTGGCCAGGATGCACCAGGCAGTTCAATTACCTACAAATTTTAATCCCTTGGGTGGCCTGAGGCCACCAGATGCCAGGAAAGGATCTACACAAATTACCCGAGCCTTGCTTTTTTCTTTTTTTCTTGCTCTGGACTTCAACACTTCAATTCAATTCATGACACCAAATGTGGCTGAGTAGCAGTTTTAGTTAGTCAAGTACTTAACTATTTCTAGGGCATTTGAACCCCTAGATACAATACTGATCATGTTTGATATACCTGTAGTTAATCTAGTTTGGCATATTACAGTACATTGTGTGCATGTCATTAGGTATGTTACATCTTGCTGGGTTTATTACTTGGCATATTATATCTAGATGTGTATAGGACTTGGCATATTAAATGTTGTTAACATTTCCTTTGGGATATGATATCTTGCTTGTCATATTACTTTGTATGTGTACTACAACCTGCTTGGTGCCCTGTCTCTTTTCTGTTTCTGGCACTTTTTTATTAAACAAAAATGAACTATTATAACATCATCATTACTATTAGGGTGCCACCTTTATACTAGGAGGGCTGTGTGGCCATTTGTTATGTGTTCAGGCACTGTTAAAAAAATGTAATATAAAACTTGAGTGTTAAAAAATATAACATCATTATTAGGATGCAACTGGCTTATACTAGGGACAGGCAGTATGATCTGGGCCTTCAGGCACTGTAAAAAATTTTTACTAGAAAACTTGTCTTATAATGTCATTATAAAATATAACGTCATTAGGGTGCCGCATTTAGGAGCTCTGTGTTATGTGCTCATTTAAAAAAAAATAAAAAATAAAACTGTTGTGTGTTAAAAATATAACATCATTAGGGTGCCACCATTACTAGAAGCGCTGTGAGATGACATGGATAAGTCGATAGAAAAGCAGGGACAGCAACCCAGTACTAGTGCTGCAGCTGCTGCCAGTTATGATAGTACTTCAACATCTACTAAGGTGATCCAGGGGAAATAAAGTTTAAGAAAGGGTACCTGACATTTAAACAATATTTCACAATGTTAAAGAAAACATCACGTCTAATAATAAAATTACAGCCAAAAAAACTTAAAATTGGCAACATTGCCACCTCTACCATTACTTAATCTGATACACTAAGCATCATTACAATGGTGGAGGATTATTTTAATGTAAAAATTATCATGTCACACAGTCCTTTTGATTACTGGGAGAAAAAAGGCAATTTGGAGCCCTTTGTTCAAACTAGCTTTGGTGTACTGAAGCTGCCCACCCTCCAGTGTGTACTTAGAAATAGTGTTTAGCACAGCCGGGAACCTTGTGATTGATCAGAGTTGGAGGCTACTTCCTCAAAATGTGGAAAAACTCATGTTCATAAAAAATAGCTACAAATGCTATGAGGGCCCAAGGACAATTCCATTATGCACCACTTTTCATTATTGGCTCTGCCAAGATTGTGTGGATTTAACAGGCAACACTTTACTGGGTCATTGGTGTTCTGTAGCTTGCAAGACCATCTTTTTTTTGGTCTCTGAATAGTTAGAATTTTTTATAGTTTTTTGCTGTACACAGTTTTATTGTAACAAAGCGTATTGCACACTTTAATGGTTAAAACTGAACATTTTTCCTTTCCAGAAAAGAAAGTGGGAATAAAACCAAAAAGCTAAACTGCAATGTACTATCTGACAGGGTCTAATGCTTCTCTGCTTCCACCAGTGATAGAAACCAAGAGCCATTGGGACCAGTACGGGTTGGGTATGGGATGCCGGCGGTATAGACAACGGCATACCGACAGTCTAAAGCAGAGGTTCCCCAAACTTTCTTAGTTCAAGGCACCCATAGGGTCTCCAACATTTTTTCAAGGCACCCTTATGCCAAAATAATTACAGAGCAGTCCTATTTTTTAAGCAGTTGGGTCAAAATAACGTAATAAGTATTTTAAAAAGATAGAGAAAAACTGTGCTAATCTTACCCATTGCCCCCTCCGTCTCTCTCCCATTGCCCACTCTGTCTCTCTCTGCCCCTTCTGTCTGTCATGGTGGGAGGCGGTTTTCTGGAAACTGATGCCTGAGGCTGCGGGAGGAAACGGAGGCGAGGGGCCTGAATGTACGACCTCCGCATCCACGGATCTTGGTCGTTGGCGAGACCTAGTCAAAGGTGCGGAATCTAACCCACGAGATGGTGTTCGCCAGTGACCCCACCAATCGGGATATGGGCTTGAGCTGCACCTCGTAAGCAGGTCGCGGTCCTTTGACTAGGTGACCAAAGCCTGCGGGAAAAAGGAGAGACGAACACTCGTGGCCCAAAGGGTCTGTGCCAGTAAGGGGCACGTAGGGACACTGTACTTGAGATACAAGGAAGTGTGCACTGCGGACACACTCTACCGGGTTGCCGGTTAGAAAGAGTGCACCACGGTGCAATAATGTAACACGTAGGTAGGGACCACAGAGTCCAGTAACGAGGTGGGTAGTGGTACTGGAGCCAGCCAGAGATTACAACGCTGGAGAGGTGGGTACGTATAACTACACTCAGGCTGTGATGGTAAAGCACTGGTGAAATGGATAATATACTGCACACAGGCGGCGGTGGTAATGCACTGGTGGAATGGAGATATACTGCACACAGGCGAGGTGGTAACGCACTGATGAGATGAATGATATAGCTGCACACAGCACAGACTGAGGTGGTAAAGCACTGGTGAGATGAATGATATAGCTGCACACAGGCTGAGATGTAAAGCACTGATGCGATGAATGATATAGCTGCTCACAGGCTGAGATGGTAAAGCACTGGTGAGATAGATGATATAGCTGCACACAGGAATAGATCACTGGAAGCAAGAGAACCTGGAACGAGAGACCACTAGTAACACTAGCAGCGACAATGGTTGTTCAGGCAACTACCTGATACACAGGAGCCGGATATATACCCCTGGAAGCCCGCTGATTGGTCCACAGCATCAGCTGACCGGCCAGACTGTCAGGGAAGGAAGGATAGTCAGAGAACGAAGTGTCATGGCAGCGCCCATGACAGGAACTCCGATCCCCACGCACCAGGCCGCCCGAGACACCAGCATTAGGGAGAATGCTCAGCACCTCCCACGTCGCCGCACCAGCTGCCCGACTGCCTGGGAAGTCAGAGGAAGCTGGCGGGACGGTAAGGGATGGCCGATCCCCGGCTGAACTCTGATACTGTCTTTCTCCATTTGCCCTCCCCATGTCTCTCCCTTTGCTCCTCCATGTCTCTCCCTTTGCCCACTTCATGTCTCTCCTATTGCCCCCTTCATGTCTCTTCCTTTACCACCTCCATGTCTCTCCCTTTACCCCTTCCAAGTCTCTCCCTTTGCCACTACATGCCTCTCCCTTTGCTCCCTCCATGTCTCTGCATTTGCCCACTCCATGTCTCTGTTTGCCCCTCTACATGCCCCCCCCTACTTACATTTACAGCTAGCTGTGATTGTCAGCACCGTCTTGCAGCATCACTACTCAGATCAGGCTTTTCCTGTTTTATCTCCCACAACACACTGCACTGTAGGACCCCATTCAGCAACAGGCAGCCTTAGGATTCAATGCCTGTTGCTTTACAGTGACAGCTCTCCCCTCGCTCATCGCAACCTGCCTCTACACTCTACTCAGCACCACCAACCCCTCTCCCACCCGTGCAACAAAAAATATCTTACACACAAATAACATTGGCCAGCCTCTTAGGCCACCGCCACACAGCGATGACACTCCAGGGAGCCACGGTGCACAGTTTGGGAACCACTGGTCTAAAGAATTAAAGGTCTAATAAATAATCAATGTGTTCACAATTTGCAGGTTACTTCATAGAAAATTACATTAGCTATAATTTTCATGTCACTCATTTTAGATGGAATAGTGGTGTAATAATAATGGCATTTTGTATCCACAAACACTAGATGCGCCATTTTTTAACTGCCACGCGTTTGTGCCGCTCACTGCTGTCACTTACCTTAGTTAGCCAGCTATCCCAATGCAACTTTGGCCAATCCTGATGAATGTATAGACTGATTACAGAAACAATGTACAGCTGTCTACACTGTTCCAAAAGGTAGATGCAAAGGGTAAAATATGACCAATTGTACAGAACTCTCAAGGTTAGGAACTGGATGGGCTAAAGAACTAAGGGCCTGATTCATTACGGATCGCTATTGCGATCATAGCTGCGTTTAGGCATGCAATTCTGCTGCGAAAATATGCTAATGTTTGCAACTGCTCAGCTTAGAGACGCCCACTACCGCTTTCTCACATCTGTAAGACCTCGTAATCCTGCATATACATCCGTAACATCGAGTAACATTGGACCCTCATGCAGAATTGACCTGTTTCACAACTCAAGTACTCAAGCTGCGAATGCCATCGCAGTGGCTAGTCTATGCACGCCCATCTAACAGCGTTCAAACGGACAGGCACGCCTGCGTTTATCCGACCACTCCCTCGTCACCACCCCCAAATGCTGACATCCCATCCCTCAGTCTGCGATGGCTTTTTATCTGCATAGGTGATCGCCATGCGATCGCAATGCTAACTCACATGCATACACATGCGCATTACGAACTATCGGCCAATTTGCGTACTCTGTTGCAATTGTGATCCAAGATGAATCAAGCCCTAAAGGTCTAATAAATAATCAATGTGTTCACAATTTGCAGGTTACTTCATAGAAAATGACATTAGCTATAATTTTCATGTCACTCATTTTAGATGGAACAGTGGTAATAATAATAATCCCGATTTAGTATTCACAAACACTAGATGTGCCATATTTGAAGTTGAACTGCCACATGCTTGTACCACTGCTGTCGCTTAGCTTAATCAGCCAGTCAGCTCGCTGCAGACTTTGGCCAATAGTGGTGTAAACAATATTGTGACCTGTGAGGTGGTCAAAAAAGACTGAAAATGACTGGAAATTAGTGCTATTGAGGTTAATAATACTGTAGGAACAAAAACTGGCCTAAAAAACATGATTTTAGTTGTTTTTATGAATTAAAATTAAAGCAAATCCAGAACCAAAACACTTGAGGGTGGATTTGACAAAACCAAAACCAAATCAGGACAATGAATTAGAACCAAAAACACGTGGATCCGCGCACATCACTAGTTGAAACATTAATAACAATATTTTATTAAATACTGTAATATTAATTTTATTAATTAGAATTTTTCAGTTATACATGTGTCAGGTTAGGGTTTACCATATGCAGCATCTTTGGCTGGTGACAAATTTAGAAATGTACTTGTAACATGCAAAATGTGAACAAAAACAAAATCAGAGACTAACTGAAAGAAAAAGCATGAAGAGGATAGACAAAATATACTTTAAGAAATAAGCAATGTCCTCAGTATAGACATAAGTTATGATAGAAGAGAAGTACTTACTGCTTACTAACTGGCCAACACTCAAAGCCGAAGAAGAGGAAGATGAAGAAGAAGAAGAGGAAGTTTGGCGAACTGGACTTTGAGCCATTGATGCCTGATTGTGAGCCAAGTGCAGTAGATTGGCCTGTGATGTTGCTGGACCCACCGGTGGCTGTGCTGGTTGATGGAGCTATATGTCAAAATGTAAAAATATGTAAATAGATCACATCTATAGGATATAATGAACTACAGTATTTTGGAAACAACATGGAACTTTTGGGATTATGATTATAATTAATATTTTGTGATTCAACAGTGAATCAACAATTGAAGGAACTTATTTTAGGAGTGCATAGCCTCTTGTTCTATAAAGGCCAGATTGGGAGAGGCTCTGACACAACCTTCTTAGAGCACCATGAGAGTCTCTATTTAATAATATTTTAAGTTGCTTGACCACAATTATCCTAAAATCTCCCAGGTCAAAGGTAAAGTTTAAAAAAACAAATGGAATATACAATGCAAAGGTGGATTAGTGAGCAAACCAAACTGCAGTGGTTATGTCAATGAAATGCTACAGCCATCAAATGGATTACAATGCAGGTATTAGTATGGGCTCCTGTGTTAAGTGATGGCCCCACACCTGCTGCAATGGGGGACTTTTGAGTATACTCAGTTTTGAGAAGGTACAATGTGATGTGCCTACACAGCTTTAAGCATGAAAATGATAGACTAGATGCCTATTGGGTTCTAAACCAGATGGTATAGAATATTTTATGTGAATTTACTCTGTACATCCTCCATAATTAGTGTAATTCTGACACTTACCAATGCTTGCACCTGTACAGGTGGGACAGAGTGGGATGGGTACTTTATAACGCAGGCAGAGTACAGTAAGAGCATGTTTGAACAATTGTGAACAGATGCAGACCAGGAATAACATGCATTTATGTCTGATAAACCCATATTATTATAGGTGGTCACAGACCAGTGCAAAAAAGTTGCTTATGGTGCTGATGGTCACCATCTCCTGTAAATGATTGTGATAATGGTCTTCAGCTCTAACGAACTACTTTAGATTTGCTCTTTGATAATACTTCACTGATTCTGATAGATAATTTCTTCATATCTCTGGCTTATATTATGCTTTTGTATACATGTGTAACAAAGCATTTAATTTCGTACACAAGATGTGGCGTTTTTTCTGTTGAATTATAGAGGTTTTTAAATTTAATTGTTGTATAATAGCTAATATATTTGTTTTACAAAATTATTCAAAATATAGGTAAAAGATAGTTTCTGCTTTGCATATTGTCGCATTAGTGGGTACTTTAAATTAATGTAATTTTTACCTTTGATTCTGGGTGCAATTGCAAACAAGTCTTTATCATGGCTTGTGCCATTTTTAATAGTCATGTTTTTTTTTATTCAACATTATTGTTTTGCTCTTTCTTCTTTTTAAGTCTTTGGGGTCTATTCATTATCACTTAATTTCTACAAAAGCAGGTGAAAATTAAAATTTTCACCTACTTTTGTAGAAATTACGTTTTCGGGCCTTTCATCAAAAGGTAAAGCAGGAGATATAACAGATATCTCCTGCTTACCTTTCTCTCACAATGTGGCCTGCTGTCCCCATACACTAGTATGGGGACGTAAATTCATCTAGCTCCAAAAAATACAATATTCTCGGAGACTGACTGTGGGAGCATTCACCATCTTTAGATAGCGTTTGCTCCTGCAATCAATCCTGGGTTGCGAAGAGGGATCCTTTAGGGTCCCTCCACCCCTGTCCGACTCCTTCCACCGGACTCGGGGGCATTGTGCCCCAGCGTGAACTTTAGTTCACGCAAACTCACTAGTGGCAGTGCTAATTTTCACTGCTTTGTAAGTAGCAATGATGAATTGCTCTGGCACTCGCTGCAAGTTAGTATGTTAAATATCGGAGTCTGCTCGGTTCCCCGATAATTGACATGATGAATCAACCCCAAAATTGTTGTTTACAGTATGCTTTCTTCTCTATTTTTGTGTTTCACTCTCTCATAAAAACATATTTGACTACACAATGAACAACGGTTGGACTAAATGTTAAGCCAAAGTTGCACCTATATAGTCCAAGCACAGGCCTTGCCATTTAAGCATCACACATGCTTAAAACCTACCCCTAGAAAAAAGCTACAACACAAACTCTAAAACAGTAGCTCAGGTTCTAAACCTTCCATGAGCTCTAATTGCGTAAAGTAAAAGCACTTGCGAGTGATTCTTTTAAACAACTGTAAAGTAATAAATAGTGTAGCTAGGCAAGTAGAAAGGCTATCAGCAAAGTAAAATGTACAGGTACATGTACATGTACAGCATGTACTGTGTATTGTTTTAACTATGGAGACCACACCATAAAAAGAATATTGCTAAAATAGTGAAAGTGCAGAAAGAATAACAAGAAAATAATGCATAGTCAGGTCACACAAATGACCCTAACTACCTGTAAAACAATACATAGAATAGGTCTTTTGTTTATAGTGAACAAAGAGCCTTAGGTATGTTCATAGCATTAAACCCTGCCCATCCTTTCTCTGCCAGCACATGACTACCAAGAAGCATAGTGACTAGGGATGGCCATCGGTAGGTTAACAATCAATGGTTCCCAACAGAGATTGACTTTGATGGTATGAAACCATCGGCTGTTAACCATCAATGGTTTCATCCATGGATGATCATCCCTGCTTTAATAATTGCTGAGCAGCGGGCCAATCAGTGGGTGGAGTGGGGGCTTCGTGGTTCATGTCGGCACATGAAAAAAGAAAATCTCACATTGCCCTGTGCCACGATGGTGGGCAGCCATTGACTCTCTGCCATCAATGGCAAAAACATCAACCATCAGAGGTTAACCATCGATGATTTTCAACCATCCCTAATAGTGACTAGCACAGACCAAGAGAACAGATTACAAGCAGAGACCATATGTTACCAGGCATTTGCATTGCTGGGAAATTACTGCTCATTTAATGTTACATATTTATAATGTATTTTGGTCTGCTTCCATGCCCATGAAGAATCTCTCTCTTCTGTCTATGTATAAATTCTGTCCTTGATGGGCAGAAAGCAATGTAGGGAGCATTGAAGTTTGTACTATCCACATTTCCTCAGCCAGAGATTTGTTAATGTCTGGGTGGCCTGTGTGCAGTGTGCCCCACCTTCTTGGTGCCAATTTCTGTGATAGTTTCTATAGTGTATGGTGTATGCTCAGATGATAGAGAAGGCTGTAGCATAGTGTCATAGCCTTTACTGTCACCTGTTTTGTTGTCATCCTTCTGAATCCAGTATATCATATAAAAGACCACTTGCAAAAGGTGGGGTGCAGGGCATGGGAGGTCTGTTTACAGCACCCTACCTGCACCCATTATAGATTTGCCAGTGTTTTCAATACCAACATAATAATTAATAAAACCTACTGATACCTGTCATTCATGATGACTAATAGCTGCCAAACAACAGACAACCAAGAACAAGTTCTGAAAACCAATATATGTAAGATAATAACTGCAAAAGGGCAGGGAATCGAACATGTTAAAATGAAATTTGTTATACTGCTATGAAGAAAACTTGTATAACACATGGCAAGTGTGGAAAATAAAATACCATAAATAATTTCCTTGGTTAAATGGTCACAGATTAGCAGAAGAATTTTCTTCTATATGTTTTTGTGCCACTGTCTTTTATTGTGAGTAACCAACTGGCTAAAAATAAATGACTTTGCAGTTTGCATGAGAACTCCTCATAGAGATGAATAATAATAAACGTGGATGATCGCAGTGAAGTATGTTCTTGCAGTTCCGAGCCTTAGTGTTTCCTACAGTATATAGTGCTTATTTATAAATGTTATTTATTTATTTGGTAACGTGTATACTATAGTATATCATACTGTACAGTAAGTAACCATTTAGCATAAAAATGATTTTAACCATGATCAGAGCTGCAGATATTTAAAAAAAAATATCAGGGTTAATGTCTCTAAGCAGAAATAATATGTGGATAATATACCCGTCACTGTAAAATTAAAGGCTATTAGTCACTGTTGTATTTGTGTACACATTAACGCTTGGTGCAGGCACAGATCATCTTTAATATCTTTACAGCTCATAATAAAAATGGAGTTTTTATTATGGTAGAGAATGTATCACCTCCACAAATGTATTAAACTTATAAAACCAAATTAATAATAAAATAAAAGTTGATTGTATAGATACAATTATTGATTGTATTGGGCCCAAGTTGACAAATAAATACATACATCAATTTGCAAAATATGAAGCAAGAAATAGTAACCCATGTGACAGAAATAGTAACCCATGTGACAGAAATAGTAACCCATGTGACAGAAATAGTAAACCATATATAAAAAGCTTGTTCTCAACAAGCATCCAGCAATGGCAATAAGTAGTATCATTATTGAAAGCAGAGTATGACACAGGCACAGCTATAGCTCAAAATATACCATAATGAAAGCCAAATATCAAGTCTTAACAGAGGAAGACTCAAAAGTCCAGGGACATGAATGATTTCTACATTCTACAACAAGATTTAGATAAAGAAATATGAAATATATATGCAACCAGGTTTATCAATAGCACCCTCCCTCACTGCGATCTTCATTACATGTCAGTATGTGACTGATCCATCCGGCCGGCAGTGATACGTCCCCCCAAGCCTTCACTTGCTGCACCCAGCTCCTTCATCCTTTGTAATCATATTTGTTTGTTGTAGATTATACCAATTGTTTAACAGGCTTGCTTATTATAAATAGGTGCCTCTTTTATTGATTAAATGTATTAATTTAACATACTACTGAAATTAAGAGTAATGTGTGGCCCATTTGCAATTTATAGGACTGTCCAATGTGGCCACAAGGTGTATATGACCAAGTTACATTTCACATACAAGATACTGTAATACACTTGACAAACTAAGGGAACGCTCGGGGAGGGGGCAGCCAGTTTGGCAATGCGGGAGTGTAGCATGTCCAAGTAGATGGTGTGAAAGGATGAGATGGCGCGATCACTATTACGGCACTGTAGAATGAGCATCGGGAGCATGCTCTGGGAGACATGACTACTCTCTCAGGCGTCCGGGAGAGCTATCTGAGAATTGGGAGCCTTCCTGATGTTCCAGGAGAGAAGGAAAGTACAATACGCACTACAGGTATACTACTGGAAAATAGTACTACAGAAACCAAACCTTCACATAAAAGAAGACATTCATATCAAAAGTCCAAAGGGCAAGGATCCTGGGATACAGGGGTATATTTACTAAGCCTTGGATGGAGATAAAGTGAATGGAAATAGAGTACCAGCCAACCAGCTCCTAACTGCCGTGCCACAGGCTGTGTTTGCAAAATGACAGAAGTTGGTTGGTTGGTACTTTATCTCTGGTCACTTTATCTCCATTCAAGGCTTTGTAAATAGATCAAACAGTCTGGATTACCACTGCATGTATTTTTCATTCAGGAATAATTATGTAACACTTTTAATACTGGTTGCTATGGGTAACTACTCAACTTTATCTCTCTCCAAAAGCTTGATACTGTACATCCCCCCCCCCGAGTGTGGTATGTAATATTGACATTCAGAATGTCAACACTAGAATATCACAATGATCTGAATGTAGACATGTACATTATGTCAACATGTGACATGTCGACATGCATAATGCTGCAATGGTCCTAATGTCAACATTCTGCATGTCAACTGTAGGTATGTCAACATAGCATTTTTTATAGCCATAACCCTATCTTAAACCTAACTGCAGCCTAACACTAAGCCTAAACCTAACAGTTAGTAACATGTACTGTTGACATAATGGCTATATACCATTAACACTAATTAGGCTGCTTAAAAATATGTTTGCATCACTTAGTTATTCTAAATTATATTTATACTTTACAGCAGCAGAAAATGCATATAATGCTTTGGCTATTATGAGTAACTTTCCATCCAGAAAACAGTTTTGTCAATACTGCTTTTCTTAGTACGTCAAAAGATTGGTTACCATAGCAATGCCTCTTTGTTTACACCCTTGAGTAGTAATCAGAGAGGTGAAACGTGCTGACAAGGGGCACATCTAGGACCTCCTGCTGAAAAAGTCAAGGGGGAATTTCTATAAAAAGTAATGCTTGCCATTTACAGACTTCCTAAATGTTATGTTGCGATAAAGTAAAATATCACCGGAGAATCTTTATTTTTCAGAAGGGAAGTTATAATCAATATTACAAGACACCAAGAGACACATAAAAAGCTGTTCTCTTTCTGCTCTGATTGCAGTTTCACGACAAACAATTTTTGTGGAGGGAAAATAGCTTAGGCTGAATGGCCTTGACATAATGTGCATTCCTTTTAATTATAGTCAACTTTCTATTTAAATTGCAATTTTTCAAATGAAAAACACTGGTTTATTCTTGCAAACTTGGCCACTGAATAAATACTACATTTTCCTATAAGTTTACGTAGGCTAGCCATGCTATTCATGTTAGCCAGTTTGGAGTATTAAGGAACACAAAAACTGAAGCAAACACCAATTTTCACTCTCCAATAAGCAGAGGAGGGCTGGGCCCTGGGGCAGGGTGCCATGTGCCCCCCGGGCTGCAGCGCCATGCGGGCCGTGGGCAGTCTGTGTCTCTGTGACACAGCTGCCTGCACCGCGCGTGTAGTGCTGGCCGGACGGAGTTCGGTCAGCGCTACACAGTGACTGACAAACACACAGTCACCAGCGCCGGCATCTGTGTGTTTGTTTTAAGTAGCAGCCAATGAGGGTCTGTCAGACTCTCACTGACTGCTGTTCTCACTGACTGCCCACTGCCGGAGCCACTCCATCTTTCGGCTCCAGCAGTGGGTAATGGGAGAGACGTCATGACAGAGTGGGCCGGCCTGGGAGGACAGACGGAGGAGCGGATGACGGCGGCGGGAGCGGGGATTCAGGTAAGTGTTTATGTATTTTTTTTATTATGCGTGTCTACTGGGTGGGGGGGCACTACAAGGGGGAGACCACTATTGGAGGCCCTACAAGAGTGGAGACCACCACTGGGGGCACTACAAGGGGGGGACTACTACTGGGGACACTACAAGGGTGGACTACTACTACTGGGGGCACTAGAAGAGGAGGGGACTACTTCTAGGGGCAATGCATAGGGGGGAGGGGACTACTACTAGGGGCACTGCATAGGGGGAGGGGACTACTACTAGGGGCACTGCATAGGAGGGAGGGGACTACTACTGGGGGCACTACAAGGGGGGACTGCTACTAGGGGAACTACAAGGGGGGGACTACTACTAGGGGCACTACAAGGGGAGGGGACTACTACTAGGGGCACTGCATAGGGGGGAGGGGACTACTACTAGGGGCACTGCATAGTGGGGAGGGGACTACCACTGGGGGCACTGCATTGGGGGACCACTGCTGGGGGCTCTATATAAAGGGCAATACTGGGGGTACTGGATAGGGGGAGACTACAACTGGGGTCACTATTTAAGGGGCACTGCATAAGGGTTACCACTATTGGGGGCACTGCATAGGGGGTGGACTGCTACTGAGGGCACTATATAAGGGGCACTGCATAGGGGGTACCACTACTGGGGGCACTATATAAGGGGCTTAATACTGGGAGCACAAGGGGCACTGCATAGGGGGTACCACTACTGTGGCACTTTATAAGGGGCACTGCATAGGGGGGATCACTACTGGGGGCACTACTGGAGGCCTGCAGAAGGGGGTCCTCTCCTGGGGCACAGGGGGTCACTGCATATGGGCACCACTACAGGGGGCTGCCCCATATCTTTATTTTTACTTTACATTAATCCCATATGGACCTGCCTCCTCCCTGGAACACTTGAGAGGGGGGGGCGCCGTAGCATGCAGTGCTCCGTGCACCCTGGCTACACGCTACTCCTCTGCCAGGGCCGTCTGCATGCATTTGCCCCCCAGGCTAAAAGCTGCCAGCCAGCCCTGCCAATAAGATCCTTTACCTTCCTATCTTCACCGGAAATGTCCAAGAGAAATGCAGCTGTAGAAGGAGCCTAATGTTGCTGAGCAGCAGTTTTCTGCAGTGATTTACAAAAATGTTTCCATGGAGTATATTTACTAACGCATGGCCCGAGTTTACAGAAGTGGAGTTGTTGCCCATAGCAACCAATCAAATTCTACGTATCATTTATCTAGCACCATCTAGAAGATAATAGTTAGAATCTGATTGGTTGCTATGGGCAACATCTCCACTTCTAAAAACCCACACTCTAGTAAATATACTCCTAAACCTCACTTGCTAACAGCCACACAGCTTGAAATCCTATTAATTAGAATTGACTGGATAACAATGTCTGCTTTGTAAAATCTTGTGCGTGTATATATATATATATATATATATATATATATATATATAGTAGTGAGGATACTATGTTTAATCAGCAAGTGGATGTTTATGCAGGGAGATTTAGGGAAAGACAATATCCTGAGGAGGTAATTGAGAGGGCAGAAGCAAAGGAAAAGAACTTGAGAGGAATGAACTACTCAAATATGAGCAAAACCAAAATACTTACAAAATCAGAGAGGCAGGGGGAAAAAAGGTGGTGTTTGTAACACATTATAGCCATAAGGAAAAAGAAATCCGAAGAGTTTTTACCAAACATTGAGATATTCTGAAGTCTGATATGATTTTGAATTCTATTTTACCTGATAAACCGGATTTAGCTTTTAGAAAGGCAAAAAATCTTGAAGATCACCTGGCCCCGAGTTTTTTAAGACCACTAGATGAGGCCAAAGAGTCATGGTTAAAAAGTACAAAAGGTTTTTTTAGATGCAATACCTGTAATATATGCAAACATTCCAGTAACATTACTAACAGATTTTATCATTTTAATGATACAAGGTTTCTTAAGATAAAAGATTTGATGAACTGCATGAAAACTTGGGTCATCTATCAACTTGACTGCTTCTGCCACTTGAAGTATGTAGGTAAAACAAAGAGAACCTTAAAATTACGCATACAGGAGCATGTTTGATTAGAAAAAGTTGGACTTCCCCTAGTAAGAATGGCTGATTTTGTTGAAAAGAGTTGTAGAGGCATAAAGTGTGACTTCTTCTGGACTTTGATGAATGAGAGCCAATATATTTTCAGCAGAACTCAGCATGAACAAAATTAATTTTGTTTATGATGAAATGGCAAGCCAGTAATCTGTAAACAGCTATCTACATGACTGCCTAAGGGTTACCTAGATATTCATACTGTATATGGACTTGCAATTGACACTGACATTACAAGAGGTACAACTCATCCAATTATCTACTTCATGATGCTTGGCAGAATTTTTGCACACATGGAAATCATAGACTACACTTATATTATGAATAGAATAGTTACGCTGACAGTATTAGTTGATGGTGGAAAGAGAATTGAATGTACTACAAATATATAAGACCATGAGGGATGATAAAACAAAAGTAAAGAGAGTGGATCCCTTACTAAATTTCTGTGTTGAGGACCATTATTTACAGTTAATGCTGACATTGTAAAGGAGTAAACAAATTATAAATGTCAAAAGTTAAAGGAAATTAGTAACATATTTCTCAGCTGCCCTCTGCTTATACCTAGGTGGCCCAAATGTATGCTCGAGATGTTAACTAGTCAAACTGTAATATATTCTCAGTACTTTGACATATTCTGTGGATGGGAGATCTTTTCTTTCATACTGTAAGATTATTTTTTAGTATTCATTGGGTGCTGCTAGTTTTTCTAATGAATGAAAGTTGGTTTAGAGGGGTGAATAATAAACGGCCCTCCAGCTGTTGTTAAACTACAAATCCCAGAATGCATTGCAACATTTTTTAGCATGACCAAATAGCAAAACTGGCAGGGCATTCTGGGATGTGTAGTTTTACAACCTCTCGGGGCAGCCATTTATTGCCCACCCCTAGTTTAAGATCCTACTGTATACAAAAAAAGGCCCAGTATAAAAAACATGTTTTGTGACTGTTGGCTTTTTAATACAGCATTGATATTTTGTTTCAGGACATACATATGTCTCAATTGTGTCCGTGCAGAGACGCAGTTCTTATTTTAGGCGCATGCAGGGAGAAGTGTATTGAAAATGTATTGGGCATTCCTGGGCAGCGACAGGGAGGTATCTTAACACACAAAAGGAAATAGTCCGTCTTATGGGCATGTTATGGAAGTGTCGCGGGCTTGTTGGTGAAAGTGTTTGCTTTTACATTTGGATGCACGGATGTACACAAGGGAATGTTGTTGTAGAGGTATTTGCATAAAGACACAGACTGGCGATCACCAATAGACGCTGCTGCGGGCTTTTCTGCATCTGCCTGTGCATCAGGCCCAGTGTCCGGTGATGTATTATGTATGATTAGTGACTAAACCACATTATTGGAATAGTGCTGTAGCTCAAAACCTGAACATAAATTACATGAAGGATTTTGCTTTGCTTATTGTGGTTTAGCAAATTACAACATGATGGGCGGGATGTATTAAAGGGGAAAATATGGTAAAACTCTCGAAAATGCAGTTTTTGGAGGACTTACTGCTGTCCCCATGTGTACAAAGCACCGGAATGTGATACATTCTGGTGCTTCTTCCTGGGGGGTTTACCCAATAGAAGCCTATGGGCTTCTTATTGGGACACTCTCCCTTGGGAGGGATCCGATCGATCCCTCCCATCATCCCCCATGGCCCGCGGCTTTCTGCGCATGCGCAAAAAGACACCAGAGCGACTTTTGGGTGTTAAACCCGGAAGTCCCTCTGTCCGAAGCCATCGCAAAGGACATCTCTTATCGGGAGAGCTGTCCTTTGTGATATTCTAGGTACATACCATGGTAATGAACTGCTGTATGTACCCGAAGACAGGCGGGATGCACCATGGTACATCCCACCTGATGAATTATTGAATCAATAGTGGCAAGATCAGGATGGATCTTTATGGAGCGGCACAAACTAAGGAAAAAGTTGGCTAACGTTATCCCCCCCTCCCCATAGCCTAACCCTCCCGGGGGATTGCCTAAGCCTAACCCCCCCATCCCCGGGGACAGAGCTGTACTTACCAGTGTCTGGAAGTTCGGCATACCAACGTTTGGTATGCTGACGCTGGTATCCTGATGTCCTTCGGGATATCGGTGTCGGCATTTCTTCCGGCGGCAGGATGCTGGCATCGTTATTTCAGTGGCCGGCATCCCGTCTGCCGCCCATTTATCTACATCCCCAGTGATAGATATATTGCCTGTTCCATTGTACGGGCAATATATCTATGGTGCATCATAGGGTGTATATAGTGGATAAGTCTGTGAATGACGTTGGTCACAGACATATCCGATCTGCTGTGCAGCACAGCAGATGGCCAATATATCTGAAAGATATATAAGTCATCTGCTTGAGTGTACGAGCAACCCGCCAATCACCCGTACACATGCTGCAGGGACCCGGCAGTGATTGAGAGCTCCACTGGGTGGACGGAATAAATGCCAGCCCATTTGAGCTGTCAAGCCCAGCAGACAATTGGTAAGTGTGTATAAGCCTTTTATTATTGAAAAAAAGCAGTTTTGCTTAATTTAAATTAATTAAAATATAGGATTTTAACTTTTTACATAACTTTTTACGTATTTTTATTTGTATTTTTCATTATTATATTGGACCTTTTTTTGAGAGCATTAATAGCATTCATGCTGGCTGGACTTGTGGGGCTGAAGAAACTGCTGCAGCAATTGATGATATTTATCTTTAGCCCTCCTGTACTAGCAGTGTGTTTAAATAACTGAATAATTACTGCTATTTTAAAAAATAAGCACTTTTTATATTCCATTTGAATTGCTAATAATTGACTCCACTTCTATTAGCTATGAAACGAGGATATAAGTGTAACAAAAAATGTATCTGATTTGAAGTGTTACTATATGACTTTGTATCCAATGGAAGTCTGGTACTGATATTGCAATATAGATACTTTCTAATTTGCTGAAATTTTTGGAAGTAAGGACATAGAATGTGGTAAGTTTATGGTTATATGTATATGTTTTTATTAAATATCTCATTTTAACACAATTTCAGTGTCATTTGTATCACACCAGCACAGTATTCTTATTTAGTTCAATTTCGTTTTATTTAAGACGTTGACAATTCCTCTAATAATCTGTTGTAGGTGTGAAAATAAATCGACACTGGTCATTTACTGTGTAGAACAGGCGCTGAGGTGTTTTTAGTTTAATTTGCTATAATACTGATAACAGATAAAGGGGTGGAAATTACATATCTTGTTGTGTGAAGGGGCTCACAGCCATTTCTACCCTGTAAAAGAACTCAGCTGACTGTCTTTGTCCATCTCAGTATCAGGCCCCTGGTGTTTGCAGGGTGCTCTGAGTATTCTCCATTAATGAGGCCAACTTTGTGGAGTCAACGGGTGCTTTTTAGGGTTTAGTCAAATTGCATGCAGTTATTCGAGAACACTGTGTGGCTTCTTTGTATGTAACAGCTTTTAAGTATAAAAAATATTTTTGTGTTGTATAAGATATATATGGTAAATGAAAAAAAAACACTTTACCTGTTGTCCAGGTTTGAGTGGTGAAAGCGTTATACCCTGGGTATTGATCACTGGCAAAATCTGATTCCCTATTACGGTGGCAATGATCTGTCCCTGGGCATTGGTCAGTAGTTGCGGCGTAATGGGCTGCACTTGTAGTCCCTGAGCTCCGCCACCTGCTTGGTTGGATGATACTGGATTTGGCATGAGTGGAATTGTTCCAATAATCTGAAAAACAAAAATGTCACATTTATTATTAGTAGTATAGCATGGTGGAGGAAAAAAAAACACTTGTGTGTTAATATATACTTTGGTGGAATGATATCCCCATACATTATTTTTATACAGATATCAATTCTGGTCCTGTGCTGAGTCAGGAATCAGGATCTTCTATATTCATCAAAAGTATTTTTGCATGTTTTAAGGAAGATTACTGGTATTCTTCAATATAAAAGATCGCTATCTGCTGGATATGACTGGAGAGTTGGTACTTGTCATATGATTTACAATAATATTTTCAACAGTAGGAAAACTTTTGATGATAAAAATAATTCCTCAAGTAAAAAAAAGTTTCTGAAATGCCAAAAAGATTTCTGAAAATAAAGTTGTAACAACTCTCCTCAGCTGCCAGTGGATGGACATTTGCAGCATATATTGTGGGTGAGGGAATATAGATCGCATTTAAGGGAGTGTAGATTATGGGCCCATATTCAGAGCCGGACACTATTTGCGCTCGCTCGTTCAGAAAAAGGGGCCGGATATTTAAATAGAGCGCTCGCTCTTTGCGATCTGTTGACGCCTCTATGTCTGAGTGAGCGAACGAATTATGCGCTCGCTATTTTGTAAAAACGCCCCCTGGCCGCTCGCATCATACGTTATCTCCGCTATTTATTAGATTAATCGAGTACATCGAAAGGTGTCTGAACTGCTCGCAGTGCTTGTGGTTGGATTTACCCACCGCAATCATTCGAACAGTTCAGGCTAAGAGACAACCAAGTGACGTGGCCGATGACGCTGCTTTGTTAATTTTGCACACCCTTAAAACGCCCGTTTTGACCATTTGGCACGCCTGCGTTCGGATCTCTACTCCCCGTTCTCAAGCACCTTCCCGTTACCACCCACAAACGCCTCATCCTGTCACTCAAATTAGCAGGCACTCGCTATTTTGCGAACACACGATTTCCGACCGCAATGACTGGTTGGCGCATGCGCATTACGACCCATACGCATGCGCAGATGTGCGAACATTGCTCGGAGCGAACGAGCGGCCGCTTACGAGCGGTTTTGAATCAGGCCCTATGTTTTTTATTTATTTTCATTTCATTTAACTTTATTTGTAAAGTTGCAGAATTATGTATACTTTAATATCATGATTGCACTTGCTCAGTAACTTGCTCATTGTGAAACTTAAACTAAGACTACACTTTCAAAAAATGGTTAGCTTTAGTGCCTTTTTTAATGTATAGTATCGTTGATTTCATACGGCAATTATTTACTGCTATTTTTAATGTGCAACATTGATTCTTGCTTCACTGGGGTGTTTCAATGCTGTGATGTGCAGATGATGTGAGGTTATACTATTTCCCATTTTAGATGAATAGTTTTACTGATTGGGGTAGCGGGTGCTGTTTCATAGTTTGGGGGCACAAGCACTTTTCTGTGTCACATTGTTGGGAATAGTAGGTGGGGGCTGTGTGTTTTGGTAAATTGGATGGTGGAGATGGGCTCCATAAAATAACTTCTTCATACCATTGTTACAGCTAATGTAGCCCTGTTATCATGTGTGTTTCTACTATAGTAACAAAATAGAACAGCTTGAAAAACTGGGGTAGATACTACTTATATTGTTGAATTACAACTTCCTTTAACATGATCTAGTGTCTTGTAATTTAGGCTTATGGGCCAGGATTGGTATGATCTGTCAACAGTCAAAATGTTGATGGTGTAATGTCGACTAAAGAATGTAGAAACGGTAGTAATGTTATTTAAAGCATTTTAACTGTGTCAGCTTTATTGGTCTGAATCATAATAGCATGCTGCTGTGACTGCTTTAGCATTTTTAGCTGTAATCGAGTAAGCGACTATGGCCCGTATTCGATTAGAGGCAAAAAGTTGGAAAGGTTTCGCCTGTCCAACTTTCCGGCTGCTTCACCTGTTTCAGAGGTGAAAACTTTTTGTGCGCAGCCCCGCTTTTTGCCCTATTCAACTCCAAACCACCGAAAACGGAAGTCGGCAAAATCTGGAACAGGCGGAAAGTACTGTCAGATATGGGGAAGTGAGTCTGTACCCCAAAAGAAGATGCACTAACATAGGGAATGCATGTAGATGTGTACTTTTACCCCTAATAAAAGTGTTTGGGGTACTTAAGTAGTTTAAATAGCTTCTTATTAGCGTCTATGCAAAAGTATTGAAGAATGGCACAAAGCAGTATTTTTGGTGAAAATAAGTAGTCCTGTCAAATTTGGGGTACTTGAAAATGGGTTCTAGCATATTTTAATGTTTCTAAAGTGAACTTTTAAAAATGTCAAAAACGCACCTGCTACGTGCACCTGTTTTCCCAAAAACACCTGACCAATTCTTGCAGACCCCCAAGAAGTCTATTTCGCTAGTTTTTATGCCCCCACTTTTTACTTTTTCACCCCAAAAATGAAAGTACTTTTTTAGGGTGTTCATATGTTTTTCTTTTTGTTTTGTTTTCAACATTTGGCCTTTCGGGGACTGTCTCAAGGATTCTGGGTCATGTCTCCATGTTTGTACCCCAAAATAAAGATTTTGCACTTATTTTCACCTGCTATTTTCGCCTATTACATTGCATTGAGTTACCACGTAGGCGAAATCTGGCTGGAATTGAATTTGGAGCTAAGTTCTGACAAGGCAAAAAGCGGCAATAGGCGAAACTTTTTTGCCGACTACGGCTTTTCACCTCTAATTGAATACGGCCCTATATGCTAATGCTAATATCAGCCCTTCCCCTAGTGTACAATCATGCGCCTGAGTGTGCAAGGACTGGGACACCCACTTTGAGTGTCTTCAGACAATGTAATGCAGAGTGTCATTAGACGCACCATTAGCTGCACCATTAAAACTTGCACCAGCCCTACAGTAGGTGCAGATTATCCTTCTGAGTATGGCCTCCAATGTGAGTGATTGTCTGTGTCCACAACCAATTCAGTGACATACCTGTGACAATCCTACAACATGCCCATAAGACGGACCATCTCCATGCATCTGCATAGCATCCTCCCAGTTACCACGCAGGAACTCCTGTGATGGAATCGGTATGTAATCCAATCCCGACAGCGGTGGAAATCCCGACTGCTTCTAAATGTAAGTAACCCTAATCTACCCCCCTAACCCTCCCTTAGGGGTGCCTAAACCTAACCTCCCCCCCAGTGCCTAAACCTAACCCCCCCTTCCCCACTGCCTAAACCTAAGTCTCCCGGGGGTGTGCCTAACCCTAACCTACCCCTGGGGGTACCTAACCCTAACCCCCCTTCCCCTAGCCTAGACCTAACCCTCCCGGGGGATGCCTAGCCCTAAGTCCCCTCATGAGCCCTAAAACCATACCCTCCCCCCGCGGCTGTCCGCGCCCGGCTTACCTTCATTCGGCATGCCGTGCTTCGGGCTCCCAGCGTAGGTCCAATGACAGGCATCTGGATTTCGACGTCTGTCATTAGTGCCTTGCCGGGATTAGACAGTCGGGAAACCGGCCGTCGGGATTTCGTAATTCGGCTTCCCGACTGCTTCCCCCTGTGATACCCTGCCATGTGTATCACTATAGAGGTGCACCCCATTCAGTATGGAAGTGCACCCTTTTGAATATATTGGAACTGCTGTGGGTGAAAGCTCAGTGACAGCTCGTATTGTCCCTGCACGCTAACACATGCTGGAGGCCAGTAGAGCCAGTGTGTGTAAACAAGGAAGTTTAAAAGTGGCAGCCGGTGTGTGGCCAGTACTTTGAGAGAGGTGAGAAAGAGTGGCAGCGGCCAGCTCTGCATAGAGATGGTGCACTGATTCAGGACCGGGACAGATGCGGCTGTCCAAGTGAGCTGAAGGGGTTGTCATCCAAGAGGTGGTACTCTGATCAAGCAATGCTGAGTGGCCACCTAGCGTGAGAGAGAGGGCGGTTGGCAGTGGAAAGGCGGTGACAAGAACAAGGGAAAGACGTCCATTAACCAGCAGGGGATGACCTTCAGTGCTGTCAGCAGCTGAGCCTACTCCACAGATCCGAGCATAGTAAACACCTGCACACACTGTCATCAATCATCATTGATATTGCCAGCCCTAGTTCTCCCAGCTCTCATCCCATAAATATAACTGATAGCACTGTCCTCAGCAACTGCCTGGAGAGCAACAGTTAGGGAGAGACTAGGGGGTAAATTTAATAAATTTACTAAAGTGAGAGTTTTTAGAAATGGTGATGTTGCCCATACCAACCAATCAGATTCTACTTAACATTTAACTATCACCTTCTAGAAGATATTAGCTAGAATCTGATTGGTTGCTATGGGCAACATCTCCACTTCTAAAAACTCTCACTTTAATAATTTTACCGCTAGGACTTATAAAATACAGGCGAGAGTGGACCCTCCCCTCACCCTGCTCACAGGATCAACTAACCAACTAACTATAGTTCAGACTGGGGTGAATTCCAGCAAGGGATAGTCAGCAAAGAGGCAAGCTAACTACATTTGCACAATGCTTTAGTTACACCTGGTCACATTTGTCCCTCTGTCCAGACTGGTAACACAAAGGCAAATTGTAATTTTCTATCTAGGCCAACAATTAGCAACAGTGTAACTATTAAACATGGAACTGCATAATCCCATTGGAGGCATGCATGCATCATTGCATTTAACATCATTAAAAGTCTACATCAGCTACTGTTGAGTGCCCTAGCTAAACATAATTCTGGGAATATTGCTGAACTAATCACAGACACATCGTGTGTAGTGTCTGAAGGTAAGGTGGGCTCCTGGGTGGGTCAATTTACCACATTTTCAATACATTTTTGATACCACGCTACTCAATCACAACTGCGCCTTATACAGTGTAACGCATGTGCAGTATGAGTTTATAGGGATATATGTGCAAATGGATATATGTGCAAATGCAGGAGCAAAGAACGCTCAACTTTGTGAACAATGGCATAGTGTGCGACTCAGAATCAGGCCCTATAACTTTAAACGTGATGTTTTACCATCATGTTATAGAGGGAGATGTACTAAGCCTTGGAAAATAATAAAGTGGAGAGTGATAAAGTACCAACTAATCAGCTCCTGTTACTTTACAGGCTGTATTTGAAAAATCAGTTAGGAGCTGATTGGCTGGCACTTTATCACTCTCCACTTTATCACTCTCTAAGACTTAGTAAATTTCCCATATAATGTCAACACTGTTAAAATGCTGTAAATAACATTACTACTGTGTCAGCATTCTCTGGTTGACATTACGCTGGCAACATTCTGACTGTTGACTTATTAACCTCTCTATGAGCCAGTAGTTTGCACTACAGTAGACTAGTTTGGTCTGGTCTAGGCACTAAGGCTGGTAAAAATTGGATGACCTTGCCAGCAGATTTGAGTGACAAATAACAGGACTACTGGGAAATTTTGATCCTGCTCGTGATTTGAATGGATGTGACCATGGAATCCTGGTCTGATTTACAGTACTTTCTGAGATATATACGTTACATTTAGTATTTATGTAACCCTCTCTCCCGTACCTTACAAAGAGACCCTAGGCTACCAGATACAATACTTTACAATATATGTGCCTCCACCTAGGCTGGGGTTATAGGGCTAGCCTAGGAATGCCATTTTTTGAATTATATGGTGTAATATGATGAATTTAATGTGACATGTAATTCATACTGGTGCATTAACACTTTACTATAATGAATTGACCACCTGTTACTTTTCTCCACAGGCTTCCCTCGATGACGCTCTTCCAATTCCAAGAGGTAAGTATTGCACACTGCTTATAGTAGGTTAACACTGTGTATTTACATATGTCATAAATTCAGCGGAAAAACATATTGATACAAGATTCACTAAATATATAACACCAAATTAACTTCCATATGCAAATGGAATACCTTTTACACCAATATAAACTATTATAAAGTTTAATACCTTTACACATAAAATGTTGCTCAGTATTTTAGTCTCTGCCTATGAAGTTAATAATATGTAACAGATAAAGGTCCTTAATATGTCCAGAACCACCTGAGCATAAATCCTAGTATCACTTGGCAGCGCAAAAGGAAGTTCAAAGTCCATTAAAGTTCAAAACAGTCTTCCTTAGTAATATTGCTGCAAATGTATATCCATATACACTGACAAATATAGAAGAATTACATATAAGTCAGTAGAGGTAAGCCAGTGCTATATATACAGCTAAATTATGCTGTCTTTCTTTCTTCTATAAGCTGGCTGAGAGCCAAAAGCATTCCTGAAGTGATTCTTCCACAAACTACCTGTTCCTCTCCCGAATCCTTTATAAATGATAATGTAAGACCAATAATTAGCTTCTGTCTCCATACAACGACTGCATTAGTCTTATAGTCTTATCCTTTCCTTTCCCTGTTAGTCTGAAACTCAGTGTCCTCAGTATGGGTGTCAGCTTCTATACTATATATATGTCTCTCTGAGTTCAGAGCAAATAGTGGACTACTGTGGCTACTTAATGCTGCTTTAGGCAGTGCACTTTTCTTTATCTACTCACTCGCTCCGTCCTGCGCTGCGACTCAGCAGATCATGAAGGGTGGGCTAGAGCTACAGTTGCCTGTAACTGCAACTCTTTTACACTGTTTAGCTGATGCACAGGGAGACCAAATGGAGGCCTTGCCCACTGCCTCTGTAGCTGCCGGTCACGGCTCTCTGCCTCTGACTGCCAGTCAGACGACTCTCCGCTCCTTCACCTTTCTGATACGGCAGCGTGCTTACGAACAGCATCCGGATCTTCCGGAATGGCAACCACCCCTTTTCACTGCCGCACTTCTGCAGATACAAAGCCCGCGGCCCGCTGAAGCTCAGCAGGTCCTGCAGTGACTTCTCCCAGCTCACGGTAAGAGCCATCACTGGCTTCAGTGCCGTAGGCTCTCCGGCGCCGGCACCAACCGTCGCTAATAGCCAAGCGGTACCAGAGAGACTATCCGACCTGAGCACTCAAGGGGGAACTGCAGACTGACTTAACTGCCACCCCAGCGCCTATATATCCCCACTCTACAGCCGTGCGACCAGTCCCTAACTGCCAGCAGCACAAACCCTTCTCTCCTGTCCCTGCATTACTAATAGACTACCTAGCTGCTCATGCCATTTCTATCACTTTTCTAGGTAGTCTCATGCCACTGCTACTGGCTCTACCTCAAGGACCCAATATGCTTACAATGTTATTATACACAATACATATAATGCACTCCATTACATAGATTTTACCTTATGCAGTTATATATTCTTATATATTCAATATATATATATATATATATATATATATACAGTCACGTCCATAAATATTGGGACATTGACAGAATTTTCATATTTTGGCCTCTATTCACCACCACAATGGCTTTGAAATGAAACAAACAAGATGTGCTTTAACTGCAGACTTTCAGATTTAATTTGAGGGTAATTACATCCAAATCAGGTGAACGGTGTAGGAATTACAACGGTTTCTATATGTGCCTCCCACTTTTTAAGGGGCCAAAAGTAATGAGACAAACTAAACAATCCTAAATCTAACTTTCACTTTTTAATACTTTGTTGCAAATCTTTTGCAGGCAATTACAGCCTGAAGTCTGGAACGCATAGACATCACCAGACGTTGGGTTTCATCCCTGGTGATGCTCTGCCAGGCCTCTACTGCAAATGTCTTCAGTTCCTGCTTGTTCTTGGGGCATTTTCCCTTCAGTTTTGTCTTCATCAAGTGAAATGCATGCTCAATCGGATTCAGGTCAGGGGATTGATTTGGCCATTGCATAACATTCCACTTTTTAGCCTTAAAAAACTCTTTGGTTGCTTATGCAGTATGCTTCGGTTCATTGTCCATCTGCACTGTGAATCGCCGTCCAATGAGTTCTGAAGTATTTGACTGAATATGAGCATATAATATTGCCCGAAACACTTCAGAATTCATTCTGCTGCTTTTGTCAGCAGTCACATCATCAATAAATACAAGGGAACCAGTTCCATTGGCAGCCATACAGGCCCACGCCATGACACTACCACCACCATGCTTCACTGATGAGGTGGTATGTTTTGGATCATGAGCAGTTCCTTTCCTTCTCTTCTCTTCCCATCACTCTGGTACAAGTTGATCTTTGTCTCATCTGTCCATAGGATGTTGTTCCAGAACTGTAATGGCTTTTTTAGATGTTGTTTGGCAAACTGTAATCTGTTCTTCCTGTTTTTGTGGCTCACCAATGGTTTGCATCTTGTAGTGAACCCTCTATATTCACTCTTGTGAAGTCTTCTCTTGATTGTTGACTTTGACACATATACATCTACCTCCTGTAGAGTGTTCTTGATTTGGCCAACTGTTGTGAAGGGGTTTTTCTTCACCAGGGAAATAATTCTTTTGCCATCCACCACAGTTGTTTTCCGTGGTCTTCGGGGTCTTTTGTTGTTGCTGAGCTCTCCGGTGCGTTCTTTCTTTTTAAGAATTTTCCAAACAGTTGATTTGGCCACACCTAATGTTTTTGCTATCTCTCTGATGGGTTTTTTTGATTTTTCAGCCTAATGATGGCTTGCTTCACTGATAGTGACAGCTCTTTGGCTTTCATATTGAGAGTTGATAGCAACTGATTCCAAATGCAAATGTCACACCTTTACCTGCTTAATTGATAATGAAATAACGAGGGAATAGCTCACACCTGTCCATGAAATAGCTTTTGAGTTGATAGTCCCATTACTTTTGGTGCCTTAAAAAGTGGTAGGCACATATTGAAACTGTTATAATTCCTACACCGTTCACCCGATTTGGATGTAATTACCCTCAAATTAAATCTGAAAGTCTGCAGTTAAAGCACATCTTGTTTGTTTCATTTCAAAACCATTGTGGTGGTGAATAGAGGCCAAAATCTGAAAATTCTGTCAATGTCCCAATATTTATGGACCTGACTGTATATATATTAGGGATGTGCAGGCTCGGTTTTACTCATATTTACTCAGTTCTTATCGCCACTTTACTGCAAATTCGGATTTATTATATTGGCTATCCAAAACACATGATAGGCGATAGCCAATAAAATGCCGTTTAAAGATCCGAGTAAATCCGAGTAAAACCGAACCCGCTCACCCCTAATATATATATACAGTATTTTCTACCTAAATTACAGTGACAATCCTTTCTGAATAAATAACATCTAAACATATATTATCCATATATACCTGGAACTATACACCAAACATACAGATATGTCCACATACACTTCCCTAAATATTAGCCATATATAAAATATGGCTACATTTATTTCTGTAGAAGTAAATAAATTAGTTTCCACATTTCAACATCATTGATTATAATTTAGTTTTAATGGTATGCTGACATTTACAGGCACTTACAGATTATTAGCACTATTGAAAGTCAGTAATTCAAATGTCACAAGAAATAAAAGCTTTGAGCAGATGTATTGACTTCAATATTTGTATATTAAATGTTATATGATTTATAAAAAACAATTCTTAGTGAACTGAAGTAAAATTTAAAGATGCTTTAAAACAAACTACAGGGGGGATATTTACTAAAGTGAGAGTGTTTAGAAGTGGAGATGTTGCCCCTAGCAACCAATCAGATTCTACTTAACATTTAACTAGCACTTTCTAGAAGATAATAGCTAGAATCTTATTGGTTGCTATGGACAACATCTCCACTTCTAAAAACTCTCACTGCAATTTTTGGAATACTGCACTGTCGTGGGCTGAATATGCATCTTTGTGAACACATAGTCACCAAATTCAAATCAGACTCTGCCTATTTAAAACCTGTACTTTGCACCATGCAGTGCCAGAGTATTTGGTCTCATTCTTTGCCGCAGCATCCCAATTTTTGTGTCTGATTCTGCCTTTCTGGCAGCGACCACCACTTTTAGTACTGTTGAAGAATCTGTACATACTATACAGATATATCTGCAGATGATGGTTGTTCGTACACACTGAATAACCATAATCTGTGCCTGCCCGCAGGTCCCGGCGACCAGGGGGCGTGTCCCGTCCCCCTCCTCGTGGCTGCCGCTGTGTGTATACGGGCTGTCTGCCGACTGCCCATACACACCTGCCGATGGACAGATATGTCTGCAGACATATCTGTCCATCGGCTATGCAGCACAGCCAATGCGATATGTTGGTGAATGCAGACGTTCCCCGATATATCGCGGGTACACACTGCCCGACGGGCAGCAGATACATTGGCCGATCAACTGATCGGCCAAATTATCTGTCAGTGTGTACCCAGCTTAAGAGATGTATTAAGCCTAGGAGAGAGATAAGTGAAGAAGTTGCCCTAAACAACCAATCAGTTTCTGTAATTTATTTAACACAGTCTTTGGAAGCTTTATCTCTCTCCAAGGCTTGATGCATCTCCCCTTATGACTCTAACCACTGACTGAACTTTTGTTCACAAATCTGTGCCTGTGACCTTGGTCTACGCCTTTACTACAGTTTGCAAATCTATGCTTGTGTCCTTTCCCTTTGCTATCACTGGCCATTCTCCTTGAATATATTTTGTACCATATAATATTATCTCCTGCCTTCCAACTTGTCATGTTAAGAGGACAGTTAGAGAGCCTCAAGCTGCAGGTCCACTACCGCAAAGCTTTTATCACTTCCTGGTGAAGACTTGGAGGGGCCCATTATACACCGCGCCTCGGCATTCGAGTCAAACCTTAACTAACCACAGTACCAGAATCTTTCCCAAGTCTGCTGCCCGACTATTGTAATTTTACCATTTAACAGAAAACAAATTACACTGCCTATATAAAACCTAGAAGTACTGTACAAAGTGACAGCATTAAGCTACTTACACACTGATGATACAATTGTGTACCTAAGATGCTTTTTTTAATGCAAGTTAAGTGCATGTAAACAGATGGAAGAAAAAATAATTGTTTTAAATAGCATATTTTACATTCAAAGGGAATGCATTGTAAAAGCAATAAAATGCAATTAAGTGTTTTATGTATTTAAGCATGCATGTGGCTTAAACAAAATACCAACTGTTTTGTCACAAGCACATACTGTATTTAGAAAATACATGGTTCATTTGTAAACACATCTAAATGCATATCAAACACAAAAAAGTCACAGTCAGATATACAAAGTGGTATGTGAGTACTACAGAGTATGCATTTTTACTTTACTTAACAATTGCAGATGACAGTATGTACGTATCCTTTCTGTATGTCTCACGCAGCAAACATTTCTGTACTTATATTTCTATTTTTATAAACAAGGTGATACATACTGTAATACTTGTATATGATTTCTGCACATTATTTTGAGGGCTTTTGTTAAATGACTGGAGAGTCTTAATAAATAAACTTTAATGTTTAACATATATTATTAATAGTTATAATTATGCAATTGTGGAAAGCAGAATAAGACCCTCAGTCAGAGGTAATCACATTTAGGTTGTATTGAGCACAATATGAGACTTTATGTGCTTTACTTGCATTATTAGAATTATTGCAGAAAAAAGGGGGGGAAGCTGATGCATACTCTAAGTACTAAGAATAATAAATATCAAAAATATATAATATCAATTAACATGGTGTTATATAGAGGTTCTTAGTACATGTTTGGCCAAAGATGTTTGCCCACCTACCACTTCACGGTGACCTCATCAGGAGGGTCCTTAACATCCCTAATACTGACACATTGTATAAATGTATCTAGTACTTACCTGTAATAGTGCCCATTACATGTGTGTACTGCAATGCAAGGACCAATACTAATTAAAATCACTTGGGGCAGGTAGAAGGCGTGCTAGACCAAGAGAAGGGGTCTCACACCTTCAAGTGTACCTTAAATACACATACATGGGAAAAAAGGGGGGATGGGATGCACAACCTAATTACAACATTATCAGAGGTGCTACCATGCTGAGACCTGTAGTTCTATTGCAAAAAAATGCAATGATTACAATTTTATTTAGACTCAATAAACCTATACCATAAAAACAAAGTCAAATGAATAAGACCTCTGTCACCTCATAGGAAGAATGGTAATTAATTTATGCTCTACAATGGGCACCCCTAAATACGCTATGATTTATATTAATATCAGATTGAACGACATTCTTATTTAATTTATATTTTCGGTCATTACCAGGAATGCTTATATTTCTCTTTACTTATGGCTGCAGTAAAAATACTTTTTTGTAATAACTTAAATACTGTAACTGATGAGGCCAATGTAGAATGCGGGGGCACCCCAGAGATAAATAAAAATACAAAATAACTAACATGATGATGGGTATGTGCCCTCCCAATAGGAAAACACAAATAGCTCATATAAAGCATTAGTCTATTTCAGATTTTGGTGGCGTGTAGTTTGATGATTGCACACATAAATACAAACATGCTACTGGTCAGAAGTATTAGAACTCTTTAATTTTCAATTTGTTATTACAATTTACACAGTTTATTGTCTCAATGTACTCTAAAATTGAAGCATAGGACAAATAAATAAATGGAGATAAAAACAGAAATCATTCTAACAACATTTAATCTAAAGTTCTGAGTAATCAAAGTAACCACCTTTTCCAGATACAGTATAACCGCCGAACACACTTGTGGCATTCTTTCTACAATGGAAATCATATATTGTTCAGGTAGTCCTTTCCAAGACTATTGCAAAGTTCCCACAAATGTGTTGCACTTGTAGTGTGTGTAAGCACTTGTAGGGTGCTTTGCTTTTACCCTTCTTTCCAGTTCATTCCAAATCAACTCATTGGGGTCTAAGCCTGGAGACTGTGCAGGCCATTGCATGATTTGAAGCTTACCATCATTTCATCAGAGTACTTCTGACATGGAGGTATGTTTTGAACATTATTTTACTGTAGGATGAACCCTCGACCACATAGGTGTAGGCCAGAGGGTATTGCATGGCACTGGAAAATGCTGTTCAAGGTACCATTCACTCTGTGAAAGTCGCCGACACGGGTTTCAGCAAAGAGTTCAAGACCGTCATGCTTCCTCCCCCAGTGTCACATATTGCAGCAAAACATTCATATTTTAAGCAGCATTAACAAGAAAATACTAAGGGCTTCAGGGGCAAACGCAGGATTTTTATAGGGGGGTTTACACACACACACACACACACACACACACATATATATATATATATATACACACACACACACATATATATATATATATATATATATATATATATATATATATACACACACACATACATACGTCACACATACATTACACACACACTTATCTTGCAGCAGCTGTGGGTTGTAGATCCGATAAGGATGGGACCTGGCAGGCTGGCACCATGTCGTAAGGCCCCTCCCCCTAGCAACAAAATGCCGTGATTCGAGGGTCAATTGGGAGGGGGCGGGGCCAAATGATGTGATTCTAATGGAATCACGTCATATTGGCTCCGCCTCTTCTCGATTAACCCGCAAATCACAGCATTTTGCCGCGAGGGGGTGGCGCTTAAGAAGATGGTGCCTGCTCTCCAGTCTGTCAGTGGGGGGTTTCTGGGTACTCAGTCAAACTCTGTCTGACATTTTTATCTCTGTGGTACGTATTCAGTATTGTACTGTATTTTTGTTTTGCATTTTTAAGGTATTTATTTTATGTTAACTTTTAATTTTGGGCCAAACTCTTTGCTTTACAATTCTTGTATGTATGTGTATCCACTTACACCATTACAATGTAACACTTTGAAGTGCCTATTTATCAAGCTATTTTTTCATAAAGTTATGTAGAAAATTCAGTTTCTGCATAATTTTATGAATTGTTGCTCTGTACTAATAGCAAAATGCAAGAGATTTCACAGGCATCTCTGGCAAAGTGCTAATTAGCACTGCAGATTGCTGCGTTCATTTTTATCAATGGGGACTTCAATCTCAGTCCTATGTACCAAACTCCAAAAAGCGTTGTTTTTTGGAGTTTGGCCCTGTTAGTTTACACCATCTTCAGATCGTGTAATCTACTGTAACCCTATGGAGACTCTTCTGCAGCCACCAGCCGGCGGAGGCTCTCCGGTAGCCTTCAGCCTGCGGAGAAAGCTGACACTGTGTGCATGCACAGTGTCAGCTTCCACCAGAGAATCTTTCCCAAACTAAAGACTCCAACAAAATTCTGGGGATATAACTCACAGGAACAGCGGTTACTGCAACCGCTGTAACTGCGAGTTCCCCTTTGTACATAGCTGGGATATTTTCATTAAAAATGTATATATATATAAATATCCACCATTATACGGATCCTTAATAATCACGGCAGTTCTGTGATTATTAATACGTAGGTCCCTAAATGCTCTACATTATAAACAGTAAAAATCTGTTCTACTTATTTTTAATGATTATAAGACAAAACATTACTTTCCTTAGTAAGATAAGGCAAGGCAAGCCTTTTTTGTTCTTAAACTTTTTTTTACAATTTAAAACCCATTTACCCTAAGGCACACAGACTCCATGCATAAATTGCTTTATGTCTCCAATGTAATTTCTAGAAAAGTTTTTATGATGAATTTAGCTGTAGCTGTGCATGGCTGCGTGACATTTTTCTATTTGTTTCATCAGAAAATAGTTATCATTCGCTACAAGAGAGATACTATTTCCAATTTCCTGTTTTTATTTTTAAAATGTTTCCAGGATTGACAGCCTTAGATGTCTCATCACATTCCTAAATACAAGAATTATGCTGATTAAGTAATCTCCATTGAGGAAATGACTTCACAATATCACTGAATAACACTCTTAGGGCCTGATTCAGAGCCGGACGCTATTTGCGGTCGTTCGTTCAGAAAAAAGGGGTGGCTATTCAAATGAACCGTTCGCTCTTTGCGGTCTGTTCACGCCTCTATGTCTGAATGAGCGAACAAAGCTTGCAGCCGTTTTTTGGATAACTACGCCCCCTGGCCGCTCGCATCCTACGTCATGTCCGCTATTTATTAGATTAATCGAGTACATCGACCAGCGTATGAACTGCTCTCTATTCTTGTGGTTGGTTTTTCCTACCACAAATTTGCCAGCAGTTCTGACTATAAAATAACCCAGTGACGTGGTCAGTGACGCTGCTGTATTAATTATGCACACCCATAAAACGCCCGTTTTGACCTTTAAGCACGCCTGCGTTCTGATCTCCACTCCCCGTTTTCAAGCACCTTCCTCTGTTACCACCCACATACGCCTCCTCCTGTCACTCATATTAGCAGGCATTCGCTATTTAGCGAACAAACGATTTTCGGCCGCACTGACTGGTTCGCGCATGCATATTACGATCCGTACGCATGCGCAGTTGGGCAAACATCGCTTGGAACGAACGAGCGGCCGCTTACGAGCGGCTCTGAATCAGGCCCTTAATCCTCTAAGCAGGGGCAACAGACCCACCCCCATAAGGGCTGCTTCCAGAAATTTCCCGGGCTGGTTTTCCATCCCAATCCGCCCCTGCCTCTAAGAATAAAAATATGGTGGTGTTTTGTGGCAGGAAATAGTTATTTTCTACATGCAATATCAATTGTGCTATGAAACTTGTTAGCAAAGCTCCATTACGTGTTAAACCCCTGGGAAGCAATGCAATTATGTGCAATGTGCAATATATCACAGATTATTATGGGAGATAAACGTTGCTCATTTTACTGTACTCCACTATGGGTGTGTGGGGTAAAATGAGTAATGTTGTGCCACTCTTGTGAGCATTCCTACATCATTCCATCAGCACATTAACTATGGATACATCGTCTTCCATAGGCCCTGGCTCTGCCCTGTTTGGATTTTCAATTCTGGAGCTTTTTAACCTATGCATATTTTGGCTTTAGAAGAACAAAGTAGTGGCTAGAGTAATGGTTACCCCCACACACCTACAAGCTATAGCTACTCCTGTGGCATTGCCGGGGAAGGGGGAAGTACAGGGGGAACAAGTGTTTTCCCTGTCACAAACATGTCTCCTGTACAGCTGTAGACCATAACGGCCACATACTAACGTCCACAACTTGAAGTAGTGTGTCTTTTACAGTAACCAAGAAATGCTTGGCTGCACCGATGTTGCACATCCTCAGGCTTTCATGCAGCCCATGACTGCTCCACCTCACCACTGCTTGCTCTTCCACTTTCCCCTGCAGACACAGTGCCTACTTCTGCATCTCTCCCACCAATGCTGGTCCTCAAGAGTAAGCCTCCTCTTGGTATGGTTGAGCTAGAGGAGGGCAGAGCTGCAGTGTCTGTGCAGTACCAGGGCGGGTAAGCCTCCTTCTAGCAGTCAACTGTACATATAGCTACAGCCTGCCTCCTTCTAGCACTCCAACATGGCCTGCCAGAAGATGATCCTCTGACTCAGGGACACCTCCTACATGGGAGTCCAGGATCAGCATGCACACCAGTGTTCATCCAACCATGGTCATGTCCAGCAGCGGCTCCTACCCTCTTAGATGAGGGAGGCTGCCATCGCTGAAAACAAGAGGTAGGGAGGGTGCAATTACTCACCCACTGCTCCAGTCCTTGCCGGGTCCCGGCGTCTGCGCAATCGATCTGTCAGGCGCTGGGACCGGCGCATGCGCACTAGCAGCGGGGATCCGCGCATGCCATCGGCATCCAAAGGGCTGCATCATCTGCAGCCCCTAGGAGCCGGTTAGGGCTTGCGGAAAGGCAGAGTAGCCGCTCACTGCTGATAGCAGCCCGGACTGGCAATCCCAGGAGGAGGAGATACCTCCCCCTGAGACTGCTTGTATATGTGACTGGAAGGTAGCGCTTCCAATAGGAAGCCACTGCCAGTCACACAGTGTAGCCAGTGCAGTCATGGACTACACTGACTACACTGAGGTTGTGGATTTTACTGGGGGCGCTGCAGCCTCGCAGCCCCTAGGCAAAATCCGCCACTGGTCATGGCTCTGGCACAAATTGTACAATGAAATAACAGTTCAAGCATTTCTCCTGCATGATCCTTCTTTTATATGTGAAATACAGGCTGAGTCTCCCATATTCAAATATTCCAAAATACAGAATATTCAGAAATACTGAATTTTTTGAGCACGACTGAGAAAGTGACACTTTTGCTTTTTGATGGGTCAATGTACACAACCTTTGTTTAAGGCACAAAATGATTACAAATATTGTATAAAATCACCTTTAGGCTGTGTGTATAAGGTGTATATGAAACATAAATTCATTCTGTGTTTAGACTTGGGTCCCATTCCCAAGATATCTCATTATGGTATGCAAATATTTCAAAACACGGAAATATCCGATATCCAAAATACTTCTGGTTCCAAGTATTTTGTATATGGGAGACTCAATCTGTATATGGATAATCCATCCAAGAGCAGATTGAATATCTATAAAGTCAATCAAAGTTGTAATGTAATGTAAAATGTGTGTGTGTGTGTGTGTGCAGTGGCGTCATGAGGGGGGTGTGGGCCGCATCCGGGTATCACCCTTTGGCGATGCTGGGCTGCCCCCAGAATGCACACTGTTTAATACTGATTCACTTTTAGGTTACATCATTACATGAGACACTTTCAGAAAAAATAAATCTCAATCATATGTGTCTGCCGTTTGGTTAAGTTCCCTCTATTCCTATAATGTCATGTGTTAGTGGAAGTACTGTACTGTAGACTGAACACTGGTCAGCACTGCATTGCAGCTGGACTCAAGCTTGCTTATGCAAAGTCCTCACTGTTATTATTTATTTATTTATGCAGTGCCCAAATGATGATACATAGATACAGGTATGAAATATTTAATGATTAAAAAATACCATTGTCCTGAAAATTCCAAGAAGTAGACAGAAAAAAGCAAATTATTTCTGCTGCTCAATGATAATGTTGTATACACAGGTGGGTGCCTTTGCCAACGGTCCCTTAGTAATCAGTGAACACGGGAGTAGCTATAGTTGCCCAGATGCTAAGGGGGGCTCAGACCCAGGTGATATAGTTGTTTACCAAGTTCCTGGAATTAGTTGCTAAGCAATTGTGTCTGGCCTGTTGCCTACCTGAAAACAGGGGCTTGTTAGCGCTCATATAGGTGTAGCCCTCTGCCTCTCAATATTGCTCCTCACCAGTGGAGGCTCCAGAGGTTGGGCTGCAGAGCAGTCCAAAATTCAAATAGGGGAGCCACACCAACTGCCGTTCCAAATGCTGCCAAACAACTCCGGCCAGGAGTCACTGGCAGTTGGTGTGGCTCCCCTATTTGAATTTTGGACTGCGCTGCAGCTCCACCTCTGCAGCCGGCACTGCTCCTCACTGATATCAATCTCTCGAGCCCCCATTTCACCCCCACAGGCACAGTGTACTAATCAGTGAGCCCACCACTATCAGAGAGTAGGTTTCTCCTTGAGCTTTTGTGAAATGAGCTGGGGGATGGGGATTAAGCTCTGAGATTAGGACTGTGGAGCTGATTCAGACCCGTTCGCTAGGATGCGTTCGCTCATGGCTGGCCGATTTTCGCATTCTACGCATGCGTACGCATCGCAATGTGCGTGCACGAACCACTGCAAAAGATCAGAATGCGTTCGCTCGCAGCGCATAGACAGTCCAGCAGAGTGAGTGACCGGAGAAGCCGTTTGTGGGTGGTGACAGGGGATGGCCACTAGAAACGAGGGAGTGGAGGTGCAAACGCAGGCGTGCCTGAGAGTCCTAACGCCGTTTTAGAGGCGTATATAATTTAGAGGGAGCTTCATTGTACACGTCACCTGGCTGTTTTTTCACTGAAGTGATCGCAGGGTATGGTCAACCTCAAGCGCTGCAATCGCATCCGATGTTACCCGATGTACCGATGGTTGCATACACTTCCTGGAGATGTCATGCGCAAGTGGGCGTCTGCATACACAATGCCATCGCACTGTAAGACATGGTGGGTGTGCTAATGCCTTGCTGTGCGATCGCCCTGCCTACACAATTTGCATATGCATCGTGCGAGCGAACGCATCTAGCAAGTGGGTCAGAATCAGCTCCTGTGTTTGAAGGGGACATGGTGCTGAAATTAAGAAGATCTCCACACAAAGTAGAATTTCCTGCATTTGGAAGGTAGGAGCTGACTGGTCCCCCTTATCCAATGTCTTTACACACTGTAAACTGCAATTTTCTCAGCCCTGAAGACCCTGCAAATGTGGAGCTATCTTGTCAAATTCAAAATCTGCCAATAGGAATAGAGCACTTGAAGCGTCTTCATCGAAATAAGGTGAAAAATTAATGACAAAAAAACTAGAGCACTACTATGGGGCATAATATTAACTAAGGACACTACTATGGGGCCTAGCAGGCAGTACTTGAATAGCTTTGGGCAGAGCTGCAGCCACGTGGTAAGTCCTTTGGTCAATTGAATCTGCCCAAATATATGGTGGAAGATAATTCACCTAAATCAGATGTTATGGCAAAACATTATTAGCAACCTCACCTCAGGAGAATGACGTCCCTTTTTTTGTGCTGTACCTCAATGTATTATATATATATTTTTTTACTGTGACGCTGCCGGTCAAAGAGCAGTGTAATATTCATACATGTATTGTGACACTGTAAGTGGTAGCGCAGTGTCATATTCATGTGACACTGTAAGTGGTAGCGCAATGTAATATTCATACACGTTTTGTGACACTGTAAGTGGTAGCGCAGTATAATATTCGTACACATATTGTGACACTAAGAGATGGAGTCACGGCAGTTGTCTCATTAATAGTAGTCAATTCTTTTAGACCCAACCAGATGTCAAAACTTGGTTGTGTTGACTCATCTGCCTCATTTAGTTTTTTCTCGTCAGATGCACCTGCTGGAGAAACTGAATGAGAAGCCATCGCTGCATCACGTGCCGCTTGAGCTGACAATTTGCTAACCAACAGCTCTTTGCATCTCTTCAGATCTGTGTCCATTGGGAAGAAAGACACAACTTATGACTTAAACTTATGATTTAGCACGGTCACCAAAATGTATTGTTATGATTGTAAGATCCTGGCAACCATTGAATCCAGGCAATACACCCACCCAGTGGGCTGTTACAGACATGTAATTTTGCGTTTGCTCTTTTCCACTTGTCCACATATCTGTGGTTAAGTGGACAGTGGGTACAACAGCAATTTGGAGAACACTAATTAAGTTTTTTTTAATGTCCCTGTACAGGTTGGGAATTTCTTTTTCTAGCGAAGTGGAATCTAGATGGGATTTGGTAGCAGAGAACCTCAATTAACTATCTAAAACCCACTGCATTATTGGCGGATATTTGATGCACAGATGTTATGGCATCAGTGATCCGCTGTGCAACTGGGTGACTGCTTTCATACTTGCTTTCCCTTGCAAAGGATTTTTTAACAGTCAAGTTTTTTTAAACTACTACAAGTAGTCTTTCTGGTCCCCTTCTGGGATGAAGATTCACTCCCAGCAGCAGCAGAAGCAGGTGTTGCACTCAAGGATTCTTCTGGGGCAAGGACTGAAGTGAATGATTTAAATATTTTTTGGAAATGCCTTCCATCCTCCCTCATAAATTTTCTTCGGAATCAAAAAATGTAATTAAATTTACTACGAATCAACCCTTCCTTTCCCTGCCTTTAGCTACTGTACATACATACTCCAGCTCCCTCAGGCCTCTTGAATAATAAAAAACATTTGTTTCCTGATATGCCATTTTGGAAGTTTAACTGCCACAGCTACTGCAATCTTTGACATGCAGTTGCTGAATGCCAAAAATGTCCAGAAATGTTTATGACTACACACAGCATCTCCTGCATGCCCCTTTCATTTTAAAAAATATTCTGAACCACCAAGTTGATTTTGTGGGCAAAACATGGGTCATATTGTTCACCCATGCTCTCCCCTTCTCCCTCATAAATTTGCTTTGTACAGTAATAGTTTGTTAAACCTGCGCACCAAGGGGCAAAGGTAATAATTGTACGAAGTGTGCTGCAAGTATAAAAAGGGTTGTCCTCCTTAATAGCAATTCAATAGTAAACAATATTACTGTGCACTACTCCTTGGGTAGATCCATGTGTGTTCTAATACCTGCCTCAAAAATCTGAATAACCTGTTTATATATTTAAAACGCAAAACAAATATATGTCAAGGAAAACTCTTTACAAATGAATTAGATATTGTGATCATCATATATAAAAATGAACAGATAAAAAAAAAAGATCAGCATATATAATCTATTGATAAATGCACTCAGAAACAGTGTTGTTTACAACTTGATACATCCACTGAGAAAAATTCAAAAGCTGAATCAAACTGCAACAATTAAAAAATAGGGGATTGAATAATAATGGGTTGATCTTATATATCAAAATGTCAGTTCCAGAATCAATCTTTGTTAAGTAGCATGAAGGAGAATAAATTTGCTTCAGAATAAAAAAATTGAATAAAAATTACTACAAATCAATCCTTTCCCTGCCTTCAACTGCATACATACTCCATCTCCCTCAGGCCTCTTGATTAATGAAAACATATCTTTCCTTATGTGCCATGTTGGAAGTTGAACTGCCATTTGTTTGTGCCGCCCAATAGTCAGCCAGCTAGCTTGGTGCAAGTTTTGGGCCTAAGCTGGATGAAAACAATATTGTGAGCTGTGAGGTGGTCAAAATTGACTGGAAACGAGTGGAAATTAATGTTATTGAGGTTAATAATATGGTAGGAAAAAAAACATGCCCAAATGATGTGATTTTAGCAGGTTTTATGATTTTTTAGAAAAAATACAGATCCAAAACCAAAACACGCAAGGTTAGTTTTGGCAAAACCAAATCCAGATCCAAAACATGAAGGAGATACAGATTCAAATCACGGGGGTCGGCGCACATCCCTACTACTAATATCCCACTCGTCATCCGCAGAGAAAGGGTTAAATCTTATATAACCACTGGCTGGTCAAAAATAAATAAAATGCATTAGAAAGATATTTTAACGTGAATTTATCCAGAGGATTTCTGGACATACATTAATCTTACATTAGTATGTTTTAAGTCTATTTGCTTTTAATGCTTTACTATATACATTAGCTTGTTGAACACATTAGTGTAATGGTAACCCTCCACTGATTCTGAATAGATCTCTTTATACTTCCTCTAATTAAAGCCCCATTGAAAACCAAACTTTATGTTTCATTAACCTATGTGTATAATAGTTGATGTACACACAGCCCATAGCAGTTTTTAGGGACAGCACAAATAAATAATGTAGGGTAATAATGAGGAAGAAGAGATAGCTTTCTTTGATGGCTCTGACCGGCTTTGTGACCTGATTATGTCACAGAGTGTCAGTACCAGAGACACTACAAAGGGCATAGCATCCCATCAAATCTATTTCCGCTGCAATCACTCTGTACTGTGAGTCTTGTTAGAAGCACAAAATCTATCAGGCCTCATTAGCACCATTTACCTTCAAGGAGAACAGATAGCAAATCTGTGCCCCTTCATCACAATAATGAGAACAACAGGACTCATTATATATTATGTAATTGGATCAACCCAGGCTTTTCTTCTACTTATCATTGGCAGCTAATCATGTATTAAAATGCTCTGTAGGTTGCTTAACGGCCTAGGTCTTTACCACACGTTCAGTTTCCTGAAGCAAAGATACAGCATGTTGATCTTCTTATTCTAGACATGTGTACATGAGAACTCAATTGATCACCATATTATATGTGACCTAATGTTTTTAACCCATTTATTACTATTATTATTCACAAAATTAAACATACTGTACAAGTTTATATTGGAAGTGTATTCTCAGTGCCGAATTACCAAATTGGCAGAGTAGGCACCGGCCTATGGGTCCTGCGCCTTTTCGGGGCCCCACGACAACGGATCAAAATAATATTGATTTGATATTGAAATAAAATTACAATCATTCTTTCTTCAATTGTTTCCACAAGATAGAAAAAATGAATCAATTCAAAAGAAACGAAAACTTTATATTAAAGACTCTATAGAGAAAATATAGTATTGATGTAATGTACCCATTAACAACTTAAAGTACATAAACCATAGACATCAGATTTACATTACAGCTTGTATCTTAAAAGCTCATCTTCTGTCAGCTGTCAGTTTGTAAAAATTATCGGTGCAACCTACGTACGGTTTATTAAAATTGTTGGTTGTTATAATTAAAAAAGTATTAGGAGACAATTTGGGCCTCGAGATTGCGACTGCCTAGGGGTCTCCACAGGGTTTAATCTGGCACTGTGTATTCTACTTCTTATAAGGTTTATTTTCACTTTATTTGCAGATTCATTTTGACAAAGACAACAACTATATGTTGTGCTCATTTGATTCATCTGTGAGCCAGCTTTGCTGATTTGTGTGACAGAGATAATTTTGAAAGCGTTTTATGGTGGAATGCTTAATAAGGTGTAATGGCAAGCATACACAGACATAAAGATCACCTATTATTTAACCTAACTTGATACCTGTATATACTGTACACAGTAATCTGTTGCTTTGGAAAAAAAAAAATTCTTGCAGATCTTTAAGAATCAAAATAGATTTTTTTTTCAGTTTTTCTAACCGTCATTTGAAAAGGAAGACATTATATTGCTACTGGACTTTAAGGATTTAATTGTGAGGCTTTGCTTACGATATTGGTTTTGTAGTCAGTTAGTACAATGATTGGCAATGTCGACATTCATAATGTCGATGCCATAAAGTTGACAGTTAAGATGTCGAAATGGCTAAAATGTTGAAATCATAAATGTTGACACTTGGAAAATTGCGACATGGACAGAATGTTGACATTGGCAAATTGTAGACATTAGCATTATGGTTATGATTTAAGCTGGGTACACAGGTAAAGATTTTCTGTCCAACCATACAACTAGTTGATTGGTTAGAATGAAAATCTGGTAAGGTATGAAAGCAAATGACAATCAGCAATTTGCTCCCAAACACTGGAAAATTGACAAAAACTGTTGTTTGAACAAATTGTTTATATCAAACATTTAACAAACTTGTCTGACGACCATTTTCATCTGTTTTCTGGCATTTAGGAGCAAATTGCTGATCATCAGTTACTCCCACACGTTACCAGATTTTCATTCCAACCGATCAACTAGTTGGATGGTTAGACAGAAAATCTTTACGTTTGTATGCAGCATTAGAGTTACTGTAGTGATAGACTTACCACATATTGTCTACATGTCAACATGGTGAATGTCAGCATAGTGATGGGTCGACTGAGAGACCATTTCAACATTCTCACGCCGACACACAAGTCACATTCAGCCTCTATAAAAGGCACGGCACCCGGGACTTGGCGCCATTTCGCTGAGAGGAGAGGATGAGTTAGTAGTACTAGTGTACTAGTAGTAGTTCAAGCTTCTTGCCGCTGGCATTAACCCTCTGTGATACATATATTATAAGCCTCTGTGACTTCTTCACTGTGTGTGCTCCATGACTGGGCATATAACTTAGACTCTGTGACTTTACTGGGCATAAGCCCACTGTGTATACTGTATACAAGCTCCGTGACTGGGCATAAGCCCACTATGTATATACAAGCTCTATGACTGGTCATAAGCCCACTGTGTGTATACAAGCTCCTTGACTAGTCATAAGCCCACTGTGTGTATACAAGCTCCGTGACTGGGCATTATCCCACTGTGTGTATACAAGCTCTGTGACTGGGCATAAGCCCACTGTGTGTATACAAGCTCCTTGACTGGGCATTTGCCCACTGTGTATACAAGCTCCGTGACTGGGCATTTGCCCACTGTGTGTATACAAGCTCCGTGACTTTACTGGGCATAAGCCCACTGTGTGTATACAAGCTCTGTGACTGGCCATAAGCCCACTGTATGTATACAAGCTCCGTGACTGGCCATAAGCCCACTGTGTGCATACAAGCTCTGTGACTGGCCATAAGCCCACTGTGTGTATATAAGCTCCGTGACTGGTCATAAGCCCACTGTGTGTATACAAGCTCCATGACTGGGCATAAGCCCACTGCGTGTATACAAGCACCGTGACTCCTTGGGCCATAACCCTCTGTGTATACAAGCACTGTGAGTCCTTGGGCCGTAGCTCACTGTGTAAACAAGTACTGTGATTCTGCTGGCTATACCCCACTTCCAAGGACAATTCCATCTTGCACTACCTTTCATTTCTGCCACTGCTGTGTGGCAATGTTTCATGGATGTGCTTTAAACTGTGGTGTCTGTGTCGCTGCTCTGATGCTTGGAAACCAGTCAGCTCACTGCAACCTTTGGCCAATAATGATGAAAACAATATTATAAGCTGTAAGGTGGTATTAGCAATAGAAGGGGATGCAGGGAAAGGGAAATACGTCGCACAGGCTATAATAAGTTTGATTTAATGTTAAACAGTAAATGACAGAGCCACTAAGTACACTATAATATGAAATATAAATACTAATATAGGAGAGTGGCGGTGCTCACTAGAGTCATATGCAGTGTAGTATGAACAAAAAGAAGAAAAAAAGGGAGACTCTTTTAGGTGAGCACTCTTGATAAATATGGACTAAGGGGCAACTAGGAATATATATTAGCCCCTAAAACATAACTTTTAATGAGAGCGATTAAAATGATAGGTCATCTGTAAACTGATGACCATATCTGACCCAGTTGAGACACTTAAATTCTAACACACATAGACAAGTACAACATATACCATAATACCACTGAATAGATCAATATTGTAATAATTTCATATGAAAAATAAAGAAGCAAATGTACCGCGGGTAAGCTGTAAGGTGGTCTAAATTGACTGTGAATGACTGGAAATTAACGTTAATGAGATTAATAATACACTAGGAAGAAAAAGAAAGCCCAATTTATGTGATTTTAGATTTTTTTGTGAATTTTTGTAAAAAATCCAAATCCAAAGCCAGTCACCGCAGTTTGGCAAATCCAAATCCAAAGCCGGACAACGAATTAGAACCAAATCCAAATCCGGCAAAAATGGTCCGGCACACATCCGTATTAAAAACATATTCTGGCATTTCATAGATAAATTAGGTAATGTGATCACATGTATTTTGCAATTCATTGCTGCCTGGAGAATCTAGCAGTGTGTAGCAAAATAATGCAGTGCTTTGAACCTTCCCAGTCTTAGTTGGGGCCTGGAAAAGTTGCTATTTAAAGGCACAATTGGATAACTTGCCGACAGAACTGCAAAACAACCATGATACATAATAATGATATTATGAAAAACAATATGATCATTATTGGGCATGTTAGAATAAACAGATTAAGGAGGATCATTATTGGCATCTGCATGAAGTTATTTTATGACTATGCTAGTAAGTCTTTGTGACACCAGAAATTATTTAACCACTGAATCTGAGAGGCAAATAAGATCTTTTTTTTCTGTTTAGCACAGACCACACCACTGATATGTAAAGGTAGGTCCCAATGTCACCAACCACACTCATCTCAATAGACCTCACCCCTTTTGGTCAGTTCAAAAATAAGGACTGCACTGCTGAAAATAAAAGTTGGGAAATACCATATATTTTAACACACATTTTGATTGCTTCTCTAACTGGTGGTGTGATGAATCAAAACAAAAATGAACAAGAGTTTATTTAAAAAAAATTGACCAATAAAAACAGGTCCCACCATGTTTGAGTCGGTTTGGCTTTAGTCGACTGTTTCACCTATGGTTGATGTGTTCACACATTTTCATGCGGATTTTACTGTACATGTGGGGACTGGCTCAAACACAACTGAGCTTAAATTGATAAATGTTTAACTTTGTGAAAAATGAAAACTGGAGTGTTAAACAGTTTCACAGTTCATATTAATAAAAGTAAAAAAATACTTTTGATTATTAAAAAATATTAAATAATTAGTGTTTTAAAATAATAAACCCCAAATATTCATGTGAATGATAAATGTGAACTTCGAGAATGACAAGTACAACGAAAAAGATAGTGAACAGTAGAGAAAAAAAAGGAGGGATAAGTAAAGAAAAAAGTATGAAAATGAGGGAGAAAAAAGTGTGAAAAGGGAAAAATAATATGGAAAGAAGAAAGCCAAAGGGGCATATCTAATTGGGCGTGAGGTTTAGCGAGTCAAAAATCTCACGCTCCTCGCGCCCAATTTAGAAATACCACGGGTATGCACGCTCCCGATACCCGCGGTATTCAATTTCCAAAATACTGGTTGCGGGGTTTTCAGTACCGAAAACCCCACGACGCAGATTGTTTGCTGAAAAAAAAACCACCACTTACCTTACCTGTGGTCTCCAGTAGTCTCAGCAGCTCCCGGCGGCCTCCCCTATCTCTTCTTGCTGGAGAGGGGGCTGCTGGGAGTCCAAGGGGCTGGTGGGAGGAGCAAGGGCTGCTGGGAGATGTAGTTCTCCCAGCGCCCATTAGGGGGGGCCACAGTGACACTGGGGGGGGGCACACTGACACCGGTACACACACACACACACACACACTCATGCACACACACACTGATACACACTTACAAACACCACACACACTCACATACTCACCCCTGCTGCAGAAGAGCCGGCTCCCGACGCTGGATGAAGAAGAAGATGCAGAAGACAGCGCTGAGGAAGGTAAGTAATTAAGTACTTATTAAGCAAATTGGATATTTAAAATTTCTTAATTAGTCCTCGGGGGGGGGGTTGCCGCAGGGTTGTCAGGGCAAGTCCCGGTGATTTCTCCTGAAATCATCGTTTTTAGGAAGAATCACGCTTTTAAAACAAAACACGCACCTAATAGAATAGCAAAAAACCTGCACCTGCAGGAAAAACCTCGCAGGTGCGGGATTTTTGCTTTTCTCGCTGCCAATTGAATATGCCCCAAAGCAGTGGAGAAGGAAATTAAAAACAAATGGGTCATTCAACATGAAAAGGAAGGAGAAAATAAATAAAAAGAGGTAAACGAATGAAGAGGCAAACAAAGAGTGAAACATTGAGGAAACAGAAAAAGTTAAAGAAACATTAGTGAGAAAAAGACAAAGAAAAGGAGAGTAAGAACTAGAGAGAAAATAAGAGAGTGAAAAAAGACTGAAAGTAAGAGAGAGAAGAAAAGAGAGAGAGAGAGATGGAAATTAAAAGTGAAAAGCTAGAGCAAGGACACAAAAACCATCAGTGTAACAAATAAACATTTTATACTCTAAAGTAGCAATACTCTAAGCTAGCAATATTTCTTCATTGACACATACTGTACAATTAGTAATCCAATCTGGCGGTGATTCGGCTGTGCATGACTAATCACTGAATTAAATCATTAAGTGTAATATACCTACCTCAATAGTGGAAAAAAAAAAGATAAAGGAAACCTACTTAGATCACAATATACAGTATAGCTAATTTAGACAATGATACATGGTGCCACAGCGCAGTATAAATAGTATTTCAACACAGTACAGGTTGAGTCTCCCATATCCAAAATACTTGGGACCAGGGGTATTTTGGATATCGGAATATTCCGTATTTTGGTATAATTGCATACCATAATGAAATGTCTTGGGAATCTAAACACAGATTGCATTTATGTTCTATATACAGCTTATACACACAGCCTGCAGGTAATTTTATACAATATTTTTAATAATTTTGTGCATCAAAAAAGTTTGTGTACATACATGAAATTCATTTATGTTTCATATACACCTTATATACACAGCCTGCAGGTTATTGTATACTGTATTTTAATAATTTTATGCTTTAAACAAAGTTTGTGTACATTGAACCATCAGAAAGCAAAGGTTTCACTTTCTCATTCATACTAAAAATATTCCGTATTTCAGAATATTCCGTATTTCGGAATATTTTAATATGGGAGACCCAACCTGTACCTCACAACCATAATTCATTGTCAATAAAAGTTTAAAAGCATCAATGAATAAATTAAAATAGGATAACCACCAATTGGACCTTGTAAATATTATAATATGCAGTCATAATGTTGAACCTGAATGTTGAATGTTATGATGTCGACGTGGTTAAATTGTCGACATCTAATGTGACGTCATCTGCAAAATGTTGACATATAACATGTTGACATAGTGAAAATGTTGACATTGACAGTAAGGTTAGCATTAAGGATAGGGTTACCTGAAAAATTCCTTATGGACATTCTGACCTATCAACATTTCATCGGATGTCAACAATCTCATCTCAACATCAGAAATGTCCCAATATACCAAACCCAATGTTATGATGAAATTGGGCATTTCAAGCAGTAACTTATACATAAATATAATACTGATCAAGTCATCTATAAGCTATACCAAAATCAGTTGCAAACTATGTACTTCACACATGTGAAATACATGTAATAGAATCGTGTAAAGCAAAATATTGCACCTTAGATATTTGTTGTGTGGTTTCAGCATACTGTTTAAACTGCTTTATGCACTGTGGCACCAGAGAGGCTTTTTGTGTAAAGAACTGCACATCCTGTGTAGCCTTCTCTAGACAATTTTTAAAGAATAAAAAACAGAAAATGGTGAAAATAAAATGTGTAGGAGCTCCCATCAAATTCATAACCAGCAGTAGGCCTCTTGATGACATGTTACAAGCAGTCTTGAAGGTTGCCAATCTGCCAGCATAAACCCATGCCCACATTTCCAACATTCCAACATGTTTAAAAGGCCTAGCTAGCCCAAGGCCAGTCAGCATGGGGCTGTATTTACTAGGTGAATCGGACCCACAAAAAATAAAATACTAATATAATTATTAGGTCCCAGTAAGCCTTGTCTTGCCCAATGTTAAGGGATGCCAAATCATGCAGTCACTTCGAGACCCACTGAGACATACAGTGCACCTGTAGAAATATTTTTTAAATAAAGACAAGACACACACTGAATGTGGTAATATTTTATTGAAATAAAACTCTCCCACACAATCCTCTTTTGCCCATTTATTACTCACATAAATTCATTGGGAAGGTCCTCTTGTAAGGTCCATACAGCATCCCTATCATGGTTTTATATAATTAAAACCCCACTATGACTACTGTACGTATGACTTGTTCCCATGGAATCCCACCACAAATGACAGACATAGAGCCTGTCATTCCCAATGAAATTGAAGGGGGCACTCTGATTGGACAGAGTATGAGAAATGGCTCTTAGAGCCTGCCCCTTTTATACATTTGTGCCCGAATTTCTCATGCACTAAACAATTAGAGCACACATTCTTTTCAATGTCATGCATCATCATAGTGTTTTTCTCTTGCAAGCTAGATCAAGGATGCTACATGGACTGAAGAAGACCTTCTCGGTGGTTTTATGTATTAGATGGGTAAAAGAGAGTTGTGCAGGGGTTTTATTTCAATAAAATATTACAATATTTGGTGTGAGTTTTCTTATATTTATTTTTTTACTGATAGACTGCAGATCCCAGCAGGCCCTGGATATTAGGGCATGCTGGCACTTGTGGTTCTCCAAGTGACAGCACCCATTAAAAGTGGAAATAAAGACTTGCTGGGACCTGTAGTGGGCAATAAAGAACAATATTATTTTAATTATTTATACAATATTTATTAACCCCCACACCCACTGCCAATGGGTGTGGGAAAAGCACTACTGCTATCTGCATTGGACTGTTTATTTCCTATGGAGGGGGGGGCATTTTTTGTAGGCACAATCACCTTAAGGAATACAGCCTCATGCTGACAGCCTAGGGCTGGTTGGGTACTATGGCAAGAGGTCCCCAAGCTGTGTGCCTCCCTACAATAGTTCCACTAGCACTGACTGGTAATGTTTATTGCTTATAGTGGAAATTTTGGGGAGACAATGAGAGTGGGGTCCCTCGATTTTCCAGTGCTAGTGGAGGGGGTTATTACACAGGCCACATGCACTTCTTTTTTTTTACGTCCATTTTCGCCAAGTTGCAAACTTGCTGGCTATTTCCACTGGCAACTTGTATGTTTAATATTAGAAAATCAGTACAGTTACTTTTTATAATGTTAAACATGGAATAGGTATGAAATACAGATGCCGGAAGCCCGATAAGTGAACATCCCAACAGGGGCAGGTAAGTACCCTATTCCTCCCCTCTCCCCCCCTAACCCTCCACAGTGGTGCCTAACCCTAACCCCCTTCCCACACCCTAAACCTATCTCTCCTGGGGGAATGCCTAGCCCTAGCCTCCCCCCACGTGGTGCCTATCCCTAACCCCCCATCCCCGGCCTAATGCTGATATTTACCCGGATCCTGTGTTTGGGATTCCAGCGGCCGCAATGCCAACGCCGGTATCCTGATCTCCTTCAGGATAGCGGTGGCAGGATTCCAGCGTCAGTATAATGGCGGTCTGGCATCCTGTCCATTGGCATATTAACTACATCCCGTATAACACATAAACTGGGATTTTAGAAAATTAAGCTCTACAGATATGATATAACTAAGCCCAGATGGTTTAATAGCATTTACTTACTCCGTTTTCAGTCAAGATTGACCAATTTTCCTAGTGTAAAGTCATAGTGTAAATGATCAAGCTTTATTTCTAACTACTATTCTACCTAATATTTTATTGGAGGTGAATTGCAGTCCTCTGCCTGCTTTCTGAACTAGTCCATACCACATTTAGCTCTCTACCTCTGGTAATTCATAAGAACTTAGGGCTTTATTCAGAGGCGGCCATACGGTCTACGACCGCACGGCCTCCTCGATGTTTGTCCAGTGCGCATGCGCACGAGGGAGCTGGCTCCTTCGTGCGCATGCGTGAGACCCGCTACGACCGACATCGCCGGTCATAGCGGGTCTCTTTCCAAAGGGGGCGAGCTGTCAATGTTGATTGACAGCTCGCCCCGTTTGGAAGGCGGGCCGGGGGGGTGGCAGCCCAAACGGAGGCGTTCCCATGGGAACGCCTGCCGTTTGGGGGAGGCCCCACTGACATCACTAGTGATGTCAGTGGAGAGCTTCCGGCTCTGATAGAGCCAGAAGCTCTCCTGGGCTTACGACAAGTGAGACCCTACCCTAGGGTCTCGTCGTAAGCCCCGATGGTCGCGATGGTCTATGACCATCGCGACCATCACCCTAGCGGTCGTTAGAGCTGTGGGTGTAAACCCACAGCCTAACAACCGAAACAGAGGCGGGCGGTCAGGATGCAAGCGGCCGCCCAGTTTCTGAGCGACCACTTGCATCCTCCGACCACCTCTGAATGAGGGCCTTACTTCCATATGGATCAGTTAGTCCTTTCAGCAAATACTGCAGCAAGCGATCATGTTAAAAGTTTTGTTAGATAAAAGTATTAGTGCTATAGTTATATTATTTATTAAATATAGCTAGCAGCAATGAAAAACACCAAACTGTCCTTTCATTGCAGTGTTCATTGTCACTTTTCAAGAATCCTTAACAGAAGGAACAGTAGGAGTCCTCTCTATTAGTAACCCATCCAAGACATGAAATGGGAACTGTTTAAATAAAAGAAACTGTGAAAGGTGAGAAACTGTGCCTCAAGTTTAACCTTGCTGATTTAACATGTCATGATCTCTGGACTTTTATTCCAAATCACTGAACTAACTTCACACCACCACCTGTAACAGAATGCTTCACGTGAGCTAGGAGTAGCGTGACTAGTGAAAGGACCTTTGAAGTATTACACATGAAAGACTGCTAACACCCCAAACCTTACAGCTCAAAGACAGTGTGAGGTACAATTTAAGCAAGTTATTTAAAATTAACATGAAACACATCCCTGCAAAAATGTGATCTAATTATAAATTTAGCTTTTATGTACGTACACATCAGAGATGAATGATATTATAGATCTTTAGTTAGCTCTGTGCCCTCCGTCCTCTCATCTACTATATTTAGTACAGATGACAGGGCATTGCCAGTGTCAGCTGCCTGTGTTGTGTTACATTAATCTTGCACTTACATGTGATCAGGACTCAAAATGCTTGTTTTCCTTCAGTCTCTTACTACAAACATAAAAAAGTACAGAGTGACTTTTAAGGACTGAACATGTCACATGAATATACCAGTTATATGCTAGAAAATGACAGGAAAGAGTGATAAAGGAAATATTGTCCAGAGAATAATTATATAACTCATTTTGTCATGACAACTGGCATGTGGGTGCTACATATGTGTCACATTTCCATAGGAATTATGGGTTCTTGCAGCTATCAGCTAATATTAGCTCTACCAGTCTAACACTCTGATAGATTTCGCCAGGGACCTCTTCCAGGAGGTTTGGACTTCCCCTCCCTGTACTGGCTCCTAGTGTCATTTTAAAACTCTAACAGAAGTCATCAACCCAGGGTCTGGTACACAGGAGTTCTGGGATATGCCACAGCAATTATGTAAAGGAGAGTCAGGGTCTGATTACAGATTTACCAAAAGAATTAATTCAGAGAGGAGTAAAAAATGTTGAAGCTGGAGACGGCTACTGCGCCTACCCAATATTTGTTCCCAGAGGAAGGCTTCTAACCAAGATGGCCACGACCTTACTTATGTACATGAACAACGCCATATTTTTACTGTGCAAACCAGGTGCTGCATGCAGTGAATTCTGAAATGTATTTCTGTATTTGGGTAATGGCTCAACCCTTTCAGACCTCATTTTACAGCACCCACATACAGTGACTTTTTTGGGTTAATTTTACTGTGTCCAGACATTGTTTTGGGCTTGAAAATAACTAGTGTGGGTTGAAAATTATTAGTGATAAAGTGATGGAAAATGTCATTTGTTAGTTACCATGATTATTATGATGACATCACTAATTGAGTATATCCTGGGCCTGATTCAGAGTTGGGAATAGAGTGAGATATCTATCTCACCTGTGAACTTGAACAAACCATATTGCAATGCAAGGGGTGTAAATACATATTTTTTTTTACATGTGGGGTAAGTACTGGCTGCTTTTGCATGTAGCCCACAAATACTGCACAGCTTTATTATTACTCTACAATTTAGATGTCAGTTTGGAAACACTCCTCCCAAATCTAAATCTCTCTGCACATTTTAAATCTGCCCCACCTGCAGTGCAGCATGGTTTCACCAAGATGATCAGTTGAGAGAGATATCTCTCTCTATTCCCAAGTCTGAATCAGGCCCACTGTACTTAAAGATATGATCAATTTTGAGACTCTCTTGCAGTGCTGTAGCTACCGGTCCCGGTGCAGTCCATGCCTCATCCGTTTGATGTCACACGGAGGGGGCGTAGCCTGCACCCGGCACTGGGAGTGGGTGATTATAGCAATGCCTGGAGCATCCTGATGCTGTAAGGGCATCGTTGTGACCTTAGGATACTCCAGATGGCACTGCTGCAGAGATTCTGGCAGCAGGGTCCAGTTACAGGCACCCTGCTAGCCAGTTGCAGGAGCTGTGGGTGAGCGGAGGTGCCGTCCACACCCCTAGTTAAGGACCTGCTCTCTTGTGAAGCCAAATACACATCACTCAGGGTGGACTAAATGATACTCTATGGAAAAATATTAAAGATATCCAGACTCACATATGGATAAGTGGAGTGGAGGAGTGAAAGAAAACAGCATTATGCTTATTCCTTTTCTTTACATTCCTTCTCTTTTTTTTCATTGTTGGGCAATACTGCCTAAACATCTGTCTGTCAGTGCTATCTAAAGCTATTTAAACATCTTTAATGCTGATTTTTAGATGCTGAAACTCACACATCAGTCCGGAGGAAAAATGCTGCATACTATATTATATTTTAATAATGATTAATTTTTCATGTGTTATTGATTAAGCATTTGTACAGAAACTGAAAGTTATTAATTAAAAATAGCATTGTATATAAACAAAACATTCTCATGGACAGTAAATGTCTCTTATAGACAGCTTGGATGACAACTAGTTACAAGTCAGAGACCACATTTTAGTTTTCTACCTAATGTTCAACCTGAGCAGAAATCATACAAGGATTTGAAGAGACTCTTTTTAAGATCTGCTGTACGAGATGATCGTTTGATGAAAGGGTTTGAAAGACGGGTTAAAGTAGACATTGAAAGGTTATAGTAGAGGGCACATTGTTCATACAATCCTCCTTTAATATGTGCGGTGTGCACCTGCGATAAGATGATTCATTAGATATGGTCTCACTTTGACAAGCTCCATCGTTCAACACCCAGGATGGTGATGGAACAATTCTGCACCCACCCTGTAAATATGACAAGGTCAGCATCTTTTCTGCATCTTGAATGGGAGGTAAGAAAGCTTTAGATGTATCTTTGTTTGCAGTAAAAATGAAACTGTAGAAATAATGTGTTCAATTTATTAAACAATATCAGAAATAATCAATAGTAGTAAATTGCAAAGATTAAACAAATACAGAAGTGATTTTAATATATGTGCTAAAATTAATGAGTGTTATAATTAATAAATATTTAACTCTGCTTTGTGTATAGAAAATACATGCCACAGGTCCACTGAAAGTTTTACATACTGTGATAGAAGCACTGGAGAAGTCTGGGATGGCATATATGTGTGTCCCAGAAACCTATCATATGTGTTTTAAAAACCCCAGGAAAAGTCTGTTATGCCAAACAGACCAGAAGTGTCGGCTTTTGGTAAAAGCCGGATAATGGGTTCTAGGGGTGTGGATGTGAGAAGAGAAGGGAGGGCTCCATCCACAGGCCATTCCAGGTGTTGGGCCTTTTAGTCTGAGAGCAGGCTGATTAGTAGTTGCACCTGGAAATGGCTCAGATAAGCTGTGTTAGGTTTTGATTCAGTGTCTCACATACCCTGGGGAGAAACAGACACTGAGGTTTGTTCAGAGACACTGTGATATTTGAAAGTGCTGTGTTTGTGTTTGTGGTAAGGCAGTAGGCCCTGCCACTTGTAGAGAGGGAATAACCTGTCTAATTAGTGCCCAAACGGGCTAGGAATTATTTTTATGTTTTGTTTATTTTGTTGTGTATATTGCACAATAAAACTGGTTCTGGCCAGTTTGCACAAAAACCCTGGACTGGTGTGCTGTTTCCTGGCTGCTGTGTGTAAGGAGGTGTACATCTACCCCAGGAGAGGGACCCCCTACCACGACTATATCACAATACATATAAAATAGAACAATGAAGGGGGCACTCCCTGTAAGATACAACATTCCAGAACATTCCAGCTGTATTGTATGACTGTTGTCTCGTAGTCAGTTCAAATCAGTCAAGAACAGCAGACTTCTATAAACAATTTTAACTTGTTCAAATCTGTGCCCCATCACATTTCATTATAGGATTGCATCAAGAGAGATAGCTTAGAGTATCACAGAGCAAGTTCTTATGGAAGGCTACATATTATATATATATATATACAGATGTGTCCTCACTGGTCTTTGCTGCAGTCATGCCAAACAGACCCTCTCAGCGCACCTCGTCCCTTGAGACTCTGCTAGTGCAGGACATCTTTTTGCCGAAAATGTGTGTAAGTCGCAATGCGATCTGAATAGGACGCACCGGGAGACTGTGCTGATTAATTTGATATGTGACACTTGTATATCTGTGTATACAGTATATACTGTATATGGCACTAATTGCCTTTTATATCAAAGTAATGCTTTATAATCTTTTATAATATAAATGTAGAAATATATACAGATATTACATAATGCAGCAGCAAGATATGTCTCACCTATCTGTATACAATGTTTTCTTTAAGCTGATAATTGTATACAGGGAGATGTAGATGGTTGGAATGATTCGCTAGCTATGCCCTCCATGATGTTCACCATGTGCACACAGCACTGGCCACAGCCACTTCAGTGGGATCAGGCTTCATATACAGACCACTGAAAATTTTCAGCTCCAGGTACACGTTCCCCTTATTTAGGCCCTGTGGACAGGCTGAAGTCTTTGTGGCATGGATTCAACAAGTTGCTTGAAGCATATCTTACATATTCCCATTCCCATCCATGCTGCTGCATATTTATCACCTGCATGCTGTGAATCTACAGGTCCACCACATTCCAAAGGAGATCTATTGGATTCAAACAGTGACTGATACAATTGGAGTAGCCTTAACTCATTGTCATGGTCGTGGAACATGGCCTGTAATAGTAGCCACTAGAAGATGTGTAAACTGTTGCCATAAAGGGAATGCACAATACTAAGGCAGGGTGTGGCATTCACACAGTGCTCAACTTGTATTTGAGGGGTATAATATGCGCAAAGAAACATTCCAAACACCATTACAACACCACCACCACCAGCCTAAGTTCTTCACACAAGGCAGGATAAATCCATGGATTCATATTGTATGCAAAATTCTGACACTAACATCTGCATGTCACAGAAGAAATGAAGATTCGTCAGACAGGCAACGGTTTTCCAATCTACTGTTCAGATTTGATGAGTCTGTGCCCACTGTATCCTAAGGTTTCTGTTCACAACTGACAGGAGTGGAGCCCAGTGTGATCTTCTGCTGCTGTAGCCAATCAAATAGATGTACCATGTGTTCTGAGCTGCTCCTCTGCATACGACTGTTAAAAGGTGTACCTAAGAAAGAGCCACTGAGTGTGAATGGACACAATGGGCAAAATTTACTAAGCGACGGGTTGTAAACCCCGGTGGTTTGGCGGCGGTTTTGCTATCCGCAGATTTACTAAGTTCAAAACCCCTGCAAAACCACCATCAAAACAAATTTTTCGAATAGAATAGGGCTGTCATAAAGAAACCGCCACCAAACTGCCACTAAACCCCGGAGTTTAGAACCCGCCATCAAACTGCTGGGGTTTAGCACCCGATGCTTAGTAAATTTTGCCCAACGATTTAGATCACCTCCATTTTTACAGTTCTTATTGAAATTCATGGAGTTTACTGTATTAACTATTGATCAAATAAACAACTGGAGATAAAAAATAATCATAGAATCATTTTGTTTAACAAAATGTAATATACATTTTTTGACTCATGAAAAGAGCCACCTTTTGCAGATATCACTGCCAAACACCCTTGTGGCATTTTTTCTACAATGGAAATCAAATAGTATATTGAAGGTTCTTGCCAACACTGTTGCAGTGTTCCCACAAATATACAGTATTCCAGTTTTACTGTAGGTTGCTTGGTCTTCACCCTTATGTTCTCTTCATCTCAAACCAGTTCAATGGGATATAAGTCTGTAGACTGTCCTGGCCATTCCATTATTTCAACCATACAGATGTTTCTTCATTCCCCTTTTCCTTTTAGCACATATGGCGTGAGATGCATGGTGCTACTTAGATGGTCCACCATGGGAAGCAATTCCCAGATTTTCATACCAGTGTCACATCGTAGCTGCATCTAATGTTACATATATTGTACTGGGTGCTTAGGATTATTATTTTTGTCACACTGGAGTTGGTATAATGTTGCAGATTAAGGAGAACCTCTGTGGCGGGATGCATATTGCAATTCACCCATATTGGTTCTCTGTCCTTTGACTTTTTCCCTAGGTTAGAGTCCGAGTCATGCACCATTGCTGCATGCAATGCCAATGACAGTGTCCGGGGAATCTCGTGCATTGAATTTTTGCCTCATTAGAGATACGACTAAGATGCACATTCAATACTAAACTGCATTGCGGGAGCATGTCGCGGCCTAGTCACGTTATATGTGGTGCCCCAAATGGGGCTATTTGACAGAATATGAGAATAGGTGTATGTTGATGTAATACCCTGGTAGGGATAATTCACATTGTGTATACAATTCACTAACTACTTCTTCAGCCAAGTTGTTTGAACTTCAGGTTCGCTAATGAGGTCGGAGCTATAGAAGTACAGGACCAGTCTCTGGTGTGGCGTAGAAGGCCTCCGTGAGGTCGTTTTATTTGCAAGAAATGAATTTGAGTAAAGGAACACTGCCCGCAGGACGGGTGCACCACAATGACAAACAATATAAACACTGGATATGCAGCTCATCAATAATTAGCAATAATCACTTTTGTATCAATTTACTGTACTGTACTCAATCTATGAATCACTTTTACATGCATCATGGATCACGTAATAACATGAGTGACTTTCCAATATTATACGCAATAGTAAAAATTACTTTCAGACATTACATTTAAGAAAGAAATTACTTTTCCGATATATTGGCAATATCACTATTCATTTAGTAAGTATCCTTTAAAATAACACCAAGGCAGTTCACTGTAACAATATTTTGGGATATAGTTCCGGTATACCTGAGCACAGGGTTTGAGATCGCAATATAAGAAGGGATGTATATGCATATACATAAAGCCCTTAAATGCAAGATTAATTCCTCCAAAAGACACAGTAGTGGGAATGATCCTGAGTGACATGAACACTGTTCTCCTTAGGATAACTCAGGTGCTGTCTTATCAAAAGCTTGTAATGTTCTGCACCACAGACTGGAATCTGCTTCCTTTTAATCAAAGGTAAATTAGTTGTCCCATAGCTAAACTAGTGTCTCCCTTTACTACTGGCTCGGTCAGGGGCCAGGACACAATACTGGGTGGTGTGGGTAGGTACTCACTCAGTCCTGGTAGGTGTGCTGGTTCACAGGGTCTCTCACACAACTTACTGGATCAGGCTGCAGGGTCACTCTCTGCATTAGCTCTTGCCTGTGTGCTGATAGCAGGGGTTTCCCCTGTTGCTGTGGCAGTCTCCTCTGCCCTTGTGTGGTTACAAGTGTCGCTGGGTCTCCCTCTTTACTTAATCAGTCCTTCTCTGCTCATCAACAACGCTGTCTCTCCACACTGGCTCTTCTCTGCACTACATAGCTCCCTTCAGATGCAGGGCATATTTAACACCTTTCTCTGTCCAGGGCAACATCCCACGCCTGGGATTCCTGTTCTCAAAGCATCCAATCAGGGGAAGGGAAGCATCCAATCAAGGGAAGGTAAGGAGGCTTGCAGCTTGCAACATTGTATTGTCTCTAGCTGCATTAATCCATGTTGCCCTGTCATTTCTGTAGAGGTGCGCTGTGTTCAGCATGCGTCAGCCTTGTAGGCTGCAGAAGCATGCTTGCACCTGTAGTTCCACAGGTTTATAAGGGGGTACCACATTGACATATCTGTACAGTCTTGTTCTTTTCCGCAAAGGGAGATATGCTTTGAGTCTTTGTCTCGCTGTAGTATGAACCCTTTACAAACTAGGCATAGACCAGAGGGAAATGCCATGGTAGTTCTTTGTAATTCAGGATGTCAGCCACTCTGTGCAAGTCACCAGCTATTATTATAAGATCTACACATGCGCAGCAGCTGCACTGTCATGTGCAGATCTGGGTCTGTGATGTCGCTCGCAGTGCTGCAGCGAGTTTGACATGCTGTTGGCATTTGGGAGCGACGACAGGACAGCAACAACCAGTGTTCCAGAAAACCTGCTTCACTGGCTCCAGCAGCGTGATATTACTGGACATCCTGAGGACGCAGCAGTGAATCACAGAAGCCGGCAGTCTTTTTACATAATACGCTGCTTTTGCATAATTTTCCACAGCGGTTATGTCCATCTCTGAATCAGCCCCTTAGATCATCACGCTTCCTCCTCCATGTTGGAAGTTTGTGTATAAAACATGTGACTTTTAGTCTAATATTTTGGTCTTTAAACAGACCTCTGTCAAGGACACATAAACCGCAGAACACAAAGTCACACAGCAATAAAAGACATGCATAATAGACTTGAAGCATTAGTTAAAAAAAATGCATGAGCTGTAATCATAATAAAGTAACATCTAGTAATAAAAAGATCTGTCAGCTGGCTGTCAACATGTTTACAGACAAAAAGAAATATGATTGCACCTAACAATTTTGAAATATTGCAATAGTCTATCGTATTCTTGTGATTGGTCTACTGTGGGCTAATCTCACTCGCTGACAACTGTCCAGTATTATTTTATAGTATAGTTGTCAGTGAACAAGGCCATTAGGGAATGTACTCTCCTAAGGCGTAGGGGTATATTTACTAAAGTGAGAGTTTTTAGAAGTTTAGATGTTGCCCATAGCAACCAATCAGATTCTAGCTAGTATCTTCTAGAAGGTGCTAGATAAGTGATAAGTAGAATCTGATTGGTGGCTATGGGCAACATCTCCACTTCTAAAAACCCGCACTTTAATAAATATACCCCTTTGTGCCTGTTAGCCTGACAATAAGTCATCTTTAAGTTAGCTCATGTTGAGTAAACTGCACATATTTCAAATTCGAAACTACAAACCATTAGTAGCACCACAGTTATGTGCTTGAGCCTAATTCTAATATATTCTAAAACAATGCACATACTGGGCGGAATTCAATTGATTTCGCAGCCCGCATCTCCCGTCTAAAGTGACAGGAGATCGCGGGCAGCTATTCAATTGTGCCAGCGTTTCACGCTGATCGCACCCAAAGTGGTCGGGTTTAGCCGCGTAAAACGGCTAACCCCGACCAAAGTTCTGGGCGCGATCGCGAAAAGTGATGTTTGGGCGCCCAAACATGTCACTTTTCGCACATTTCAGCTCTCATCCCCCAGGGGCTGCGAGCTGAAATGTAGCGCTTGGCAGCTGATCGCGCCCGACAGGAGCAAGAATAGAATAGCTCCGTCGGGCGCGATAGGGGATGAAAAGAATTGAATTCCGCCCACTGTATGATTAATGACTGCTATCTTGTTTTGCATCAAAATGGGAGAAGGGGTTCTCTATTATTAGTACCATTCAGTAGTTGTCTTGCACACACTTTTAGAATGAGGTGATGCCAAGCGTTACATTGGTAAAGGGTTTCAACAACCTTTAACTTTGAGAGAACAACAATATCCAGAACGCTACCTGGGTACTTGGGTTACATGGAGGCTACATCCTGCAGCAGTAGCAGTCCCCCATAGGTTTAGCTTCTTACACATAACTTCACTTCTTACACATTGCAGTGACAGGCTCCTCTCAGAGCATCTTCCCTACATGTGTGTTTTTATACATCCAGGGGGTACAACAATTCATATTGCCACCATTAAGAAATTATAATTGTTGGGTCTAAAACCCTATAATTGATAAATATGCCCAATAATCAATTCTGCTGCATTTATAGACCTTGTAAAGTATTGCAGTGCGCTGCTGAAAGTGAAAATCAGTCCTGGTCATGTGCTCATGATGTCCTCTCCTTTCTCTCTATGGAGAAGGGTTGTGATGTCCCTGTCACTCAGTTCTCTGCTGTGAATACTGACATCCAGTAAATTTGTTGTAACATCCCAGTTTGCCTTTTGACCACCATTCTGGTGTACACAACATAAAGGGACACTGATATATCAGCATGTTACTCCCTGAGCAACTTAACAGTCCTGCTCTGCTGCACTGCGTTCTGCAATCAGAGGGTATGTGCTCATCAGCTCTGCACTAAGTGCATTCAGTGGTGGTGGAAGTATAGGGGGCATGATGCAAGAGTAATGGAAAGGGTGTGGATGAAGGTGTTAAAAGATGGAAAGGGAATAATGAGAGAGGCAGCAAGGAGCTTAAACGTGTAAGAGAATGATGATGCTTGGGGAAATTAATAATTATGAGGAATATACAGTAGGGGATGGTGATGGAGAGAAATGCACAATGGCTCTAACATCAGAATACTGCTGTCAGCTCCATTGCTAAAATAACACATACCCTCCCCCCCATCATTGTGCATAGACCATTCCCCCCTCCCCATTGTACGCTAATGGTGGATACACACTAGATGATATTTCCCCCGAGGCCGACATATCATCCACATCGGCAGAGTGTACCCACTATGAGCGACCATGCATGCTTCTGCGGGGTCGTTCATCACATCGACAGATTGAGCCTACATGCTACTCAATCTGTCAATTTGATGAATAACCCCAGGCTTGCGGAGGTGGCTGGTGAACGACATATTGTGCGGTCGTTCACCAGATCGTGCAGTGTCAAACAACCGCATGATATGTTGCCTGTCGCATCATTCGGCGGCTGGGTACACACATCGTCTAATGTGTACCCGGCTTAATTCAATCGTAGCTGCGATCCTGTACACAGCTGCTTTGGGAAAATATGCTAATGCTGTAGCTGCCCGGAAATGTGTTGAGATGTCCACTAGCGGCTTTGCAGATCCATGCACATGCATACAAATATGCAGCGCTGGTCGCAGATCCTTCGATAATCGATCATCTGAGTAACCCTTTGGCCATGCAGAATGGCCAACGTAACTGATGCTCACACCATATTTTCTTCGTGCAGGATTGCAGATGTAGGCAAATACAGACCCGAAACAGTCAAGACACGCTTACATGTTTGCCGCCACTCCCCATAACTTCCCCAAATGGTTCCTGAATGTCAATCTCTTTGCAAAGAAAACCTCATTGTGAGCAGCATCAATAATGTAGCTGGGCCATGTGCAGTGCAACCGTAATGCATGAACAGTCCTCCAATAATCACTCAATTGCGTAAATATTGGCATAACGGCCATATCCGAACCAGGTACTTAGTCTGCTCCGTCTGCTGCTTTTGCTTTGTTCCTTTGATCATGGAAGCTCTGCATGAGGGCTAACTGATGATGTGGCAGTGCTGGACTGGAGTATATACGCTGACATCACTGCCGCACAGCCTCGCCCCCAATTACACTGCTGGGATAAGTGTCTGCCGATTCTAGAGCTTACTAGTTACCATCAGTACAGGTTGGGGCTTGGGCTGCCTAAGGGGTATGCAGGCACATAATCTACACACCCTGAGCAGATCTATGGTGTTGTGTTCATAATATGCTTTCACAAAACAAGAGTTATAGTGTTACATTTGCCACTTTACCCACCCACTCTTTTATTATTTATTACATGTATTTTTAACATTTAAAATGTAAACTCAGTGGATAGCAAATGCATAACAATTATAACAGTTTGTTACCTGTCCTTGTGCATTTGTAACTAGTTGGCCAGTGACACCTTGCAGGCTGGAGAGTGCATTCCCAAAGGCCTGTGAGCTTGCTATCGAGCCCATAGCAGCTGCTGCTGCTGCCGCCGCTGCCTGATTTGCCAAGGGATTATTAACCATCTGAAAAAAACAGGTGTATATTAATGTTATATTTAATTAAATAAATTTACAATCATAGAGACATGTATTATTTAATTGTAAAAATCCATATGATGTTATAAACATCTGTCCTTGTTGCTTGCAGGGTTATCCCCTTTGGTTTACCAATTTTTTGCATAATATTAGGAGCAGAAGAAACAGGATAAAAGGTGGTGCTGGGATAATCACAGTAAAAGAAGCGTATGATTGAATAGATGCAGTATCCAACAATATCTTAATGTCATGACAAGACATCCCACTTTCCTGCCAAGCCATCTACCAAATTAATATATATTTTTTAAATGAATCAGAACTTGTCCTTGACTGGTATACAAACATTACTTACTGTAAATAAGGATACTGTTATAGCAGAATTTCCCCTCTGCAGCCAAACAGTAAGTGCAACAAATGAACCTTACAGCATACTGTACTTGCCGACTCTCCCAGAACATCCAGCAGACCCCTGAATCTCAAATGGCTCCCTCTGCCACTGCCGCTTGCTGAATCATGACGTTGTGGGTCCCTCCCCATGCTTCACCAAGCTGGGAATAGCAGATTTGTATAGCAGTGGGCAAAGCCATAATGATGTGTCAGGCCAATGTACCACCCACCTGGCTGTCTCCTCTCCTGGACCCTCCCAGAGACCACTGTTGCCTTAAGCTAGGTATACACTGGGCAAATGGGTCCCGCCGACCTATTTAAAGATTGGTAAGTGCATATACACTTACTAATCATTCAGGCAATGTGTCTGCACTATCAGTGCTGACAGCACAACTTGGCGGGAATTGGTTGTGGCCTCACAGCACACCCCATCTATCTGCATGTCGGCTGAGCAGAGCACCATACAGATAGGTGGAGGGGCACAAGACAGAACATAATACAGATAATAAAAATGGGAGGAGCACCATAAAGGACATGCAGATGAGAAGAGCACTTACCTGTAATGCAGACCATACAGATTGGGGATGAGCACAACACAAGACATACATGTTAGGGATGCAGAGCGGATATAGGGTCTGCTTCAGACCCGGTCGCAAGGCTGCGTTTGCACACAGCTGTCCGCATTCAGTATGCAAATCCCATGATCACTAGCAAGGCATTAGCACGCTCACTATGTTTTGCCGTGCGACCACGGCATGTAATTAAACGCCCACCAGCCTGACACAAGACTCCCACTTTCCCTTAGTAAAAGACATCATCTCCAGGTAGTGCAAATGCAGCCTTGCGACTGTTTCTGAATCAGGCCCTTAGACCTCATGGGGCCCTAGGCAAGATACTGGTTTGGGTCCCCTCCCTCAAACAATCCATAGCACTATATTTTTGTTCCTGATTCATGCTCCTTACATTATTTTCTGTTTTTTTCTCCTTATAATCAAATTTTTAAAGCTTACCTAATATGCGCCACATGGTGTAATAAGCCTACACAGGACCTCAATGAAGGTTGCCCCCCACCCTACCTTCCCCATCAACTAATGTAACTGGGTCTTTTCTGAAGCTGTACTTTGTTCGTAGAAAAGCCTCAAGCCATGTGAACACACCTTGCCTTGAACTAAGCCCCGCCAAACCGTCACGCAAGGGACAGTGGGCTGATTCAGATCCGCTCGCAAGCGCATATCGCTCGCAAGCGGGTCGATGGTGGGCCAGTGCACACGTGCGTGAGCCCCAGAGCGAGTGCAAAAAGCACTTGCTCCGGTGCTCGCATCCAAAAGGGGCGGCTGTCCATCTTGATCAACAGCTCACCCTGTTTGGAAGGCGGGGAGGGGGGGTGGCTGGGCAAATGAAGGCATTCCTTCAGGAACCCCTGCCGTTTGTGGGCGACCCTACTGACATCACTACTGATGTCAGTAGGTGGACTTCCTGCTCTATTAGAGCAGGAAGTCCACTGGGGCTTGCGGCCACGAGACCCTACGGTAAGGGTCTCGTCGCAAGCCCGATGGTCTTGATCATCGCGACCATCACCTGGCCGTTCACCCACAGCTATGCCAGCGGCCAGGAGGCCGCAACTTCAAAGACAAGCGCCCACCATGAATCATAGCGAGCGCTCGCTTTTTGCGAGCGGCTCTGAATCAGGCCCAGTGTGTGAAGAGATGGCCTGCAGATAGGGGAGAGTGAGTGAAGAGGGTGGTGTATTGGGGAAAATTAATAAAGGAGATGCTGTGTATTGGCTTCAGTTAGTGAAGAGGGGGTGGCTCTGTACTGTTAAGTTTCTTGACCTGGGCAACACTGGGCATTACATGCTATTTAGGCATGGTGCTCAAAGAAAGGAAACCAAAGGCCCAGGCTTTTTAGATATCCCACACATATGCAGCTAAAATGCATTAATCGTATCACAGAACAACCATTTAGCTTTATTTACAGACCACGCACTAGCACCCACTGGAGCTATCGCAAAGTCCACAGCAACTGCGTACACATACGCAGCATCTTAACAGAAACGAGGAACATTGACTCCCTGAGTGAGCATTCACGCAGTCTAGCCATGGCAGTAGTAACTATGTACATGATCTCAGCTATAGGTAGAAACACACCCCAAAAATGGCCATGACATGCATCCTGACCCTAACTCATCTCTAAACCTCGCCCTAACCCTAATACCCTAACCCATACTGCTAAACCAATGCTGATACCCTATCCCTATTACCCTAACACAACCCTAATACCCTAACACAGTGGTTCTCAATTACTGTCCTCAAGGCACCCTAACAGTCCAGGTTTTCAGGATATCCATGGTTGTGAACAAATCAAAATGACCAAGGTTCTAATTAATTCAACTGTGCTCAATCGGATTTCCTTAAAACCTGGACCACTAGGATGCCTTGAGGACCGAATTTGGGAACCCCTGCCCTAACCCCTTAACTAACCATAACCCTTAACCCAAACAGCTAAACCAACCTTAAAAAATTATCCGTAATACCCTAACCCAAACCCCTAAACTAACCTTAATTTTATGACTAAGGGCCTGATTCATTACAGCTGCGATTTTTGAAGTTCTGCTGCAAAAATATGCTAATGTTTGCAACTGCTCAGCCAGCATAGAGACACCCACTACCGCTTTCTCAAATCCGTAAGACCTCGCAGTCCTGAGTATACATCGGTAACATTGAGTAACATCAGACCCTCACACAGAATCACAGCAAGTCTGACCTGTCTCAGAAATTGCAAGTCTTGTTGCACGCAGTGATTACTCAAGCTGCAAATGCCGTCGCAGTGGCTAATTTATGCACGCCCATGCAACGGCGTTTAAATGGACAGACACGCCTGCATTTTTCCAACCACTCCCCCGTCACCACAACACTAATGTCCCGTCACTCACTCTGCGATGGCTTTGTATCTGCATACGTGATCACAGTGCGATCGCAGCACGCACCATCAGCCGATCTGCTTACACTGTTGCAATTACAATCCGTGATGAGTCAGGCCCTAAGTTATCTAAGTTATGACTTCTTAGGAGGAAACATACAAGCATTTACACAGACAGATACCACCAACATCAACATAATGGATGATTCATTTACCAATAATTTTTTGTTATTGTTTGTGCCCAGGTTACTTGTAATATACAATAAGCAGATTGATCCGCGCTCCAGGTTCTGGTGGGTGGGTGTAATGATTGTGCAGGGGAGGGAAAGGGGGGGGGGGGTTTGGCTGGACAGGGGCGAGGAGAGAGAGAGGGAGAGCGGGAGGGGGTTGGCAATGGTGCTGCACGTGGAACAGGCGTACCAATCCTGTTGGGTTATGCTTTGGAAGGAGGTACACGTGCGCTCCTTGGTGTGTGTGCGGGGGAGGGGGGGAGAGGAATACAGAATGGGGGGGGAAAGGATGGGAGGTGTGCTAATGGGGTGTCATGTGTTGGTGTGTATCTAAGTGGGTAGATGGGTGATGCACAAATGATGAGTCAGACACTGTAATTGATTTGAATCCACCTGTTTATTGGTGAGGCACAATGCTCCCTAGGTGGTATCGTGGGATGGGTTGGGGATGAATAGGTAGTTCCTGTAGATCCTGGTCAGGGTGTTGGTGGGCCCTTTTAGGGGGCTCCTTGCCATGCGGCCCTTACTTCTGCACGTCCCCTTTGCTGGACCTATGGTCTCAGTCTTAGTGGACCAGGATATGTGTGTTAACAAAGATGTCCCGTTCAGTGACAATGGCAGCGTCCCGCACTAGTGAGTTGTTACCTACCGGTAGGTTTGTTGTCCTTGGTTGGTGCACAGTAGGTGTGTTCTCCAGTGTGCTTCCAGTGGTTGGTGGCACCCTGCGGGCCCACAGGGTGTTGTCTGGATGGGCGCTCGTCACTGTTCCGAGGCTTGGGGTGATGCACGTCTCCAGCAAAGGGGACGTGCAGAAGTAAGGGCCGCACGGCAAGGAGCCCCCTAAAAGGGCCCACCAACACCCTGACCAGGATCTACAGGAACTACCTATTCATCCCCAACCCATCCCACGATACCACCTAGGGAGCATTGTGCCTCACCAATAAACAGGTGGATTCAAATCAATTACAGTGTCTGACTCATCATTTGTGCATCACCCATCTACCCACTTAGATACACACCAACACACGACACCCCATTAGCACACCTCCCATCCTTTCCCCCCCCCATTCTGTACTTGTAATATACGTTTGTTTCGAATAGAGTCTGATCAACTCTTTATGTATTTATGTGATAATTTGTGCTGATTTCAGCCTATTAAATCTATATCACTTATTTCTCATGTTTTGATATTTCTGGTGTCCCAGCACAGATTAAAAAGCGCAGATTTCTTTTTTGTTTATCCAGTATATAAGGTTGACAATCACCTTATTTTTTGTCTGCTGCATTTTTTTCTGATTTCCCTGTCTATATTTAGCGCTAGGTATTTTTCTGTGTAATATACTTGTCAAATAAGTTATAGGACAAGTATACAAGTAACCTGCAATAGCATAAAAATAATTAGTAAATTAATCATTATTCATTATGTACTAGTAAGATATATATATATATATATATTTAGTTTATTTATTTATCTTGCTGCACAGTGCTGCTGCTGCTGCCTTCCCTGTCACCCGGCCTCACCACCAGTCCTCCTGATGTAGATCCTCAGTCAGCGCTGCCTCTCTGCTGCCTCCCTCCGCTCCACAGGCCCTAACTTAATTTACTGTCAGCCCAGCACGCAACTGCTGCGCTGGGACTAGCCGGAGCTACAGTAGGTGGCAGGCCTTCTGATGCTCTGCAGAGTGCAGACACAGTGGGACTCTGGAAATATTTTACAGAAGCACAGTAACGGAGCCCAGTGCCAGTATTAGTGATATTACTGGTCTGAGGGCTCGATTCAGACCCGCTTGCTAGATGCGTTTGCACGCAGCCAGCGTCTGCAAATCTGGCAAAGGCAGGCGATCGCACGGCAAGGCATTAGCACGCCCACTATGTCTTGGTGTGCGATTGCTCTGTGTATGCAGACGCCCACCAGCCTGTCTTAAGCCGCCCACTTGCGCACGACATCTCCAGGAAGTGTATGCTACCATCGGTACATCGGTTACCATCGGAAGCGGACGGTGGTTGTGGTTGACCATACCCTACTGCAAGCACTGCGAGCACTTCAGTATAAAATCCAGCAGGTGACCTGTACTATGATGCTTCATCTTAATTATGCATGCCTCTGAAACGGCGTTGAGACGCTCAGGCATGCCTGCGTTCGCAACTCCACTCACCCATTTTCTCAGACCAACCCCTGTCACCACCCACAAACGGCTTCTCCTGTCACTCACTCAGCTGGACAGTCTATGCGCAATGAGCAACTGCTTCCCAATCGCTTGCACTGTTTTGCGCACGCTCACTGAGATGTGTACGCATGCGCAGAATGCAAAAATCGTCTGGCTTCGTGCGAACGCTTCCTAGCGAGCAGGTCTGAATTGAACCCTGAGTCCCTTGACTGAGCCTCTGGAAAACATTTACAGCTACAACTGGAAGCCAGCCTTATGGTGGATGGGCCAGATTTTGTGGGGCCCAACCAGGCGGGAACCTAGGTTGCCTTGTGGAAAATCCGGCCCTGATCAGAGGATGATGTTACTGTAGAGTACAGTATGATCAGAAATTTCTTACAGTAATTTATTTCAATACTACATACAATAATCAATGTATAGGTTCCATAACAGCAAGTATTTGAGTCTATACATTGTCTATGTAACAAATCATTGCCTTTATGGATTGCATTTGTGATACTGGGAGTATTTACACATTATACCCCTTAGTAATATCACCAGTATATCATCTTTGCAATTTTATCGGTAGTAGCCCATACCAGTTAGTTGCCCAGGTGCCCTCACAAGCCTTACACCTGCCCTGGAGGCGCTATTCTTTTTTCATTAATATATGGGGCCAAGACTTGTAGTGCACACTTGTGGCATTATAAGTAATAATATGCTCTTGCACTGATCAGAATATAATTTGTTATGTTTTTTTTTTCTTTTCAATAACAACAAAATTGGAGAAAAGTTGTTCCTGGATAAATATATTTTTAAAACGGGCAGCACAGATGGTGTAGTGGTTAGAGTTACTGCCTTACAGCAATGAGGTCATGGGTTCAATTCCCACCATGGCCCTAACTGTGGGGAGTTTGTATATTCTGTGCTTGCGTGGGTTTGCTCCGGTTTCCTCCCACACTCCAAAAATATACTGGTAGGTTAATTGGCTCCCAACAAAAATTTACCCCTAGCATGTATGTGTGCGCATGTGGTAGGGAACATAGATTGTAACCCCCACTAGGGCAGGGACTGATGTGAATGGCCAAATATTCTCTGTAAAGTGCTGCAGATTTTGTGTGCGCTATATAAATAACTGGTAATAATAATAAATAAAAAGGCAGCTTATTTACTCAACATCAGGTAATGAGGGTAGTTTATAAGCTGAAAAATTGTATATGTGTCCAAATATCCTTACTTTACTGCCTAGCGCATTTCAAGTTGTACAGTATACCCCATATGTCCCTATTTTGTAGGTTTGTGGATAAACCTAAAAATACAAACATTGGAAAGAGTAACTTTAAAATCCAACATTCTCCTCCACTACTGCTTTGTTTCACTTATTTTGCATCTTCAATAGATCATAACTGTGCGGGAACACTTGGACTACCATCACTATTTTTGTCAACAAGAAATAAAAGAGTTTTATTTTAGAACATGCCTAGCACAGTTGGCTTTTGAATTGATTGGAGGCAAAGTTAGCACTAGCAATTCTCTCAACTGTTCTGGGAGCATGTCATATCCTCAAAATGGCTCCTGGCACTTTAGTAGGTATCCAGGACTCCAATATGTCCAAACTGCAGAACATTTACCAATCAGATTATTTAAGGATCTCTAGATTGCTCTTGGAACTCTCATTGACACTTGCTCTTCAGAAGTAAAGGTGGGATAAGCACACTATAAGGGTTTGTATTGGGTCACCATTAAAGACCTGAGGTCTTATCTGGCATCTGCTGGACACCAGAGAAATGGAAATGTATTGTAAAGCCATTAAGGATTATGTGGTCTGCACTGTATCACCACCAGAGAATTTGGACCTGAATTATATCGCCACCATAGATCTGGTCAGCATTATACCATTACCAGAGAACCTGGACCTACATCTATCACTATCAGAGTTCTGGGGTCTACATTGTATGCCCACCTGATGTCTGGGTTCTGCATTGTATTGCTACCAGAAACTGGGAGTACACTGGACTTTGCGTAACTGCTTGTCTTACCTTCTCTTATGGTTATAGCACCTTGGCAAATTATCTAAAACAAATTAGATACAGTACATGTCTCTGCATTACACTGATTATAGGCAGTGGCACCAAAGATGTCAGCCATAATCCCTGAAATGATTTAAGCCACTTTCTTGGCAAAAAAAAGAAAAAAGAATTATCGGTTTTGCCTTTCAGGGAGAACTGTCATAGATGGCTTGATGTCCAACTAATGGGCCTCTATTGTACACAGTGGGGATTTGTTTTTTCTCGTTCCCTTAGGAGATAACTACATTCTTTGAACACTTTTTCTTCTTTCAGGGGACCTTTTGAATTTTCGTTTTAATGTGAAGCACATAACTTTTTCTCCTGCACAGGTCATGAAACCTGTGTAAGAAGGAAGGAGTAGGCTTCTTTGTAGAGTAAAGAATTGTGCTTTTGTTAGGGTCAATCTGAAGCTGCATGCGTTTGTGTTTTGAAAGGAAGAAACTTCATACGTCTATCTATAATGAAAATAGAGCAGAAACTGCACTTATTATACTTGGTCTTGATTGCATTGCCATTCACCCTTACAACATTGCTATATATTGCTTTATAGTATGTCACTGTTACTGAAATGAGTTTACACTATGTATTCTATGGGTACAAATCTGTACCATATGTATTATGGCCTTTATAAATTCATAAATTACATTTAGATCTGTGAAGAAATATATATGGGCAGAGGATATGAGAACATACTGGAGAACCTAACATCAGCGTACAAAATAATAACATAACTGACAATAACTATTTTATGATTAAATCCAGTTGTAATTAATAAGTGTTTATTCAAGTGGCATAAAGGCATTATTGTAACAATAATTAACTTATAGAGGAAGTAAAGAGACTGGGATGGTCAATTCATCATACCCATCCTTAATCTATCATATGCGCCTTTTGACCCATAGTAAGAGGTTCCTTCTGAAAAATTAATAGTTGGCCTTTCACCCATTATGATCATAATTTTTGTTTTCAATATGTTTCTCCCAAGCCAGCAATTCCAACACTGATCCAGTGCCAACATAATGCATCTTTCATCTACATTCTCTTGGGTGACATTAAAATAAAATGATGGGCTTTCAGACCCACATTACCACTCAAGTCTACTGCTTTCCTCCTATACAATGTACTAAATTTGATACTATGTTACAGTACTACGCTCCACAATAATGTGCTATCTCCTATAGCATCTTACAGTGTATTGGGGAGGCAGGTAAGCTACACAGGTACATTCACTTGCAAATCTGTCACTTTGTTTTCATGCAGCCATGTTCTGTCACTCAGTGCGAGAATCAGTGCCATGGTAAATACAAATGAGACATTAATAATTATTGGCGTTATAAGAAGGTAGAAAAAGTGGCAATTATTAATTTAGTTGAAGAGCCCATTCAGCCATGGATATTGTAATGGAATCTGTAGATCATTGTTCATCTCTAGCTTCATGTTATGTCCTTGGCATACATGGGATAATATCTTCACAATTGAAAAGTGGGATTGCTGTTACCAAGTGCAATTGTTTCCAGGGAGGATAATGCATGCCACTTTCACATCTCCATCACATGCTTTGCTTACATGCAGTTCAAGTTCTGCATCCAGAATACTTAATCCTTTCAAATAGCCTGGGAACCATAATGGCAAGCACATAATGCCACAGTTTTCTGGAAATAAGCTACCTGTGAAATTGCCTTCAGGATTGCTATTTGAAATGTACTTATTTAAAAGATTTAAGGACTGGATTGTGGAACGCTGGATGTTTCTTCCATTTGTAGACTTCGTGGTGGTTTGTATCAGGCAACTGAGAATGACACTGCTTTGTCTATAGACAGGTTGAGTCTCCCATACCCAATATGCTTGCGACCAGAAGTATTTTGGATATCAGATTTTTTCAGATTTTGGAATATTTGCATACTATAATGAGCAGTGAGGTGAGGCAGGTGAGGCAGAGCCTTTCCTGTCATACTTCAGTATACACCAGAGTTATGACTATAAAAATTATAAGAAAACTGTAAAGAAAATATTATAAATATGTCTTTGTATTATTCTAATTATTTTTATAGTCAAAACTCTGGAGTAAACAGTGTATGGCAGGTGAGGCACTGCCTCCCCTGTCTTCCTTTTCCACACATCCCGGATAAAAGCTCAACCAAATTTCCAGCACCCCTGGGTTCATATATGTACAGTACATGTAAATCTGGCTCTGATAATAGCCAGTGCCTCCCCAGCTATTTAAAACACAGCAGGTCACTAATAATGAGAGATCTTGGGGATGGGACTAAAGACAGAATGCATTTATGTTTCATACACACAGCCTGAAGATAATTTTATACAATATGTTTAATAATTGTGTGCCTTAAAGGTTGTGTACATTGATCCATCAGAAAGCAAAGTTGTCACTAACTCAGTAATGCTCAAAAAAATCTGTATTTCAGAATAATTGGCTATAGGATACTCAAACTCAAACCTGTATTATGATAGAATGGAGTCATAGAATAAAAAGCTATATGATGCTGTAAGTAGAATAGTAAGAGAGATGATAAGTTATAAGGCCGCAATTAATTTTGGTGACAAGGACAGCTAAGCTCCAGATCATTATGTACAACTTGTCATATACAATCAGTATAAATCACATATACAATCAGTATATATACACATATACAATCAGTATATTAGGCATCCCTAGGGGGGAGGGTTAGGCACCACTGGGGGGGTTAGGGTTAGGCACTAAGGGTGGAGGGTTAGGTTTAGGAGGCACGAAGGGGGGAGACACTAATGGGGAGGGTTAGGGTGCGGGGTGGGGAGGGTTAGGGCTAGACTACAAGAAGAGTGAATTAGGGGGAGAAGGGGGAGGGTATGTATACTTACCCGACCCCTGTCAGGATACCAACCATCGGGATGCCACTGTCGGTATTTTGACAGGAGACATCCCAACAGCCGCCATTACATAACGATTCCGTTTAATTCATAGCAGGCACATGTAAAGGCTAATTCTAAGTCACATGAATCTCTGTTCACAAACACAAATGGAGAGGTTTTGCATAGAGAGCATCTCAGTGTATGTCCGTCCTATGCTGAGTTGGACGTAACTTGGCCAGATTTGTGTTTCTGTGAAATAGGGTGTTTTGGGGTGTGAACTGGGCAGTGAAAATGCAATTGCCCATAATCTCCCTGACTTGTGGGTGTGTCATAGGAGTGTCGTGGGTGTGTATCAAAAGCTCTGTGTGATTCTGAGTTCTGCGTATGGGGAAGGCCGGGTGCTCTTTGGAATCGTTAGCATATATTCATAGCTGTGTTCCATGTGAAATTGCAGCTGCAATCACATTAGCATCCATCTCTGAATCAGGCTCTTAGTTTGAAATGAGGAGTCCCCATCTCTGTAGATGCCAGGGTGGGAGACATACAGGGATTTGAAGTCCCCACCACCACCCTTTTCTTTTTCTTTTCTTTACAAAAGTGATATAGTGTACGTATTCATCGCCCACTGTATACAGTCCCCACTGGTCATCTGGACGGGCAATTTATTTTTTTTTGTCACAGGTGCCTGTCACTGTGGAGGAGTTGAGCAAGTCATCTGCAGTCTTAATGTATATGTGGAGGACAAGCCCCACTTGTCCTCTGCACCAAAACGGTTAAACTGTGGTAGATGAATTCCAGGCAAATGTGCTTAACCTGCTCTACAGCAAGGTCAGTCAATAGTAAAAACATAAACTGACAATTTCAGTGCATTAAAAATCATTGTATAAAGGAGCATATTGTTTAGTCAAAAACAGGAAAAGAGACTTTCATGAAGATTTCTCTGCGATGCCCACAGGGGCTACAGTTATAAACTATTCATGATAAGTTTATTATATTAAGCCCTGGAACTTTATGTTTTCATTACAATTTCTTTTAACTACAATCTTGAATGCTGAGTACGGTACTTTTTTGCTAAAGATGTAGCATAGTTTGATTGTGTTCTCACTGCTACAACTCCTGTGATCACAGCACCAGCTGGCATAAGGGGTACTATGAAGAAGCATATGTGGTCCTAAGATTTCACTCAGCAGTCATTTGGTAACCCGACTTCATTGGCATGGATTACGATGTGCGAGAAGCTGCTCACTTAGGGGCATATTTATCACAATCCGCATCTCAGAGGCAGATGGAATGTGATAAATTTGCCCAAAATCGCAATGCTAAATTTTAATACATTGCAAGAAATCTCCGCCCCTGCAAATCTCTCTCTTGCATTTCTCAGGGTATTTTTTGCAAAACATACCCTGAAAGTGCGACCCTGCTATCCCCCTACCACAACTGCCCCCCCACGCGATCCCCCCTTATCCCCCCTAAGCTAACACTTATCTGCACGGTGATCGGTGATCTCCTCTGTGACTCCGATCAGCTGATCGCCAGGATCCTGCTCTGTGACCCCCAGTCAGCTGCATTATGCTTTAAACTGAGATGCTAGCATCACCAGATCACTGATCACCGGTCCCCTGGGTTCAGGTAAGTGTTTTTTTGTCTTTAAATATATATTTTTTACTGTAATCAGCTTGTGGTCTATTTAGAGACACACAGGGCTGATCACAGGCTCCGGCTTCTAGCTTTGCTGTGCCTGTCAGAGCAGAGCAGGGGGTACATTTACTAAAGTGAGAATTTTTAGAAATGTACATGTTACCCATAGCAACCAATCAGATTCTAGATATTATCTTCTAGAAGGTGCTTGTTAAATGTTAAGTATAATCTGATTGGTTGCTATGGGCAACATCTCCACTTCTAAAAACTCTCACTTTAGTAAATTTACCACCTAGGAGTCAGTGAAATGGGGGAAAGTGCTAATAATGCCATCTCCAGGTGGCATTATTATAACAGGGCTTCCCCCGTTATTTTCTACAATTCACATTTAGTAAATAAGAGCAGAAATTATTTCTATTACAATTATGGGAAAGGCGATCTGCTTTCTAAAAATTAGGGCTTGGAGGAGAATTTTGTGAATTCTCCTACAATCATTCTTTAATACATTTAAATGAAACTAAAATAATGTGAAATGGGTGTGAAAACACCCCTTTTCTCAATGTTTTGGTAAAAATAGTATTAATAAATATGCCCATTAGAGAGCATAAGAACATTGAAAAAGAAGACTGCCAACAAAAACAGGGAAATTAAAATTGGATTACAAAATCACTCATTACTAAATTCATAGATACATAATCTGTTTATACTGCATGGTTCCCTCTGTATATTGGGCCTGATTCAGAGATGGACGCAAATGCAAACGCAACTGTATACTCTCAGAGATCACAGTTGCTAAAATATGCTAATGCCTTCCAAGGCATAGCCGAGCATAGAGACGCCCACTGCTGCCTTCTCATATTCTTCCGATGACAAGCAACAACGTAAACATTGGTACCATCGGCAGTCATGCAGCATGTCAGCCAAGTCTGAGAATCCGCAAACACTGCAGCTCTCCTGGAACGCAGAAAGCTCTCATACTCTGAAGGCAATTGCAAAGGCTAATTAATGCACTCCCATGAAACACAGTATAAGAGGGTGATTTTATAGAGTTAGTACATTTGAAACTGTTCACTTGATAGTAAATATGGGGGTGTTTTTTTAAAGAGAGATCTCTGTGTATCCTTTTTGTTAATTTTACAAAATTTCAGAAAATGATTTTAGTTTCAGAGTAAATAATTAATTTATTAGTAGCAGTGCACAATATTTTAGCAAAAAAATAAGAAAGGCCAACATTACATAGTACAGGGATACAGGAGCAAATTCATTTGGCATGGTTTTGTATTTGACAGATTTTGGCTGGTTGAGGAGGTATCAAAACATTTTATGTGTAAAAGTAAAACTGATAAACGTTGTACTTAAAACTGCATTTTGGATCAAGAATTTGTACAAAAAAATAACAGCAGATTAAACATATTTACTTTAAAAATATTACAAAATATAAAATAAATCTATCTTTTCAAATTACATTTTATAAAATAGGAATAAAAGTTTTCAAAATCAATTTGCTTAAATCAAAATACAGGCTCAAAATGAAGAGTTGTATTGCAAACTTGTTAATCATTCGCTCATCTTTAATCATCATACATAGATCTCCTGTACAAGAAGTTGTTTCCCCACATCTAATATTACAGAGCTTTGTGGCACAATGCAAATTCAACAACAGAAGTAGTCATAATAATAATAATTTTTCTAACCACTTCCCCTTTACAACTACCAAATGCTGACTACCAGTCAATCAATTTGCAACTGAATACTCTGTACGAGAATAATTGTAATATGCACAAAGGTAAAAAATTGCTCGATCTGCAAAAATATCGGCATTGTGTCCGTCTCTGAATCAGCCCCATTGTCATCTTAAAAATACATGCAAAAATAATATTATAGAATGGATTAAGTATAAGAGGGTGACATTTAATGGAGTTAATACATTTTAAACAGCTTTTGGTCATAGAATATACTTGATGGTAAATACTATGGGGGGTGAATTTTTTAAAGAAAGATCACTGTATATCCTTTTTGTCAATTTTACAAAATATCAGAAAATTACTTTAGTTTCATTGTATATAATTAATTTATTAGTAGCAGAGCACAATGTTTTAGGCAATGGTGACCCACATTACACATTACAGGGATACAGGAGCAAATTAATTTGGCATGGTTTTGCATTTGACAGATTTTGGCTGGTTGAGGAGGTATCAAAACATTTTATGTGTAAAAGTAAAATTGATAAATGTTAAAATAAGTTTATTTTTTCAAATTACATTTTATGAAATAGGAATGAAAGTTTTCAAAATCGATTTGCTTAAATCAAAATACAGGTTCAAAATGAAGATTTGTCCTGCAAACCTGCTAAACATTCACTCATCTTTAATCACGATACATAGATCTCCTGTACAAGAGGTTGTTACCCCACTATCCAACACTTCAGAGCTTTGTGGCACAATGAAATTTGACAACAGTAGCAACAATAATAATAATAATAATAATAATAATAATAAAATTATCTCTTTCAAGTTTGCCTTATTTTAAAAACATTTTAAAATACTGTATATTTTGAAAACATTTTTAAAATATATTTTAAAAACACTTTTAAATATATATTTTAAAAACATTTTTCAAAATATATTTTAAAGAGAAATATTTTTTATTTGTTAAAATGAATGTGTTACATGCATTTCGATTTTGCTGTAATCAGATAACAGTTCTCTTGTGCAGGTACATATACCACTGCACTGATACCAATGAAGGTGATATACACATTTTTCATGGTACTGTATAGTACTCTGAGCATTGAGCAGATATAGCCAATTGCCAGTGTATTGTTTTGAAGCAGATGTCTTGTATCCCACAACAAAGCCTCTCTTGGATCTTAAGGACTCTTCTTCACCATCACAGTGTAAACTCAGTAATAATCATCATCAGTCTTGAGCAGACTACTGCTGCGGCAGCTGCTATATTGTCATCATTATCACTAATGCACCATACAGAGACCACACTTCCCTTTTATTTTGGTGTTGTAGACATATAGTCAGTCACAATAGGAGTAGCTGATGCTAGCAATCAGCATGACAATTACAAGCATGAAAACAGTTTGTCAGTAACTTTCAATCCCATTCACAACCATAATACAGGGCTACTACCTCCAAGAAGTGAATCTACTAGGAAAACAATGGAAAGTAAATGGTTTAGTTTCAAGAATTTTACTATGTAATAATAAAACATTTTCATATACTAGTATTTTTATATATATATATATATATATATATATATATAAAGGTTGAGTCTCCAATATTATTCCGAAATGCTACATTTTTGTGCACGACTGAGACAGTGACACCTTTGCTTTCTGGTAGTTCAATGTACACAAGCTTTGTTTAAGGCACAAAACTATTAAAAATTATTAAAATAACCTTCACTCTGTGTGTGTGTGTAAGGGGTATATGAAACATAAACAAATTTTGTGTATGTAAACAAACTTTATTTTATGCACCAAATTATTAAAAATATTGTATAAAATTACATTTAGGCTGTGTGTATGAAAGGTGTGCATGAAACATAAATGCATTCTGTGTTTAGACTTGGGTCCCATTCCAAAGATATCTCATTATGGTATGCAAATATTCCAAAATACGGGAAAACCCCGATATCCAAAATACCCCTGGTCCCAAGCATTTTGGATATGGGAGACTCAACATATATATACATCCATAAAGCTGCTGTTGTTTTCACTGGAAATCCCTGAGTGCCGCTTCAGATTACGTTCCTTGTGATCCAGTTCCAGTTTTTCAATGAAAATGCAACAACATAAGAAAACCCTTTTCCACAACCTGATTAAAACAGTACAGAGACAGATTGTGAGTTTCACTTACTGTGATATTGGGGTGGAGAGGGCATAGTTTTAGGGGTATTCCTTGAAGGCAGGAAAGACCATTAATTTCACTCTGAATACAACACTTTGCATTTAGCCCAAACTCTGAACTGACTTCTTCCCATACTTATAATGGAGCAAGTTTTGCACTTTCCAGTTGCACTCTGGCACAGAAGAGCATTTCCATGTGCTCATTGTTAAAAACGTTTCAATCACATAAAAGTGCTGTAATAAAAACATCCCCACAGTCTCCATTCTCTTCACGGTAATTTAAACCATGTCAGGCTAAATTAGGCAGTATTTTAAGAAAAAAATGTGATGGAGATTAGACTTTGATGGGATGTTTTTACACATTGTACCTCTTCTCGTGTTTCCATATCATCCAGGAGCCCATCTATACCATACATCTTGCAATGATGGAAAGCAGCATGTACCCTCAAGTGACCTGGGCAGAACACCCTGCAAATACTACTGTATACTGACAATTAGTAATAAAATGCAATGAATATAGTTAAATGCAGCCAAGATTAAAATAAATGAACAGTTGTCATTAGTAAAAGATGAGAAATGGCTCTCCAACTAGTGTCAATATAGATCCCAAGCTCAAAATGATGAGGACCCCTGCTCCAGGAGTGACAAATGTGTTCTGATATGTATACAGTAAAATTATGGACAGTTTATTTGCAATTTGAAATTTACGGAAGAAAAGGCTGTTTTACAGAGAAGCAAAGTTCTACACTGTTCCAGCTTTGGTTTTGTTTTATGCAGTATGTTACTACTTGTATACTAGCATTTTGGGTATACATTCAGAATGTTCACAGATGATTTTTAACTGATTTTTGGTATAAGGTTAGGTTGTGGTTAGGGTTAGGCTGCAGTTAGGGTTAGGTTTAGGGATACTTACCACATCAATAAAAAAACGCATAGCCAACACGCCGACGTTTGACATTCTGGAAATGTGAACATTATGTAAATGTTGACATTATGTAAATGTCAACAATTGAAATGTTAACATTCTGCTGTTAACATTCAGAATGTCGACATTTTGTACCACAATTTTCAACCTGTATTGATTATGAATGGCGCTGGAAAGATGACCGTCAGTTTATTCTGCTAGTGGCGTGACTGAAGTAGTTCTGATAACACTAAAGGGTCTATGTACTAAGCCGAGATAAGGTGGATGGAGATAAAGTACCAATCAATCAGCTCCTAACTGTCATTTTTCAAACACAGACTGTAAAGTGACAGTTAGGAGCTGATTAGTTGGTACTTTATCTCCATCAACTTTCTCTCTCTCTCCAAGGCTTAGTACATAGACCCTTTAAATTCCTCTGAGGAAATTTGAGAAATTGTGTGACCCAAAGCAGAATTAAACAATTTACAGAACAGTTTTGAAAATGTTGGTCTCACTTTAACCACTCCCGCAAATCATTCAGTCATTGAAAATGACAGTAAGTTGCTTCACTATAACATAAGTATTGATGATTTGGATTGTGTGACTCTGATAGTTCTTAACCTCTGAGGCATCTGTTTTTCTCAATGTAATAAGCTGAACAGTTATATGGAGGCTGTGTTGGAATTGCTATAAGCAGTATACATGTAGTTTGCTAATTCCTCTCAAGACATCATTATTCACAGTGTGATGTGTGTTTTTATGGAAGCTGAGCCATTGAGATTGCTATCTTAATGCCCTTACATGTTTGGCAAAGGCACAGGTGTGCAGAGAAGGACAGCTATGTTTAACTCCATTGCTCTGGGCTGCTGTCCAGACAAATTATTGATAAAACTCTGCATGAAACCAACTACCTCCATGCAGTGATAATTTCATTCATGAACACTGTGTGGTTGGAGTACTAAGGGATATTTCACATGTCTGTTAATCCTATCTAAATCTTTAAAAAGTAAAGCGTTCCAGATTTATATGGGGACTAAGAACAAAGAATGTGCATCATTCAATAAAATAGCACTAAAGCAAATAAGAACAGTACTTATAGAGTGATCATATTATGAAATTTGTATTATATTTTTAAAAAAACAACTTAATTTTGCATTGCTAATTATTCTATAAACAAGTACATCCACAGTGTATTAAAAATGTATAACATAATAGTGAACCTCCCACACATAATCATTTCATCTTTTGTATGGTTGAGCTGGATATTTCAATTAATTTGTGATTAGATGTATGCTGTTCACACACTTGGCTCAATACTGTATCTCCATGTTTGCTGCCCTACAATGCCCAATAAATATCTAGCTGAAATGAGTATGATCATTGCAAGACAGTAAATGCAGCTAACCTGATGAAACTAGCCCTAATTCAGATTAATGCGTCAAATTGTTGAGATTATTTAGCTGTTACCGCTCTGCATACTTTCTACAAATTGCCATTCTCTGCTGTATGACTGATATGTACGCAAGTCAAGTGCTTGCCATTGCATTGGATTTCATAGGTGAATCATTTCCCTAAAACGTGAGCATACTTCCTCCTGGATACAATCATTCTATTGCTGCATTGGGCTTACTGTTTGCACTTTTGCTGGCAAGCCTACCTTTCAGGCCAGAGCTTAAGATGGATATAGAGCTGGTCGACCTATCTAACGTTTAGTAAGTGCATATACCCAACCAATCACTTGGCTGATGTGTCTGTGCTGTCTGTGCTGACATCACACTTGGGTGGGCATTTCAATTTATATCGGCAATATATCTATCAGTGTATATTCTGCATTAAACTGTGCTTATTCAAGCAAAATAACAGATCCAGGGGGACATTCCATGTAATCTAGGCAATACCACAAATGTGATGTTTATCCAACTTATCTATGTAAGTGTTATTTATATGCCTTTAAAACCAATCAGTTTTCAGTGCCATGCCCTAGCACCTTCCCTTCTTGCCCCCCTGGCAGATGCCACACCCCTAGCCCCTCCCCTTTCTGATTGAAGTGGCCAGCTCAGAACTGCATTACAAAGGATGGTGAACTACAAAAAAACATACCATGGGCACAATACACCCTGTGTAAATTAAATACTAATAAGTGATGTGCTGCTTGTCTCATTAACATTGTGTGTGTGTCATGTCATCATTGTTTTGAAAATACTTTATTGAATACCAGATGATTATAATTAGAACATGGTGTTGTAAATGGAAAAGGCAGGGAAGAAAACGATAACCAATATTGAGATGAGTCATCATGAGACAGACTTAAATTGTGACATGAAACACACACAAAGTTAATGATAAAGTACAAATGCCCACTGCTGGACTCAACAGCAAGTACACAGACACACACAGGCAGACTCACAATTTTTTCAAAGAAAAAATGATCATCGGCATCCTCTCAGGATAGTAACATCTGACAAAAAGTTCTAAAAACACTGAAGCAGCAAACTTTGTGAAAACCAATACTTGTGTCATTCTCAAAACTTTTGGCCACGGCTGTAGTGCCATACATAATGATAATCTGGAGGATCCCAGCAAGAAAACTTTAAATTATTCACTGCTGCAGAAATATGTTATCACAACCTTAGGAAACAGGTACTAGTGTCCTGATATTGCATTATGTATTCCTTTTTAAAAAATACTGTATATTAAGGTCCGTATTTATCTATCATCGGGTTTTAGACCTGATAATTATAACACTTATTAATTATTATAGATTGATGGGATGTACCAAAAATCACATCCAGGAACAGGGGCTCCATAGGAGCAAATCCCTGTAATGGGTATCTGGACCACAGTGTGCTACTGTGCATGTGCGAGCAGGGAGTGTCAGTGAGGAATCCGGAGGAGATATCTGGTGCAGCCCCTCCATATTAAATGCCTGGGGATCCTTAATTTTTCTGGGTACCCCACAAATATTCTTTAATAAATATGCGCCTAAATCTTTAAAATAACCATTATGTTTATTGTAAACTACACCTACAGAGTATTTTACATAACTTCACTCTGATGTTGCAAGCATCATGCGAACTAATTAAAAAGACAACCTAAGCCATACCAAATGTTGCTCTGTATTGACTACACATATAACAACAGCATCCAGTTCAGAGGTCTATATACCGTGTTTCCCTGATAATAAGACCTATCCCGAAAATAAGTCCTACCCTTACTTTTGAAAAACGGTCCAAAATAAGACCTGCCCCGAAAATAAGCCCTAACAAAAAAAAGAGGAAGAAAAATAATGGTAAGTAAAGAATTGTAAAGCAGGACTGAGGGCATGATGGGGATAAAAGCAGGACTGAGGGCATGATGGGGATAAAAGCAGGACTGAGGCCATGATGGGGATAAAAGCAGGACTGAGGGTATGATTGGGATAAAAGCAGGACTGAGGCCATGATGGGGATAAAAGCAGGACTGAGGGCATGATGGGGATAAAAGCAGGACTGAGGGCATGATGGGGATAAAAGCAGGACTGAGGCCATGATGGGGATAAAAGCAGGACTGAGGGCATGATGGGGATAAAAGCAGGACTGAGGGCATGATGGGGATAAAAGCAGGACTGAGGGCATGATGGGGATAAAAGCAGGACTGAGGGCATGATGGGGATAAAAGCAGAACTGAGGGCATGATGGGGATAAAAGCAGGACTGAGGCCATGATGGGGATAAAAGCAGGACTGAGGGCATGATGGGGATAAAAGCAGGACTGAGGCCACGATGGGGATAAAAGCAGGACTGAGGCCATGATGGGAATAAAAGCAGGACTGAGGCCATGATGGGGATAAAAGCAGGACTGAGGGCACGATGGGGATAAAAGCAGGACTGAGGCCATGATGGGGATAAAAGCAGGACTGAGGGCATGATGGGGATAAAAGCAGGATTGAGGGCATGATGGGGATAAAAGCAGGACTGAGGGCATGATGCTGTCAATATTAATTAAAATAAGCCCTACCCCGAAAATAAGCCCTATGGAGTTTTTTTGACCCCCCCAAAAAAATAAGACAGTGTCTTATTATCGGGGAAACACGGTAGCTTTAAAGGGATTAGGCACAGTTCAAATTAAAATATTGTACGTGCACAAAGAAACATACTGTATGAGCAGATAAGATTTAGCTCTATTGAGAATATAGGGGGGGTGGGGGCGGGGGAGGAAGGCATTTCACGAACCCATACACAGAAAGAAAGAGAGAGAGAGAGAGAAAGAGAGAGAGACAGAGAAGTGACTAAAAACTAAAGCAGCTTTTTCTAGAGCAATGCATAAATGTGGTATTAAATTGCTGTTTTTCCTTAGACAGCTACCACTGTGATAACGGGATCAAGGCGTGAAATGTGATACAGGTCCCACTGCATTTGATTCGGACAGATTGCTTGCCTTCAGTAAGATGGAGTATCCTATGCCCTTGTCTCCAAGATACAAACATATCTCTTCACTTTAATCTAAGAAATTAAAAAAACAGACATCACAGTCATGAGAATTTCACCTTTCTGGCAATTCAGAGTTCTGGAAATATCTAAGAATTCAGTTAGAAGTATGCAGTAGAAATAGTGTTACTCTAAACAGTGTGTGCGTGCGTTTATGTGTGTAATTAATATATATATATATATATATATAGATGTGTATGTGTGTAATTAATATATATATATATATGTGTGTGTGTGTGTGTGTGTGTGTGTGTGTGTGTGTGTGTGTGTGTGTGTGTGTGTGTGTGTGTGTGTGTGTGTGTGTGTGTGTGTGTGTGTGTGTAAAATGATCATTATTATTAATGGTGCGACTACTAATCATTTTATGTGATCACTTTACTTCCTGGTTCGGACCACTGTGACGGATCCCCAATGTGCATGTGTCGGCACATGTGCAAGTGGACAGCACCGGGGACAGATTTTTCGGATCCCGCTCCTGAAGAAAATATGTGTTATGTAGCCAATGAGCTACAATTGCAAACACCATCCAAGCTCTGGAATTCTTACATTCTAGAGCTTGGTAAATTTGCCAATTAAACAGCCCCTATAGAAACTAATGGGGGATACATTTGCTAAGGAAAACTGAGGGACTGCAGCAGATATATCATAGCTATCAGCAGCTGACTCCCCTTCTTATTTATTGGGGATGCTTAATTTCTGTGGGCATCCCCCAAATATATCTGTTTTCAGAGGATTTCCCCCAAAATAGCATTGAGAAGTGTGCCCCTGGGTGCAGAGGCTCAATTATTTTTTCATGCCCTACACTAGAGGACAAGGCCAGATGCTGAGTAGGCTGGGCCTTGAGAAAATGTATAGGGAAATATAGTTTTACTATTTTGGCCACATGCAGTTTAGGGGTTTGCAAACTGAATTGGAAATGGTTTGAGTTTTCAATCTCCAATGTGTGGCAGTGTGCAAACAGCTAAATAAATAGCACTGCCTAATACATCTTCCCTTTAGTGATGCTGGAGCAACAGAAATAACCTACTTTCTTTCTTAGTTTTTAGATTGTTCTGGATAATGGATTTGCAGATAAGAGATGACATAACTGTACACACTAAATACATCTATACTGCTCTGTGTACTAAATATGCCAAAATAGGGGCCTTAATTACACTTTAAATTTAATTTAATATTGTTCAGGGACCGTACTCCCTTAGGTGCGTATCCACTTACAGTTCTTGGAACGACAGTACAATTACAACATTGTAATCGTACAGTCGTTCCTCTTCCCTTGTAGTTCCTACACTGAACGTTATGTCGTTCAGTGCAGGCATCCTCCCTCATCCCTGAACATGCCCAATCTGTCGTTATCGGCAGATTGATCGGCATATTCAGGAGATGATTGATGTCGAAAAGGACCAGCGAGAGCGCGCATTGCTGGTCGTTTTCAAAATTTTCATGCCCGATTTGTGCACAATTAATGAGCGATTGAACAATAACGATGTCATGATCGTTCAATCTCTCTTTTTAATTGGAAGTGTATACGTGGCTTTAGACCTTCATGAAAAGACATGCCCCATTAGCACATTTAACTCCTTTGCCGCTAAGGATGAATGGGACTCATGCTTAGCACTGCAAGGCTTCAAGAGCAAAATGAAACCGTATTTACTGTAGTTGTTGCCACTCAGACCCAGATGGGAGAGATGTTTGATGATGTAATCACACAGGGAGGGGGCTGCCAAGTTGGTGCAGCAGAGAGGGTGGAGACGGCTTAAACTGGCGGAGCGGAGCGTGCCAGCGCGATCGCTTTATAATCGCAGTCCCGCCCCCTGCCTTCCTCCTGCTATAATGCCACCACCCCTAACTAAAATATGGGGAGACCTAGTGCTGGTTATGGATTTGCAGGTAAAACGCATGCCAATAATTTTTTTTTTTAACAAAATAATATAGAAAAGACTGCATGGTTCCTTGCAGCACTTCTAAATCACAGTGTCTTTGCGGCGGAATCAGGGTTTCAAAAAAACAGATATCAATGACTTTTCATAAATTCAATGCTTTTGACAATGATCTGCGGTGGTGTCCATCAGTTTTAAGACACTGCCTTGACGCTTAGTAAATGTAACCCAATGTTGCTGCCATTTTGTACTTCATAAATTACCTCCCTTTTTCAGTTCTTTTTTTATATATTAGTGAGAGTCTTGATGCTAAATGAATAAGTGAACATTGGGTAAAATAATTATTTTATTGTATATTGCTCTCAATAGTACAGTAAGTACTGTATGGTGTTCTTTTACAAATACTAACACCGATTTACATTTTAAAATATGAGAGTTTTGTTTGAAGCATGTAATTAACACAATTAACTTTGATAGCATGATATATTTGTGAAATTTGCAAAAAGAGACATACAATTGGTATAGCTTATTAGCAGGGGCAGAACTATGGGAGACAATGGAGGCGCCTGCCGCCGGGCTCCAGCTCTGAGGGGGCACCTCCTCCATTGTCCACAACATATTCACCCCACCTAGGGCAGTAACTATGTACCCGGAGTGTACTGTCATGGCCGCCCAATACATGGCACCCCTTCCCGACACCTGAGAAACCACCATACACTGCGCCATGTCAGACCATCAGCTTCTGCCTTAATCTATCTATAGCCTGTCTGCATGGGAATTACTAGAATACAGTGTCAGCGGCTGTGACGGAGGGGGCACCAAATTATAACCTGCCTCCGGGCATCTGGAATGAACTTACGCCACTGCTTATTAGTATTAATATCAATAGTATTAGCAATCAAGTATATAGAGGACTGCACAAATATTACTGTGTGGTTTCTGATGTTTCTTTCAACACTTTTATAAAACAGCATGTGAGGAATGCATATGAAAATTGCTTCCCCCAAAATACGTGTACAGTATGTTCCAACAAAAGGAAAATGATTACAGTAAATGTTACAAATGGATCATTCACATAGGGCAACTGGTATTTTAGCAATGGTACATTTCCCAAATCATTTCTCCTTATAAATTCTATTTATTTTTATACAGCTTTAAGCAAGCTGGTGTGCCGTTAATCTGTATTTTCTGCGGCCATTGACACAGACTCCTTCACCATCATATTTTTCTATCTTGATAATGTTAGATTTGGAAATTGTGTGCAAGCACAATTTACCATGGCAAATAACACACAGCAGGATCTAATAAGGGGACATGTATAGACATATGCAGTACCTCTATTAACTCCTACTGTGTGTTCTTATATAAAGGTTCACTGGAATAGAAGAAAGATGGTTTATTATTTTCAAACAACATTTCCATGTAAAAAAATTTTAGTCAAATAAAATGGCACTCTATCTTATCAGCTTAAGAAACTCATACTTGCACATTTACAGTACATATAGTATGTTTTCATATTAATAATTTAATTTACAATGTTTGCATTTTTGAGGTTTTCACACCAATGTTGTTCAAGCCACACAGATGATTTTATCTAATTAGATTCATTGTTTTTTCCTATTAAAACTGTCACAGATGTGTATTGAACATTTTTAATTGCTTTTTAATTTTCTTTCAGATCATCCTCTTACAATATTGCTACATAGAAGTTTTAACTAATTTATATATGCAGTAGTAGTTCACAATGGATTTTTGGCTTCCAGTTCCTGATGTTGACTGCATGGACAATTCCATAGCTTTTTTTTAGAAATAGGAAGCATCTTGTTGGATTAAGCGAAATCCCTGGTAACATGTTGCATAAAAAGCAGTAAATTATAATTTTTTTTATTGCATAGTTACATTGCGCTTTTCCCATCCGCATTAAAAAGAAATACATGTGGAGCCTGATATCCCTTTATTTAGAAACCTATAATGTCCTCTACTGGAGGCATTGGAAGAAGGGGACACCATTGAACTGTTGTGAGTGACCGTGGGCAGTGCTGTTTCTTTATATGATGTAGTCGTAGGAACTGCAGTCTTGTTTTTTGTCTTTGTTAAGCTCTCTGACCATCTCTACCATGACTATTACCACAGGGGAGAACTTAATAGGGAGGCAGGGGGAAGGGGAAATAAGCTCCTGTGCTGGGTCCCTATTGATTGCCTTAGGCCAGCACCTAGCCAAAAACTGTTTGTGTCCTGTGACATTATTTACTGTTATTGCATTGGTCTTACAGGAGTCCCATAGGATCAATGTTGCTATAGCGAGTGAACCGGCTGCATACAGATGTGTCCTAATACTTCTAGCCTCAATACGCCATGCAGTGGGGGCTTGCTTGTCGTGAGTGAGCTGCCAGTTCCCATGCCACTCTGCTAGCAACGGGCATCTTTTTTTGCTTCTGAGAAGATGTACCAAGCTAACTGTGCTGATTAATTTGATATGTGACACTTGTATATCTGTGAGTGTGTAAATAAAACACAACGGAACTTGGAATGAAAAAATCTGTAGCCACTACATTGTAGCACTTCGTATACAGACTCCGAGGCTCAGTCTGCTGGTGCAAACAGTTTCTGCAAAAAAAGACACAAACAATACGCCCGGAGTTAGCAAAGCCTAACTGGACCTAACGCACTGAGAGGGGCTTTTAACGTGACTGCAGCAAAGATGTATAGTGACACAACTCTAGGTCATGCTCAATATTATTAGACTAGATGAATGCCGGGCCAAGACATTCAATGGGAGCTTTTTGGTAATTTGTAAACTTATTTAGGCAGAGCTTTAAAGAGCCCCGACAACAGATGACTGCCACTGTCAAAAAGAACACAACCCCTTAAAATTGCTGTGGCTGATCCCCACTGCCACACTTCCATTCTCTGCTTACAGACACCCTGTGTGGGCACTCTTACCAGGTGAATAGATGGCGTATGCTCTGGGGGCATGCCATGAGGCCACACCTCTTATCCATAATGTCACGCCTTTTAAGACATGCACCTCTAGAATCCCTAACTTACATGTTGGAAGGAGGGGGCAAAGCATATTGTTGCTCTTGGGCTCTCCACTCACTCGTTCATCACTGGTTTTTATATTTATTATAAGCATATTATACTGTACATATAGATAATACAGTATATAACTTGTACAAAAAACGTAAAAGTTAAATTGAATGTCTTTAAATAGCTATTTTTTTCCATTTGATACAGTTTTCATTATAGAGAAGCCACTTTGCTCCTCAGCACTGTGCCACTACCTCCACTTAAACCTCTGTTTTCAAATCTTCCACTGCCTTCCTGACTTTATGTGAGGATTTGGGAAAAGCATCTTAAGTGGAAAAATGGTAAGAAGCCACAGTGGCATCTAACTAACAAGTTTCTTCTCTTTTTAGAACAAAAAAAAAAGAATAATTGAAACTGTGCTACATTAAAAATCATACTTTATTATAAGAATAAGTATGTTTTTAATACTACTGTTCTGGTAACACAATGCTTGACACCTAGGATTGTACAACAGGGGTAAGAAATAGCATGAAATATATAGGTAAATGTAAAGAAAAAAAAAAAAGCTCCTTGGCCTACCATAGCACCCATTGTCTTAAAATGGCTTATAGCACTTTGACAAATCATCCCCTGGGTTCTATTAGGATAGCCAGCTTTTGACATGAGAGGGAGCAAACATGGAAAAATAGGCTCCGAAAGCCCAGATGTTTCCCACTTGTCCCTTAAGGTGGGTACACACCGGTGCGGGGAGGGATGCTGTGCGCGCAGCGATGCCACGTGCCGCCAAAGAGGGGGCATGGCCTCCTGGTAGGGGGTGTGACCACACAGGAAGGGGGCGTGGCCTCGCACCCCGAACCCCCATGCTTAACACTGGGGTGGGGGGGTGTCAGAGGTGTCGGCTCCCTCACTGTGTCAGGAGCTGAGTGTTACAGTATAGCACCCGGCTCCTGTCACTGAGGGGGAGTCTGCACCTTGACAGGTGACACCTGGGTGCGTCCGCACCCCCATTGTGACGCCACTGTTGGGATCACAAATGCAGCAGGGGGTGTCATACACATCCTGCTGCATTTGCATTTTTGCAAGGATCACAATTGCAAAGCTGAGTGCAACTTTGCAATTGTGAACCTTGCTGAATCAGGCCCTATATTCTCAACATCAAACCCGTCCCACACACATGTTAATTTATCCTCTCGTGTTCCTTCAGTTCTCTCTGACACCTCTCTGTAGCCCCCTCTAGTCCTCTGCAGTGGAGTGCTAATGCTCTTCCAGTCTCTGACTGGCAGCTCTGTCACATCATTATATCATGTCCGGAACACTGCAGGGAACTCAGGTACTGCGCCGATGGAGCAGCATAGGCGCAATGAGGTGTCCACTTTCAGCTGGGGGATGTTTGTATTCCTAAAACTCTTGTTTAAAATTGGACCATTACTACAGTATGTGGCCCTCTCTCCTGTGTGTAGTGCCAAATTTACAATATAAAAAAAAGATGCGAACAGCACTAAAGACATCCCCCAAAGGCCTCCAGATGGTCATATTACTGTATGTTTCCAAGGAAAGTTTAACAGTGTTTCTTAAATGTTAAGCTCTAAAGGGATCACAAGAGAGTGACAAAAGATCATTGGTGTCCTTATGTTAACAGGGATTGGTGGCTGTTTGTATAGTATATAGTACTTATTTGTGTTTGTATATGATGCTATCAACATATGCTCAAAAATATCCAGAAATTACAGAGTCTTAAATAATTTCTTATAAAATATCTGCTATCTTTTATAAGTTCCTACTACATCTATCACATGGCTGTCACCCTATCCTTCACCTATTTTAAGCACTAGCATTTCCAGATTTCCTTTTGAGTAGGAACAAAGACACTTTACACCAAAACAAAGATGGCCACGATCTGTCTGTACTTTATGTCTTCATTCCTGATTTGTGGGTCAGAGATGGAAAAATAAAATATATTGCATGACTGCATCTCCTTTTCAGCAAACAAATTAAGTAGCCTACAGTATTATTCATATAATCAGTAACATCTACTGACATTACTGCTCAGTCTGAGTGAAGACAGAAGCTTTCCCCATCCTACAAAACAAAACAAAAAAGTATTTTCTTATGGTAGAAGAATCATCCCTAACTACAGTTATATTAACAAAATCAAATATATATTACTGTCATTCTCAAATAAATATACTATCTGTCCACTAGACGCACCAGTCTATGTAATTTTCAGAAGGGAGAAAGAATTAGACTGAAAGTAAGAAATAGACACCTCAGTGATAATAGCGGCTAAAACAAGGATATTATCCCATTAGCAAAACCTCACCTAAAATTTTACAGAAACACAGAAAAATTCCAGTCATTTCTCATTACTCTGAAGGTCAACCTTGCTGGGAAAATTGTTTCTGCTTTACAATTCCCCAAACTGTAGAAAGCGGTTAGAGTCCTGGACAAAAACTAATGTTGCATTCAAAAGGAAAAGAGGCTGATACGGCAGGCTGCAATAATAAGAGAATTTTTACTCTTTCCACTTCCATGTGAACCTAATCAACTGTGACATGAGAAAATATACTGGGCTCACCCAGCCAGAATGTGACTGCCACCTGAAAGTGTCCTCAATATTCCACTGTTTGGGACTCTACAATGATCCTTCCGACATCAATTTTGTACATGTACATCAAAATGCCATTAGAAATACTTACAGACACCTCCTGCTCACAATCTTGCTTTCAGTCTCCAATCGAAACTGTTCTGTAAAGACTCCCCAGTGGTTGACTAAAGGTTTCTTTCGTTTACTAATTTGAAAGCATTTGCTAATGGAGTGTTGTCTTGAGAGATCTAAAGCCCTGCATGCCAGAATGTCATTAGAGGCAATATCTTTATACTCAATGTTCTGTTAATCCTTTCAAAACAATTCAATATTATTCATTGACCTACCAAATTCTATTCTTTACTAAAGTGAATGGTCTGGGCTAATTGAAGTATGTAGAAAAGAAAAGACTGTTTCAGCATATATTACATTAATGCAGTAGAATGGATGTGAAGTGAGCTGTATGTTCACTAGTATATCTCAACATGCCTCAGAGTATTACTGATTTTGATTTAATTTACAAATACGGAAAAATAATCTCTTTAAAATATCACACAGAGAAATGGGTGCATCATGGGGGTCTAATGGCATTACGAAATTGTATACATGATTGATATGGCTTCTTAATGTCAGAATAGCTGTATATATCAGAAACATTACAAAGCTATGTTATTTGTTACTGCTATTTCTGAAGTTTAACAAAGCATTTTGCAGAGACGTGCAGGTCCCGAATATAGGGATTCCGAGTAGGGTCAAGGTTTGGATTCACTGTTACAACCCGGTTCGTAAAGAGTTCTGGTTCAGATCTGTTGCCGGTTTGGGCTCAAATTTAAAAAATAAAACTGGGTTTGGGAATCGGATATTTTAGCTGTTTATCAATTCTTAAATGATTTTTAGCAATTTTTATCCGAATCCAAAACCAAAACAAGTAAGGGTGGATTTGTAAAACCAAAACCAAAACATGAAGATGAATCTAGATCCAAAACCAAAACATGGGGGTCTGCGCACATCTGTAGCATTTTGTGGGAGAAACGTGGAAGGTGGAAAACTTTGAAGCATCTTTTGAACAATCCCTGATTCACCTGCATTTATAGGAGCTAAGTGATAATGTTGTGTTAATAGGCAAAGTTCATGTCGAATCGATTCGATGATGTGTTTTATGTTTAAAAATGGTGGAAGCCATTTGGAGAATGTGTGCAAATGTGTGCATTTGGAGAAAAGCTGCAAATACCACTATCTTGCCAAACTACACATGCGTGGCATGGATACTGTAAAAGTTAAAAAGTAAGAGGTACCCTACAGTGGTTTGATCTAGTAGAGATTGAATTGCCACTACGGATTTTATAAGGGGTAAGGTTAAAGGCGATTGTGTAACTTGGTCTACAATGGCACAACCAGAATAGTTACTTATAGTAAAACAAGGCATAACTCCAGGAGTAAATCCCCTATGTCCTAGTCACTTTAAATTATTAACTCACTTCTTAAAATCAAAAGCAAGTAGAATACACAATATGCTTCTTGAGTAAATAATTATAGGTGGTCTTTCCATGTATATTTTTATTCTTAACTTTTCATTGACATCCTGTTTTGCACTCTCTACTTTAGAGACAATTAAGCCAAACAAAGTGAATTTCCCACTCTACACAGGCCTATATTTGTAATAGGGCACATAGTCCATAATCTAGAGCTACAGTTTGTCTTAACATTCCAACCGATTATGTATAGTTTAATATTGTTCTTAAATGTATCTGTACTTTGTATCCGTAGTTATTCTGGGGATGGATGCAGTCAGATTTATTGGGGTACACAACATGACAAAATCCAGAAATTTATATTTCTGGTAGAAGAAATATTTTTATTCTACTACACAATGGAGCTCAATAGTAAAGGCTAAGGCACAACAAATACAGCCAGAAATACAAATCTACAACTGTATCAGAGTCAAATATAATATCTACAATAGGACAGTGCATTTTATAACAGTGGGCATGATTTATGAACTTTGGGCACAAAAGAGGCCCATATGTACTACTGTGATATCATGAAAACAGAGCCCATTTTTACATTACTGCTCTTGCAATTGTACTTGAGATTGAGCAGTATGGTCTCAGAGATGAGTGATACTGTATGATTGTGTTGGCATTAAAGCACTATGCAGGGGCTTCATGTGCTTTACATTGGGCCTTTATGAAGATATATTTTGCCAACACCAGGCTACAAAGGAGGCATAATGAAACTAGAGATGTGCAAGGACCCCCATGTTATGGTTTTCGCAAAATCACCCTCAAGTGTTATGGTTTTGGCATTGGTAAAACCACCCTCAAGTTTTATGGTCCGGATTTGGTATTGATTTCGTTAAAATTGATAAAAACTGCTAAAATCATGTAATTTTGACCTGTTTAGATGCAATCCAAAACCCAAGATTCTGTTTTTAAATCCAAGTCTCAAACTTACAGAGAACATAGTATAATACTGTTTTATTAAACGAAAACAATTAAAAATACATTCTGCATACCAAACAAAAGTAGTGTGTGAGCTTATCTGTTTAGCAATTAAAATAGGTCCCGGAATCCTTTTCCAAATAGATGTCTGTCTCTATACAGTAGCTCCTTATGTCCGCATCACACTTCCTTGAAAGGTTAAACATCAGAGATAGTCCTCTCCACCTCTTGCAATGTTTCAGTGGGAGATTGAAGGTTAATGTGCTGTGAGCTCACAGCACATTAAACTTCAACCTTATTAATACATAGGCCCCTATATGTTTATATGGTTGGGCATAGGAATCTGCAAGCCATTCACCTGTGTGCAATTATTCAATTTAATGCTGCAATGAATAAACAATACATATGTAATTTTTTACTTAGCATCCCATACTAAGGCAGCACACTAACTTATGTGACATTATTTTAACTCACAGCAAGTATTAACTTTCAAGTTTGACAACTGTGATACAGAGAAGTCAAACTTTACAGTAAAGGAGATAATAGGAAATATCTCAGCACTTGCAAGTCAGTAGTGTATCTTATATATAAAATTAATTGGTCTGTTTGTTTGACTGTCTGGTTATGCTTTCGGACACCCCTGCACCGATTGGGATGAAAACAACGCAAGGTGGTCCAGTTGGATACTGGCCAGGGTTTTTTTGGGGGGGGAGGAGGGGGGGTCCCGTTCGGACATCCTGTTGGTGTATGCTGGGCAGAGCTTTGACCCGGTAAGAAGCCTGTTTAGGGCCTTCCACTGGATGTATTTGGAAGAAAACTTCACAGAGGGGTGGTAATTGGTCTGAAATGCCTGGCAATTGGTCTAGGGTGCCTAACTTAATAACTTGAAGATTAGGTCCCGGTCGGACCTCCTGTTTGTGTACGCTTGGCAGAATTTTGACCCGGGGAGCCTATTCTGGGTCGTCCACTGGATGAATTTGGATGAAAACTTCACAGAGGGGTAGCAATTTGTCTGGAATGCCTAACTTAATAACGTGTAGATTTAAACTGAGGCAACGCCGGATACATCAGCTAGTTTCAAATATTATTGTTAAGTAGTCCATGTACCAGTAATGATAAACTATAAGTATCAGTTGTAAAAGGCATACATTCTATAAAGGGTCCAAAAGTGAAAGCAAACAGTTTCGATCCACTGGCTAAACAGTCATTGCAGTACATAGTTAATGGGAGTCTGTCAATATAACAAAGTGTAGAATCGTTAAAGCAACCGTGAATTAAGTGTTTTCTTTAAAGGTCTGGCTAGTAGCCATTACCAGCAAATTAAATCTGTTTCTGTTTGCTTATGAATAATAATTATGTAGGAACAGACCCATCAACATTTATGGCAAAAGATTCTCATCTCTAAACCATAATTACTGACAACTGAAATGGAGACTTATAAACTGTAATGTAAAGGTTTTCCTATTAGAGTAAAAGACAGAGGGGCCTATTCATCATTACTTAAAAACCATTGGAGTTCTACCTAATTACCGAAGGAATTCATCATTCCTCCTCTCCATAAGTATCTATTCCGAAAAGCTGTAAGTTTTGCGACAGCTTTTTAGAGAATAGATACTTTTCCTGCCTGCCTGCTCTAACTTACCGCAGCTGTAATCATGCACCGTTATGTCCACAAAAGCGGCGCATGCGCAGCACTGATTATAGCTGCGGTAATTCTGTGTTCGTCTACCACCCCCAACCCCTCCTCCTCCTCCACCCTACGCTCCCCTCTTCCACCTACCTGGCCGCCTGGCTGCAGCCGCGGACCCCAATCTCCTGTCTGAAGATATTTAAAAAAAAAAAATTCTACTTTATTGTGTTCTGCCGGGAGAACATAGTCAGAGCAGCAGCCGGAGCTGGAGGAAGGACTAGGGAGCCGAGGAGGACCTGCTCATGCTGAAAGCAGGTAAGTATAACCCGCTGTACGCCACCTCAAAGTGGCGTATAGTAACACCATCAAATTCTGAAAATAAATAATTTTCGGAATTTGATGAATAGCCTAATTTCTACATTCCCATACTAATGTATGGGGAGTGTGAAAATTAACACAGACGGACTTAACCAGGAGATATCAGTGATATCTCCTGTGTTAAGTATGTTAATGAATACTAAAAAAGGTAATTAAGGAAAATGTCCTTAAAACCGTTATTTTAGTGTTGATGAATAGGCAGCAGAGAGAGAAAACATTTACGATATTAAAAGTGCTACTTGTTCTGAAAACCCTGCAAAAAACAAAACAAAAAACAAGTGTGTTTACAGGAATAGAGGGCCATACATGTTGACATTGAATATGACGAATAGTGGCACTATATAAAATGAGTTAAAAAAAAAGGCAAAAGAATTAGTAGGAAAGTTTGCTTAAGGGCAACAAAGGATAAGAGAAAGGTAATTTTATTAACACTACAGTTGGAATGTATATGGCTGGGACCCAAAGCGCAGGTCGCCATACCAATAAAAGTGTCTACATAATTTTCTCTTTACCTATACCTGTACAGTATTTGCAGCTAATAAAATTATAATTAGCCTTGTTTAAATATTATTATTCTTTCTTCAAAGTAATATGTATTACATCTAGTAAGATAATTAGGATGTAGAATACTAATAATTGCATTGCATACTAAACCAAAGGGCTGTAAAGCTGATTAGACATCATATGAATTTCAGACCAAAAAAATATAAAAAACCCCATTGTATTTCTTAATATTCGTCATTTGCACAACACCAACATATTCCATAGTTAGAGAAAATGGTTAATCATACACATAGGTCCCTGCCAAAGTGAAATTTAGGGGTTTATTCATTATGATAAAAATATCCCCTGTGATAATTAAGGATTGAACTCACTGTGAGTTCAATCCAAGTAACTGAGGCATTCATCATGCCTCCTATGATACTTAATTATCAATTCCGAAAAGCTGCTCCTTTTGCGGAGACAACTTTTCAGAAATAGGGCACTTTTCTCCTGCTGCTGCAGTCTTCTTGGACTCTTTGCAGCCTGTCTTCAAGCTGTGCATGCATACAAAGAGGCTGTAAAGTAAAGCAGCAGGAGCAAAGAGAAGACGGAGGACCCCTACACTAACCAACTGGACAGGGCCGGCCCGAGCCTGATTTTTTTGGTAAGCGGGTATAAATTTTGGCGCCCCCTGCTGAAATAAAGCCTCATATTTTGGTGTGTGAAATATCTGGAGTACATGTAATAATGTAACAATGACCAAAGGGAATCTGTAGGCCAAAAGACCAGCTTTATATAAACACGTTTATAATTTAATTTAGTGTTGTCAATAGGGTTGGTGTAACCGAGTGAATTGTGTTACCCCACATGGACCTTCTCCTGCATCAGACCAAACAGAATCCTAATATACAATTGACGTAACAGGTGAAAAAACATACACAGTAACCCCCGCTGTGTGGGGCCCCACATGATAAATAAAAAGCACATACATAGGCCGCAACATGAAAAAAACAAACTCGTATGCCCCCACATGAAAATAATAAAACACACAGGCTTTGCAGAAAAAACACACACATAGACCCCCACATGAGAAAAAAAAACCACACACATTAGTACCCTAATAAAACACATAGGATTTGCATGAAAAAAAAAACACACACATAGGCCCCCACATGAAAATGTATGAAGTGTTATAGAGCCCCTATACAGCAGGACCACCCTGGGTGCTAAGCTATAATTATACCCTAAGATATGTATTCAGGGAGAGGGAGACCGCCAGTGGGTGACAAGGAGAGAGCAACAGCACTGGGTGGCAGGGAGAGGATGAAAGCATTGGGTGACTGGGAGAGGGTGATGACAGGGAGAAAGTGACAGTACTGGGTGAGAGGGAGAGGGCGACAGCACTAGGGTAATAACAGGGAGAGGGTGACGATAGGGAGAGGGTGACAGCACTAGGTGACAGGGAAAGGGTGATGACAGGGAGAGGGAGAGGACAGGGAGAGGGAGAGGACAAGGAGAGGATGACAGCACTGGGTGACAGAGAGAGGATGACGATAGGAAGAGGATAAAAGCACTTAGTGGCAGGGAGAGGATGAAGATAGGGAGAGGATGACAGCACTGGGTGACAGGGAGAGGGTGATGAAGGGGACTGGATGACAGCACTGGGTAACAGCAGGGAGAGGGTTACGCCAGGAGATGGTGAAAGCATGGGATGACAGGGAGATGGTGTCAGCAGTGGGTGACAGGGAGAGAATGACCAATGGGTGACAGGGACAGGGTGACAGCCATACAGGGTATATCAATTTCCTTACCTGGGGACAGAACTGCAGAGCTCCTCCTCGGACCTCACTTAACGCTGGTGGTGGTCACGTGATCGTGACGTCAGATCTCTGAGGTCCAGCACAGCCTCAGAGAGAGAGGAAGCTGGGGTTGGAACGTGAAAAAAGGAGGAGCTGAGGAGAGCGCAGCCCCTCCTCCCCATCTAGCTCTTGTAACTAAGCTGAGTCACTCTGGGGAGACAGGTACCTGCTGCGGCACTGGCGGCTAGCTGCACAGCGGCATATAATGAGTCAGTGTGACTCATTGTAATGCCGGCACCTGGCAGCTGTGTGGGACCACGGCGGGACACAGGAGATGATGTGGCCGCCCTTCCAGCTTGGTGCCGTACGCGGATGCGTCACTGGCGTAATGGGCCGGCCGGCACTGCATACACGTGTTTTATATGTATGTATTATATACCTCACATTTTTATTTGTTACTGTAAATTCCAAAGATGGGGCATGGCCTAACTACAGCTATATCTATCTACAGATATAGATATATCTATGTTATGTATCCTCACCAAAAATAATATGCCTCTAGGCTATCATATAGCTGTATCTATATATCTATCTATAGGGCTTAAACATGCTAATGGTGTGGTTTTATAGATATAGCTACATCTGTAAAACCACACCATTGCCATGTTTAAGCCCTATAGATAGATATACCTTTATGATATAATAGCCAGGGGTCAAAGTATTTTTGGTGATATATATTTTATAGATATATATCTATAAATCAACATCATATGCAGGTTTAAGCCCTGCCCCAGGGCCAGGCCAGCACCTCATCACTTGACGAGTATTTTTCTGCGAGTGCGACACACACTGTCAGTCTGTCACACTGCCAGTGTTATAATACCAACTTACTAGCCAGGCAGGATTGGATAAATACCCTTCCCGTCGTTCCCGAATCCCGGTGATGGCATCTGGAGGTCCTGTCGCTCCAGCCCACAGGACAGTACTGAATGACAACACAACAGATAGATTGGCGCTAGCGCCCCGCCAATATAGTTACTCGCAGGGCCAGCAACAGAAACCTGGGGCCCTGTACACTGGTGTCTCCAGGGGGCCACCTCCTTCGGTCCCTCTACCCTCAACCACCACAAGCACATATCCCTCCCCTGAGTCTGCTAATATCTGAATGTTGATATAAATGCACAAAGTTCGGCACTCCAGCTGTGAAGAGCGGTGTAGGTGCCCAGGTGCCTTCTGAAAAATAATAAACAAATGCAGAGAAGGTGGACGGCACTCAAGGAACTTTTACAAGAAAAAAATCACCACACTGTCTTAGCATGAGTGTGTCTGACATTTCCACTTACTTTTGAAGAAGGTTATTAAGGCAAAAACATCAGAAACACTTATGCTTTGACAGTGTGGTGATTTTTGTAAAGTCCCTAGAGGGCAATTCACCTTTTCTGCATATTATATGTGTATATATATACATATACATACTGTATACACACACACATATATATATATATATATATATATATATATATACAGTATATATATATATATATACATATATACACACATTACATTATATACACGTATATGTGTATTATATATATAACTAAATAAAGTAAACATCGACTTACCATAAAACTGTCTCTCAGGGGAGGATGCCTGCAGTCTGCAGAGCGGATACTGGTGGTACTGGCTGCTATGCTTGCTGCTTGGGCTTGCACTGCAGCAACTTCCCTTGCCTCCTTCTGCTCTTCAGCCTCCTCTTAGGTGGCCTCGGTTAGCCCCTTGATAGTGGATCCAGCACGACAGCCCCCTGAGGGAGGCCTCCGGCAGTAGGGGTATGGTTGTCTCCACATCCCTACTAGACCACCAGGCCAGTTTTTAGCAATGGGCGTTATTAATCAGTGATGGCCATGTCCCTGGGGGGGTTAAGTCAGACGGGGGAGGATATCATTCACTATTGGCCCCTCCCCATCTCTTGGTGCGTCCCCTCAGGTTATTGGTAGTGGATCCCTGGGAAGACGAAGGAGGCAGGGTCAGAAGGGCCGGCGCAGCGTTGTACGTAATCAGGCTCAGTAATTCATAGTGTCATGATGAGTCAGGGCAGGCGCCACTCACGGGGGAGGAGTTGCCGGGAGGGTTATTCGTGTCTGCGGCGGCGTCACTCTAGCCCAAGCTTTGAGGCTTTGAACCTCAGGGCTCCTCTAAACCTCGCGGCCCGGGACAGGGGTACCCTTTATACCCCCTGTCGCCGGGCCTGGCTACTTGACTACTTCGGCTCCTAATCAAAAGCGGGCTGCCTTAGCGCGATGTGCTGCGACCTTGTGACGTGACGTCATGACGTCACGTCGCCCTGTACAAGCCAATCGGACAGCCGCCCATTAGGACCGCGGTGCAGCTGTGTCATAGTGACACAGTCTGCCCGCGGTCAGCCTCTCTGCTACTGGCTATTGTTTATAAATCAGCATGGTCGCGGCCGCGACGTCCTTCACTATGTGGCGCCCTACGTGGCCGCGTACCATGCGTAATCATAGAACCGGCCCTGCAACTGGAACACAAACTCAGAGACATGACAAACATGAACAAGCAGGACGGAGTGACAGTGCTAGAAGACAGGCTCCCAGGTCAGACAGACACACTTACAGGACAAACAGAGGCACAATCAGGAGTGAGGAACAGACATATTGACAATGCTAGAAAACAGGCTCACAAGTCAGAGAGACAGACACACTGACGGTGCTCACCCTTGTGGAGCAGTCATCTACAGATTCCTGTGAGGGGAGTCCCCACTTAACAGAGCAGTGTGCTGGGTGCCTCCTGATGACATAAAGGACACATTCAGCACATGATTGATCTGTGCTGCTGCTTCCTGAACTAGTCCCACCCTTCCTCTCTCCTCACAGTTTCCTGCAAGGCACAAAGCTCCTACATGACAGGGAAGGTATACAATGGTTCTCAGTACCCATGTGGGTTTTTCGGCAACAGGTAATCCCCCTAAGGGCAATCCCTGAAGTAAAATATGCTTTATAAATGATAACCAGTGTTATTGGGTAACATTATTTATCACAAATTTAAACACACGCTTAACATACAGTATATTACAGCCACAAACCAACATAAAGTACTTATATTCGGTATCTTACATCTGGTAAAAATAGAAGGCACAGAATAACTAAATATGTTCTTGTAATTGCTCTGACGCAAAAAGCTGAATTATTGCTGAAATAGATTATTTACCAAATCTTCTAATTTTACACTATATACCTTAAATAAAATAAAAATTTGTATATTATAATAATAATAAGAATAATAATAATAATAATAAAAATAATAATAATAATGTTTTTTATATACAACTTTTCTCCTAATAGGACTCAAAGTGCTTTAGATTTGCCTTTACAGTCCAAAATTCAAAACAAGCTTAAGAAGAGACATTAGTGAAATACTTGGGTGAACAGGAAGGTCTTGAGTTTATTTTTGAAGGACTCTAGAGTAGAGGCTTCTCAAACTGTGCAGGAAGGTTTTGAGATTATTTTTGAAGGACTCTAGAGTGGAGGCTTCTCAAACTGTGCAGGGATGCAAGTTCCATAGAGTTGGAGACACAAAAGTGAAAGCTTGACCCCCAAATGAATTCTGGGAGATTCTAGGTACTGTTAATAATTCCTTTGTCAATGGATCTCAGTATTTGAGTGGGACAGTAAGGGATTAGAAGCTGCTTCAGGTACCTTGCATCCTGGTCTTGTAGGGCTATGAAAATCAGTAAGCCAATCTTGAAAATGAGTCACCATCTTACAGGCAGCCAGTGAAGGGAGTAGAGAATGGGTGTTTTGTAGCTGGTTGGGGCTGTTTAGTTAATAGCCTGGTAGCAGCATTTTGTGACATCTGCAAGCGGTGCAATTCTTTTGCTGGGAGACCAAGGGTGAGGGCATAGTCTAGGCGTGATGATATAAATGCATGTATGACTTTAAGCAGATCTTCTGAGTGAATTAAGTGCTTGTTTCTGGCTATGCTCCTTAGATGATAGAATGAGGATTTGATTGTGGCTAATACCTGATTTTCAATTGTCAAGCCGCTATCCAGGACAACATGTAGATTCCGCACATGTTCAGTGTTTTGTAATTTTGAAGCCCCAAGTGTAAGTCCTGTTGGTTGGCTAGGCTGCAGCCTTGTCCTGCGACCTATTATCAGGACCTCTGTTTTATCAGGGTTCAGTTGCAGCCAACTGGCACTCATCCACTCCTGGAGTTCAGCTAGACAACCATTTAGGGTTGGTATTGGGTTCTCAGTACCTGCAGCAAAGTACAGGTACAGTTGTGTTACATTTGCACAGCAGTGGCAGACCAGACTATGGTCCCCACTGCGTATGATAAATGGTGCTCCAGCCAATCAGCTTCCAACTGTCATTTTTCTAACAGTTGACAGTTGGAGCAGCATTAATCATACAGAGTGAAATTTATCACTCGTTTTGGTGATAAAACTCATTAGTAAATGAGGCCCTATGACGTCTGATTATTTCACCCAGTGGTAGAATTTACACTACAAAAAGCATGGGAGATAGTATAGAACCCTGTGGGACACCACATGGGAGTGGCACTGGTGACAAAGAGTTTACTCCAGAAGAAATTCTTTGTGACCTGCTGGTGAGAAATTATTTGAACCAGCTAAGGACTGTGCCATCCAGTCCACAGACGCTCAATTAGAATCCCGTGGTCCACTGTATAAAATGCTGCAGAGAGATCCAGGAGGATTAAGATTGAACAATCACCTCTGTTTCTTGCCATCAGAAGATTTAGCACACATACCAGGGCTGTTTTTATTTATACAAAATAAATCCCTAAAACAGTATAAATATATCTTGGTTAGCCTAAAATGAATGTACTGTAATACAAATACTGTTTTTTTCTGTTACACTATTTACACGTTATGTTCATGTGAAATTGGTCTGGCCATGAACACATAAATATATGTGCACATGAGGAAGCATTTATAATTGTAATAATATAACCGAATCTAATATACAAGATGGTTTAAAATACACATTTTAAATGTAATTTAAGAAATTTCACTTAATTGTAATCTCATAAACCAGGTGAATTCACAAATCATTACCATGCGATAAGACTCAGAGTGATCATTTCTACCATTCAGGCGGTATAATGATAATTCCAGGGGTGTTATGTGTGTAGAGCACTGATATAGAGGATTGATGTTCCTGTGAATTACCACAAAAGTGGTAATTAGCTGAGTTGCCCACTAAATAGTGATAGAGAGGGGACTTTGTAACAATGAAAAAGTTTGATCACATAAACTTAATGCGCATACACACTTAGCGATTCGCTCCATGAGCGATATCGTTAAGTGTTTGCCGGGCTCAATGTCGTTAATTACATTGAGCCTCTACACTGAACGATATCGTTCAGTGATGTCACCGACAGCATCTCTGAACATACACAACCTGACGATACTGTCAGGTTGGCCTGCATTTTCATGAGATGAAAGATATCGTTAAAGATCCGCGGGAGCGTGCATTGTTAACAATATCTTGCAAACACACAGGACAATATTGTGAATGATTAAACGATAACGATATCATTATCGTTCACAATATTGGTCGGTGTGTACGCGGTATTACTTCTGCAGGACAGAATCTTGTGGCATTTAAAGGAAAAGCAAATGTTTGTAAAATAAATTTGTGGTTTAAAGCAAGAGCACGATAAAAAAGACAACATTCAGAAAATATGATTGAAAGGTTACAAAGTGAACTGTGGGCCTGATTCAGACCCGCTCGCGAGCGCTGAGTGCTCGCAAGTGGGTCGATGTTGGGCCAGAGCGCATGCGCACGACGGACCTGGCTCCGTCATGTGCATGCGCGAGACCCGGATTATGACAGGCAAGCCGTCGCTATGGGTCTCGCTACAAAGGGGGCATGCTGTCGATGGTGAGTGACAGCATGCCCCCTTTGGTGGGCGTGCCGGGGGGCGTGGCTGGCCAGACGGAGACGTTCCCATGGGAACACCTACCGTCTGGGGCCAGCCCCACTGACATCACAAGTGATGTCAGTGGGAGTGCTTTTGGCTCTGATAGAGCCAAATGCACTCCAGGGCTTGCGGCAGACGAGACCCTACCACAAGGGTCTCGTCGCAAGCCCGATGGTCGCGATGGTCTTGACCATCACGACCATCTTTTTGGCTGCTCACTATAGCTGAGGCCGCTCTAAAAAAAGAGAGGGAGGGCCCTGATTCAGAGCGAGCGCTCTGAAAGAGCGTCCGGCTCTGAATCAAGCCCTGTCTTCCTTAATAATGTCATACGGACAAGAGGAAAAGTTGAGAGAGATTGAAAACAGACTTTAAAAAAAAGTTTCTGGAAGAAAGAGTGTGATACTAAGGGGCCTATTCATCATAACTAAAATGTCCTGTTACACATGCCGAAATGTTATTTAAGGTAATGGGCCATTTATCATCAGGGGTCCAATAGGACTACCTGATGTTCAGAAAACTCGACTGTTCTCAGAATCCCACTCCTTCCTATGGGAAGGAGTTCAGGGGGTGTGAAGAGGGGTCCAGGCGGATCCTTCCGCTGCCTAATCAATGCCTCCCCAGTGGCTTTGAGGTAATGCATGCGCAGAAGCCAGCGACTGGAAGAGGTAGGTAACGCTGCTACTTCTGTAGCAGTGCTACTAATCACGGGGGCAGCTGCTTTTTGGAGCAGCTGTCCCCACGCCAGAGCAATGATGAATTGCCCTGGTGATAAGTATCCCCGTGGCGAGGTGTATACTTAAGCATCCCACATGGTGAATTTTCATTATCGGGGACTGCACTTGACCCCTGATAATTAATAGACCCCTAAGTGTGATATAGTTTAGTAGACCTGACAAGAGAGATAGATAGCTAATACTGCTTGTAAGGAGGGAAGTATACAGTGCAAATGGCGGTCTTGGCTAAGGAGCCTCAAAAATGTGATGTAGTGAAAGATACTGTATGGCACTGCAAAAGAGCAAGGAAGTAGTCTGATGACAACATAGTGAAATAAGTTTAATTAGAACTAAACATTATTGTAGTTCAGCAGTAAATGGATCCCATCGATCTCTGATACAGTACTGAAAGAAAGTCTATTTAATTGAATACTTACAAGTTGACTTGTGGAGATGGAATTGGAGAACAATCATCTGACTTTCAAGCATAAAGAATGTGAGAAATGTTGTAATATTAATTGAGAAATTAATTATTTTTTGTGGGAAAAGAGAATCCCTTGTTTGTGCAAACTGCTAGAGGAAGAATGTCTAAGACAACAGGTAATGACACAGACAGGTAAGGGGCTGTGAGATAATCTATAAAGAGATGAGAGGACTGTATGTTCCTGTGTGCAGCTACTAAAATAAGTGGTAAGCAAGTCAGCTGTTCACTAATACCCATTTTCTACCTAAGTCCCGGGTCTGACCCAAGATTTGGAACCCAGCTCCAAACTGGGTCAAACCAGGGACAGACCCCTTTCCGCTGCGGCATTGGTGCGGGTTATTCCTGGATCGGCACAGTTCACACTGAACATGGGTGCAGTGCCTGCGCTTAGAGATAACACAATTTCTGTAAGAGTTCGGCCTAGGATCGGCTGTTACTCAACCCAGCACCGGCTTTGCTTGACTTCTCGTGCGGTCAGACGTCAGGTGCAGCAGTGGTGGCGCTCTGAGGATTTTGCCTTAGGTGCTCTGAGACTTCCATGTGTGGCTCCGTGTCTTGGTTTCTGAGGTTGCCATCATGGGCGCCTCTATGTTAGTCTTTCTCAACTGACTGTTCCTTCAACCAATGATAGCGTAGTCTCGGCCAGCTGACGCTGATCTCCAATGAACTGCTACCTTAGGGTATACAACTGGGCTCTGGACACGAGGAAGTTGCCTGTAAGCATCGTCACTACTGGTATATGCTTGTTGTCATTCTGTTTCAGGTTCATGTTCCTCACTCTCGAGCTATTTCCAAATATCATCCCGATACCACCCTCCGGTGCGTCTGGATTCACATGTTGTGTACTCTGTACACACAACTGAGTACAATTACCAAATTGTACTCTGAATCTGAATCAGGTCCTCAGTACACACATCTGAGTACAATTACAAAACCACAAACCATCCTCCGGTGTGTCTGGATTCGCACGTTGTGTATTCAGGGCCTGATTCAGACTTGGAAATAGAGAGAGATATCTCTCTCAACTGATCATCTTGGTGATACCATGCTGTACTGCAGGTGGGGCAGATTTAAAATGTGCAGAGAGATTTAGATTTGGGAGGAGTGTTTCCAAACTGACATCTAAAAAATTGTAGAGTAATAATAAAGCTGTGCAGTATTTGTGGGCTACATGCAAAAGCAGCCAGTATTTACCCCACATGTAAAAAAATGTATGTAATTACACCCCTTGCATTGCAATATGGTTTGTTCAGGTTCACAGTTGAAAGAGATATCTCTCTCTATTCCCAAGTCTGAATCAGGCCCTCAGTACACACAACTGGGTACAACTTCGGAACCACTCTCCGGTGCATATGGATTCACACATTGTGTACTCTGTACACACCAACCGAGTATAACCACTTAATCACCTTCTGTACCAATGGTGCACCAGTATCCACCCTCCGTGCAGTCAGCGCCCTCCCAGTCAGCGCAACCACCACCCTCCTCCAGTGCCAGCAGAGTATCCTACTCCTCAGTGGACCTTCCCTCTTGTCGTTCTTGTACCACTTCTGGAAGCAATCCCCATTGTGCCAACTCTGTACCGATAGGTATAGAATACATATTAGTACTTCTCCAAAGTACTTCCTCTGGGCCATAGCGGTGTACCTCTCTTCATTTCCCACTCGTATCAGATACCTGACCAAAGGACCGCGACCTGCTTGCCGGGAGCAGCTAAACCTATATCCCACTTGGAGGGGTCACTGGTGAACACCTTCTAGCAGGTTAGTCTCCACGCCTTTGGTCAGGTCTCGTCACCATGTGGATGAGAAGAACTTACATTCAGGCTCCTCACATCTGATTTTTCCCTCAACCCGGGACCTCAGGTTTCAGCCCCTCAGTAGGGGATTCCTCGGAGCCAGGCTTGACAATCTCGTTGTGCTGGAATGCAGGACCTTGCTGTAAGCGGGTCCCAGGTTAGATGACCCGGGTTACCCATTTACACTAAGCCTGATCCAGGTCCATCCCGGGTAAAACTCTGCTTGCTAGCAGGGTTGGCCTCTCTGGTGACCTGGGTGGAGCAGAATCCACTGACAAAAATCCTGAGTTGATGCGCGTTCACATGCAATAACCCGGAATTTCAAGTCAGTGGAAAATGGTATTAATGAAGGCTCAACATATTTGTCAGCACACAAATGATTGTTTTCCTATAGATTGTAAACTTGCAAGCAGGGCCCTCTCACCTCTTTATTGACACCCAGTTTGTTAGTAGCCAGTTGTAAAGTGCAATGAAACATGCTATTGTCATATAATTATACATGTTAATATATACTATATAAATATATATATATATATATATATATATACTGTATATATACATTTTTTGGTATATATATATTGTGACACAGTCGGGATAGGGGTCCCTCTCCTGGGTAGATGGACTCCCTCTTTACACACACAGCAACCAGAGAGACAGGACACAATTCTGGGGTTCTCGTGCAAGCTGGTCAGAGCCAGTCTTTATTGTACTGGATAGATGAATAAAACAAAACACAAACAAAATCCTAGCCCGTCTGGGCTCTAACTAGACAGCAGGTTCCCTCACTAACAGAAGACTAAATAAGTTCACATCCACAGTACTTACAGGTGGTATCACACAGTGTCTCAGAGCAAACTAGCCTGTGGGCCTGCCCTCCCAGGTATGAGACACTCAGCTATAACAAAACCCAGCTTATCTGAGCCACTTTCAGGTGCAAGCCCTAATGAGCCTGCTACCAGGTTGAAAGGCCCAACACCTGGAGTGGCCTGTGGATGGAGCCCTCCCTTTCCTCACATCCACACCCCCAGGACCCATTCCAGCTTTTCACTAAAGCCGTCATTTCTAGTCTGTTTTTCCAAACAGACTTCTCCGGGGGGTTTTAAAACACATAGGACAGGAATCTGGGACAGACATAGAAGCCATTCAAAAATGCTTCAGTGTTTCTATCATAATATATATATATATACATGTATCAATATATATTGGCCGGGACCATGCCGCTGGTTCACGACCAATTAGTTTTATTATATTATATTCTGAAAAGTAAAATATATATTTTTTATTGTATATTTTTTATTGTATTATATTTTTTATGTTTAATATTGCACTTTGGATCCTTATACTTTGGTATTATTATAGAAGATCTAGAAATAATTATATGTCTATATGGGAATTTGTGTATTTACATTATATTTATATGTTTTATATTTATTTACAGTTATTAGTATCAGTAACACGCCAAACAATAGTACTTTTGTAGTAATTTGATTGACATGGATTGACTGTACCAGATTCTCTGTATGGAATAGGATATTACTAATATATATGTATATATATACTTATTAATTGGGAAAATAGACCTTTTTCTGTTTAGTTTATATCATTCAGGATTTGGATTGAGATCAGTTAAACAACAAAACTCCAACCTGCACCTGTCAGCTATCATGATTGACAGGTGCACACCTACAGGTGATTTACTAATGAGCAAGGGTTTAAAAAGCCACTCATTGCACATTCACCTATTCTGCCTTCTTGAAGAAGCTACTATATGTAGTGAAACGCGTTAGAGATTACAGAAAGGATCAATATTACTGTGTGCACTAGCGAAGCTGACTACTCATTCAGATTACAGCATCTGTTACGCCAAGTCTGTCTACTAACCGCGGCTCAGCAGAGCGGAGAACACACACGCGGCTGCATTATTTCATTTCATCTCTCTGGAGAGAGCAACTTCATTGCCGGACATCCCACTGCCTCACTGATTGCAGTCCTCACAGCGGGGCTTTGGCTGTGTCTCACGATCGCCGGAGCGGCCAGCCCTCCCGGTACACACGTGTGTAACTACTCCGCACACTCCTTGGCACTCTCCAGCTGCATACCGGCCTCTCACCAACAGGCTGGCACCGCATCCTTTTCTGGAGCAACATACCATCATTGCCTTGGGGTGAGCTTTGACATGTGAGTTATTTAACATAGGACTATCCATATGCTATCCGGAATAATTTGCTTTATTGACTGTCTTTTATACACTTAATGCAATTCATTCTTATCATCAACCATATACGGATCCATCTAATATTTTGGTCTATCCCAACCAGGCTATTTCTCTGGACCTTCACATCTTGCCAGTTATTTGGGAATAGATATTCAAACACATTCTTTCTTTATTGTTATTTCTGTATCATTGTTTATAACTATGTGATACATGAGTTGCTATAATATATCGATTGATAACACACATATCCTGGTGCAGAGTGTCTATATATTAATTTATTACATTTTTATATGTTGATATTATTGTTTTCATTGATATCCAGTACTGTATTAATTACATTTATAATAAACGTTTTATGCATTTTCATTTATATTATGGTTTATATGTGATACTAGCGCCATTCCACCTTTTTCCATTTTCTGGTTAGCATTACTGCCTCACAGCACTGAGGTAGTGGGTTCAATTCCCACTGCGGCCCTAACTGTGAGGAGTTTGTATATTCTCCCTGTGCTTGTGTGGGTTTCTTCCGGGTACTCCGGTTTCCTCCCAGACAACAAAAATATACTGGTAGGTTAATTGGCTCCTAACAAAAATTAACCCCAGTGTGTATGTGTGTGAGCATGTGGTAGGGAATATAGGGTGTAAGCTCCGCTTGGGGCAGGGACTGATGTGAATGGCCAAATATTCTCTGTAAAGCGCAGCGGAATATGTGTGCGCTATATAAATAACTGGAAATAAAATAAATATTTTGATCAAAACATTTAAGCATGCAGCCCTCGTCAAGGGACCTCACTTTTCTGCAAGTACCTACTCAATCACGCAGAATCATAAACTTAGTAGCTGTTGCCATATCAAAATCAAACTTTAAATATTGCTCCTGGTTTAAAGCTTACCTGCACACTGGCTTTTAAAGGTGAGGCAGTCACCAAGCACCGGACACACCCGAACTTCCAGATCCGAGGCAAGAACCGAGCTAGGCTCAGGTTTTCCCTCCTGACTCGGATCCGAAAATGAGGCAAAGCGCTTCATCCTCTCACTGTCGGATTCTCGCGGGTTTTGGATTATATAAAGGTCCTCGCGATCGGTGCCATTTTCACTCCAGCTGTAGATAGAGAAGCTAGCAGACGTAGTCAGTCACTCAGTGTGTGTCCAGTCAGGGTCTTGACCTGAAGGCTGCTGCTGTGTTGTCCATAAAGGGGCTTAGGCTGCAGTATATAAAGGGGGCTTCCTTTAGTGAGTGCTGCAGCTGCTGTGTCACTTGTCCTGTCAATTAACTGTGGCTGCTGCTGTGTTTTTGTCCTGTCCATCAGGCTAGGGCTGCAGTCCATAAAGGGGTTGCTTCAGGGGGGGTGCTCTGTCAAATAGGGGTGCTCTTTGTGTATGTGAGTGTGCATTAGCAACTTAGCTCCACTATTATTGTATTGTGACACTGCCACAATATTTGTGACTCTGCAGATGGTCTGTCCGCACTCAACAGGGTTGCTTTGTTGTCCATCAAAAAGAGGTGCTGTCTGTGTTGTTCATCAACGGGCTGCTGCCTTATTCAGGGGTGCTTTTCCCCAGTGTAAAAAATAAAATTTAAATAAAATTAATATCAATCCACACACAAAAAAAAGATTATTTTTTTTTGTGTGTGCGCTATTATTGTTTGGTGACACTGCCGGCAAGTCCACGTATTGTGACACTATAAGTTGTAGTGCAGTGTGTTATTCTTATTAAAAAATAATTAATCTTGTGACACTGTAAGTGGTAGCGCAGTGTGTTATTCCTATTCATAAATAATTGATCTTGTGACACTGTAAGTGGTAGCACAGTCTAATATTCAACTTTTCCCTTCTTTCCTCAAATGTGAATAAATGATTAGTCTACATGCTGACTACAAGACCACAACAAAGTGCTAAATAACATGCGTTATATATAAACCATAATGACATCACTGTAAGGGACAGCGCAGTGTATTATTCTTATTCATAAATAATTAATCTTGTGACACTGTAAGTGGTAGTGCAGTGTGTTATTCTTATTCAGAAATAATTAATCAATTAATCTTGTGGCACTAAGTGGTAGCACAGTGTGTTATTCTTATTCATAAATAATTAATCTTGTGACACTGTAAGTGGTAGTGCAGTGTGTTATTCTTATTCAGAAATAATTAATCAATTAATCTTGTGGCACTAAGTGGTAGCACAGTGTGTTATTCTTATTCATATATAATTAATCTTGTGACACTAAGTGGCAGTGCAGTGTATTATTCTTCTCTTATTCATAAAAAAATCTTGTGACACTGTAGATCATTGATACCACAGTGTAATATTTAAAATTGGCACAAATTGATGTGTGTGCTGTACTCCACTTCATTTGTGTTTGTTAATATGGAGAATGATCAGTTGAGAGGAGAACAGGAACCACATATTAGTGCTGGAGCTGTTGCCAGTGCCACCAGTCATGACGATACAAGTCCATCTACATCATCTACTAAATCTGATGCCCAAGGGCATACAGGGCTTAAGTCAGGGCATCTAAAATCAAGAACCAATAGTCTACAGTGGTAAAGAAGAAAACATCAAAGGAAAAGTTAGCTGCAGAAAGACATAAAATTGGCAATATGCCAGTTTCACCACATGAAGTGGCAAGGAAAGGCTTATTTATGACTGGTGGTTCTGTCTATGATGATGTAAGCATATGTGAACATGCTGACATAGAAATCGAGGATGCTTCTGTGGAAGTACACAAAGATGAGCAGGATATTTGTGTAGCTGGCACTAATTAGGATGTTAATGATGAGGATGTTGTTGATAAGGATGTTGTTTGTGTAAATTAGGCACCAGTAGATGAAACAGTTGTTGCCCATGATAAGGAAAACCAATTGTCATGCCTGGGCACAAGACAAAAAAACTTGGTTGTGTTGACTCATCTGCATCACCAGTGTTTTTTTTTGGGAAAGTTTAGTTTTTTCTTGGCAGATGCACTTGCTGGAGAAACTGAAGGAGAAGCCACTGCTGCATCACATGCCACTTGAGCGAACAATTTGCTTACCAGCAGCTCTTTGCATCTCTTCAGATCTGTGTCCATTGGGAAGAAAGACACAACGTCTTCATCACTTCTGGGATGAAAATCCACTCCCAGCAGCAGCAGCAGCGCTGAAGGATTCTCAAGAAAGACACAACATAAGACTTAAATTTAAATCTTGCATTTGCTCTGTTCAGCTTGTCCACGTATCTGTGGTTAAGTGGACAGTGGGTGAAACAGCATTTTGGAGGCCACTAATTAGGTTTTTTTTAATGTCCCTGTACAGGTTGGGAAATGCTTTTCTAGTGAAGTGGAATCTTTGCAAATGATTGTTTAACAGTCAATTGTTTTTTAAAGCACTACTAGCAGTCTTCCTAGTCCCCTTCTGGGATAAAAATTCACTCCCAGCAGCAGCCATAGCGCTCAAGGATTCTTCTGGGGCAAGGACTGATGTGAATGAGTAAAATATTTTTTGTAAATTCCTGCCCTCCCTCATAAATTTGCTTCAGAATCAAAAAATTTAATTAAATTTACTACCAATCAACTCTTCCTGTCCCTGCCTTCAATCCTGACTCCATCTCCCTCAGGCCTCTTGAATAATAAAAACATTTGTTTCCTGATGTGTCATGTTGGAAGTTGAACTGCCACGTGTTTGTGCCGCCCACTGCTGTTGCTTAGCTCAGTCAGCCACCTAGCTTGGTGCAACTTTTGGGCCTAAGCCGGATGAAAACAATATTGTGATCTGTGAGGTGGTCAAAATTGACTGGAAACAAGTGGAAATTAATGTTATTGAGGTTAGTAATACTGTAGGAACAGTAAAAACCAAATTATTTGATTTTAGCAGATTTTATCTATTTTTAAAAAAAAATACAGATCCAAAACCAAAACACGCAAGGAGCGGTTTTTGCAAAACCAAATCCAGATCCAAAACACAAGGAGATAAAGATCCGAAACCAAAACATGGGGTCGGCGCACAATCCTACATATAAGTCATAAACCTCTTTATGATGGTGACTGCAAAGCCTCTGTGTGTTTTTTATATTTAGACAATATAATCACATAGCACAAGCTCCCCAGATTTTGGTGAGTGTGGTGGATTAATGCTTTTTGTTTATTTAATTAAAAAAAGTATTAATCTTTCTGTGATCATGCACCCCAGTGTTAGCTCATTTAATCCAAACTTGTATCAGCTGCTTTCGTAGGAGTTTTATGGCTTATATGCTTGGTGACTGCCTCACCTTTAAACACAATTGAGCAGATGAGCTTTAAACTAGGGGGCATATTAAAATAAAACTGGTTTGGTGCATCCTCCTAGGCACCTTATGACTAGTTGGTAAATGCAACTACTTATGTCTCCCTGACTACCATCAATCACAAAAAAAGTTACTCAATATAAAACAACATGTTTTAGGTTGTGGCTTGCTGTACATATTTCATTGTTGGTTATCCTAACAAAAAGTTGACTGAATACTGCTTGATATTTGTGGCACCATTATTCATACAGCACACAAATATATATGTTGGATTTGAAATATATATTTTTTTTTACCATGCAATTTCATTAGCATTTCATTATTTACAGAAAATTTGCAAACACTTGACATATAAATTGAGTACTTGCCTGATGTTCATGACAATTTAGTCAATAAAAACTGATATCTTTATACTGTAAATCCAATACCTAAAGGGTCAGGGAATGCAATGCGTTATTACAGCATTGAGCTACAGTTAGTCAATTTAGAGAAAAGTTTCCATTAAAAGCTAAATAAATTACCATTTAATTGCAATTTTTAGTGATGTATGTTTTTCTATATGGAAATAGTTTTAAATATCAAATTGCAATTTACAATTGCAATGAGAGCTGAGCTGCTTGGTCCATCACAAGACTACAGAATGATCTTTCATTTCGTTCTCCCTTCTGAGTACCTCCTCTTAGTGTAGGGCAGCGGTTCCCAAACTCTGGCCCTCATTCAGAGGCGCTCGCAAGAAGCGAGCGCTCATTCTGAATGAAGGCGGCCGCTTCTATTTTTAAGTGCGGCCTCCTGGTCGCTAGCTAAGCTGTGGGTTACCACCCACAGCTTTAGCGACCGACCAGGTTGATGGTCACGATGGTCAAGACCATCACGACCAACGGGGCTTGCGACAAGACCCTAAGGTTGGGTCTCGGCAACCGCAAGCCCCAGGGAGCTTCCTGCTCTGATCGAGCAGGAAGCTCCCCACTGACATCACTGCTGATGTCAGTGCAGCCGCCCACAAAACGGCAGGCGTTCCGTTTGTGAAACCACCCCCCCGAGCTGTCGATCAACATCGACAGCCGGCTCTTTTGTAGTGAGCTCCGGAGCGAGAGAATTCTCTCTCGCTCCGGGGCTTGCGCACGCACAGTGTGGCTGCTGCGCATGCGCAGGGCCTAAACATCAACGCAGTTGTGAACGCTCAGCGCTTGCGACCGGGTCAGAATGAGGGCCTCTGTTCTCAAAGCACCCTAACAGTCTAGGTTTTTCATAGCCATACTTAAGCACAGGTGATTTAAATAGTACCAGTTTAATTATACCATCTATGCACAAGGGGTTGGGAATGAAATCCCGGCTGTTGGGATGCCGCTGGTCAGAATACCGACAGTGGCATTCCGAGAGCCAGAATCCTGACACTCAAGGTAAGTAACAGTAAGTATTTACCCTAATTCTCCCTCCCAGTGCCTAACCCTAACCTCCCCTCCTAGTGCCTAAACCTAACCTCCGCCCTCCCCACACCCTAAACCTAAGACTCCATCCCTGGTTCCTAAACCTAACCTCCCCCTCTAGTGCCTAAACCTAACCTCCCCCTCCCCGCACCCTAATCCTAACACTACCTACCTGGTGCCTAACCCTAACCCTTCCCCTAATGCCTAACCCTAACCCCGCTACCTAACCCTAACCTCCCCCTAACACTCCGATACTTACCTTCAGGATGTCGGTGGTCAAGATACTGGCACCGGAATCCTGGCCTGTCGGAAGTTCGGCGCCGGTATTCATGCACAATCATGGATATCCTTAAAATCTGAACTGTTAGAGTGCCTTTAAGGCCGAGTTTGGGAACCCTGGTGAGCTGCATTTGTAATAATAACCCAGTACATGCGACTTTGATTGAAAGGAACTGGGGATACAGTCTTAATATATGGGGTGATGAGGTAGACGCAAAGCAGTAGCAGCTGCTACTGCAAAATTACGCTAATGCTGCAGCCGATGGGCTGTCTATTGAGATGCCCATCGGCAGTAGCCCTAAGCTGGTGTGGTGTGCACAATTGGATTTCTGAGCAACCATAGGGGTTTGTTGGAATTTGGCCGATGCAGTCCATGACATCATCACACCCCAACACGCCCACCCCCTCGAGACAACACCCCCTGTATGGACCTCCATGCAGTTCCTATCTGCATCTGCTGGTGGTGGCCATCAGGCCACATGTAGAGTGCATCTTGGATGCATACACACAAGTAAAAAATCGGGTCCATAGTATTCTATCATGTACTGCCAGGTGTTTTGACTGAAATTGTGGCAGATTGCTGCTATGGGCAACTTCTCCATTTTATCTCCCCATATTTCAGATTTTAGTCTATAATTCCTTTCAGAGGGGTTCTATGAAAAAGTTGCTAAGGACCTTTTTGTTCAGTATAAAAAAGAACAAAAAAGGCTATCAGCTATTTTTGGATATTTTTTACATTTAGGAGTTATAGCTTCATTGTTACACTTATGTGATCTGTTTGTGGACCCGAGCTGTAGTCACTGGTAGGCGATGTTTCAGAAGCATGGACTGTGAAACTGGGATGTTTGATGTAGTTTAGACTTAAGGAATGATAACTGATTGGTTGAAGGTAGACCAGTATCTGGGAAGTTGACTGAAACCCAAGTCAGAGGTGCTGAATCTAACACGCCAGTAGTTTTCACCAGTGACCCTGGCAAGGGGATTCGGGCTTAGCTGCACCTGACGTGCCGGTCACGGTCCCCAGTTTGGGTTTCTCTATACTGGGTTGAGACCGAGACAATGAGGAACACTCAGGGCAGAGGTGTATATGTCTGGACTGGAATGGAACCAGATAGGATTCACTGGGATAGGACCGGACTGGATACATCAGGATAGGAACCGGCGGTCGAGATTCTGGCACCGGAATCCTGGCTTGTCTGGATTTCGGCGCCGGTATTCATGCACAATCATGGATATCTTTAAAATCTGAACTGTTAGGGTGCCTTTAAGGCCGAGTTTGGGAACACCGGTGAGGGGCATTTGTAATAATAACCCAGTACATGCGACTTTGATTGAAAGGAACTGGGGATACAGTCCTAATATATGGGGTGATTCAGAGGTAGATGCAAAGCAGTAGCAGCTGCTACTGCAAAATTACACTAATGCTGCAGCCGATGGGCTGTCTATTGAGATGCCCACTGGCAGTAGCCCTAATCTGGTGTGGTGTGCACAACTGGATTTCTGAGCAGCCATAGGGGTTTTTAGGAATTTGGCCAATGCAGTCCATGACATCATCACACCCCAACACGCTCACCCCCTCGAGCCAACACCCCCTGTATGGACCTCCATGCAGTTCCTATCTGCATCTGCCGGTGGTGACAATCAGGCCACATGTAGAGTGCATCTTGGATGCATACACACAAGTAAAACATCGGGTCCATAGTATTCTATCATGTACTGCCAGGTGTTTTGACTGAAATTGTGGCAGATTGCTGCTTTGGGCAACTTCTCCATTTTATCTCCCCATATTTCAGACTTTAGTCTATAATTCCTTTCAGAGGGGTTCTATGAAAAAGTTGCTAAGGACCTTTTTTTTCAGTATAAAAAAGAGCAAAAAAGGCTATCAGCTATTTTTGGATATTTTTTACATTTAGGAGTTATAGCTTCATTGTCACACTTATGTGATCTGTTTGTGGACCCGAGCTGTAGTCACTGGTAGGCGAGGTTTCAGAAGCATGGACTGTGAAACTGGGATGTTTGATGTAGTTTAGACTTAAGGAATGATAACTGATTGGTTGAAGGTAGCCCAGTATCTGGGAAGTTGACTGAGACCCAAGTCAGAGGTGCTGAATCTAACGTGCCAGTAGTTTTCACCAGTGACCCTGGCAAGGGGATTCGGGCTTAGCTGCGTCTGACGTGCCGGTCGCGGTCCCCAGTTTGGGTTTCTCTATACTGGGTTGAGACCGAGACAATGAGGAACACTCAGGGTAGAGGTGTATATGTCTGGACTGGAATGGAACCAGATAGGATTCACTGGGATAGGACCGGACTGGATACATCAGGATAGGAGCAGACTGGATACACCAGAATGGGAATGGACTGGATACACCAAAATGGGACTGGACTGGATACACCGGAATGGGACCAGACTGGATTCACAGGAATGGGACCGGACTGGATACAACGGAATGGGACTGGACTGGATACACTGGGATGGGCCAGGACTGGATACACCGGCATGGGACCAGACTGGATACACCGGGATGGGACCGGACAGGATTACCAGGATGGAACCGGATAGCAACTGGAGCAGCTTGATGGAAATCTGCACTGAGTAACAGAGAATTCTGCAGGAGCTCAAATGGTATCTCACAGCTAGGCTGAAGACAAAACTGCACTGGCAATTTGCACAGTGCTGGAAACTTCCTTAAATACCCTGGGCTAGCCAGGGATTGGATAGGGGAGTTAGTTGATTGCAGATTGGGATTCCATTGGCTGTGAGTTAGTCAACTGATTGGAAGCAAAATGGCTGTGCCCATCTCTGATTTTGGAGGGAACTGAGGCATGGAGCACACTGTGGACATGCAGAGAGAATGGCAAGCAGTAAAGGACTGAAAACAATACATCCACATGATCTCTGCAGTTTAGGTCCAGTATATCAATTGGATTGTGAAACTCTGCTTGTGATCAAGACTCTGCAATTCTCACAGACAGAGAGGCTCTTAGGTGCCCAATCAGTCCAGAAGTGACCGCAACTTGTAACAGACATAAAGGGAGTGTAGTATTGCCTTTGTGCCCACCTCCTCATGTGTGCTTTGAAGGACTCTCGTGTAACTTAATTTCTGATATACCAGACTTATTTTTATCTTCTGTGCCTGGAGCTTTATTTAAGGTGTATGCTGCTAACTCAACTTTTGTTTAAGAATGAGATAGAAGGGCTCTCATATTAAGATTTTGAATAATTGCAGAGTCTGTTATTTATTACTCAACAGCTGTTGCTTTTTGCTCTTTTCCTTCACATGTAGTTCTTGAATGAATTTTGGAAGTAGATATCGAAGACTAAATAAGAGTGTAAGCTCTATATTCTTGTTGAATTCAACTGGGAGGTCATGGCACGTTTTCACATATGATAGTTTCTTCATTATCTTCCTGTTGGCATTTTGCATTGGATGCTGTTAGATGGTGATTTTAGTAATCATTCATAATCAGTAATTTTCTTAGATTCTGTACAGTAGATAGCCATTACACCTCAGGATAAGCTACCAAGTATTGTGTTAGACACTGTTAGACACTGTTTCTTTTATTTTTATCTATCTTCCAAGTACCTTCTTTGCCCTATTCTCATGTGCAAGAGTTTCATCTGAACCTAAATGAAAAAAAAGGCCATTCTTGTCGACTATCAAATTTATTCTCATGATGTTGTTCCACAAGTCTGGGTGTTTACTTTCAAGATGTTTTACAGTATGTCTACTAGATAACATGCTATTATTGTATAGTTTAACAAATCAAGGGAAAATAAATACTTTATAAACTCTTGTAGTGACGCAAGGTGAAACTCCCAGTTGGCAGTTCGTACAGATCTAATAAACAAAAACATTTTGTCAATCATATGAATTTACTGAGAATACTGTTTTTTTTTTTAGATTTTCTGGTTTCCATTTCCATTGTGGTTTCCATTTTGGTGAGCTCTTTGTACTCTGCCAGGACGTTTATAGAATCTTTGTGGACAGATTTAGTTTTTTTAGAAATTGTGTCCTTGAAAACTTTAAAGTAATATCTCAAGCTCATGATCCAACCTTTTCTTAATTTCAACATATTGCTTGTAAAATTCATCAATGTGGCATTTGAAAGGGCAAGCCTGAGTGATGTGTGTTTCAACTGCTCTCCTTACATACTTCCCTGCTAGAATTTTCGATACTGTACAACATTTTAAGCATAAAGTACAGTTTAAGTGGCTTCAATGTCTGCAACATTAAAAAAACACCAAAAGTCTGGAGCATCACCATTATTATATTTATATCACTAGGTTTAAGACTCCAGATCTTTGACTAGACTTTTTTTATGCATAGGCTAAAATATTCAGGGGTTACAAAAGACGTTACGTTCTCCTACTTAATGAATGGGAGCTGTGTCTGTGTCTTAAACTGAAATTTATGAGTAGACATGAACGGTTCAGTTTTGGCTTGATTAAGTTTACATCTGAAACCTGAATCTTATGGGCTATCCGGCTATCACATGTTTTGAATAGTCAATAAGATAAATCCAAACTTGTGTTAATCTGACAAACAGAACCAAGTAAAACCGAACTGCTCATCTCTATGTATGAGTGATAATACACAGAATGTATTTTCTTTCCTATGATTCTGGCACTGATGTGGCCCTATCAACACTTTTGGTTTCTTCTGGTAAATTATAATTTGTTTCTGACAATTCTTCATCTATGATTTATTGACAAACTCTTAATGGTAAGGCTTCTGGCATCATCCATAGCAGTTCCTCATGCCAGTAGAAATCTCAAATATTCCTATTGTTTCCAGTATAATCATTGTTTTGTCTACCTATGGGATTCTATGGTTGGCACCCTTTAGGAATATTACAAGGGATAATCTTTGATAGAGTAATTTTCTGCAGTGAATGAAAAGTGATGCTGGTTCTGAGATTTGGATTGGGTTTAAGATACCTGATTTCTCCTTCTCCTGATAGACAGCCATAACTGTGCTGTATAAAGTTCCTTTTTACCAATAATGGAAATTTACTTTTAAACAGTAAGGAGTGATGTATCAAGCCTTGGAGAGAGAGAAAGTGGAGTGGTTACCCAAAGCAACCAATCAAGTCTTGGAGACAGATAAAGTGGAGTGGTTACCCAAAGCAACCAATCAAGCCTTGGAAATAAAGTGGAGTGGTTACCCAAAGCAGCCAATCAAGCCTTGGAGATAAAGTGGAGTGGTTACCCAAAACAACCAATCAAATATTGGAGATAGATAAAGTGGAGTGGTTAACCAAAGCAACCAATCAAGTCTTGGAGAGAGATAAAGTGGAGTGATTACCCAAAGCAACCAATCAAGTCTTGGAGATAGATAAAGTGGAGTGATTACCCAAAGCAACCAATCAAGTCTTGGAGATAGATAAAGTGGAGTGGTTAACCAAAGCAACCAATCAAGTCTTGGAGAGAGATAAAGTGGAGTGGCTACCCAAAGCAACCAATCAAGTCTTGGAGATAGATAAAGTGGAGTGGTTACCCAAAGCAACCAATCAAATATTGGAGATAGATAAAGTGGAGTGGTTACCCAAAGCAACCAATCAAGTCTTGGAGAGAGATAAAGTGGAGTGGTTACCCAAAGTAACCAATCAAGTCTTGGAGATAGATAAAGTGGAGTGGTTACCCAAAGCAACCAATCAAGTATTGGAGATAGATAAAGTGGAGTGGTTACCCAAAGCAACCAACCTTCTACCATCAATTCAAAAACGGTGCTATATAAATGACAGTTAAAAGCTGATATTTTGCTTTGGGCAATACATTTTATTGATCCTTTTATTGTGCTGAGTATAAAAGGTCCTTAGCAAATTTTTCATAGGACCTTTCTGAAATGTGTTTCTAGACAAAAATCTAGTGAGTGTCCATAGCAATAGTCATCTTAGATTTATGATGTCACACAGGCAATCTGCCACAAAATCAGCAAACCATCTGGTAGTGCATGATAATACACTATTAGCCCAAGGGCTCATTTCTTCCCTTCAGTAAACATTCCACAAAATTACATATCATGGAGATCATCATGGACAACTTAAACATCAATGATTTTTAAACAGCACAGTACACACCATAACCAGGTAAGCAATTTTCAGTATAATTAACAACAAAATAAGATATAAATATCAGAATTTTCCACAGAGAAAACTATTGTCTTTTATGTTTGATCCTATATCACTGATTGGAAAAACCACATCAACCCATTGGATATCTGAATTTGTGATGCATTTGGAAAAAACATTGAAGGCTTTCATGAGCAGGGCCTTCTTCTGTCATGAGCTTTTCCTTTCCTCACTTATACCTTTGTCTCCTCCCCACTGCCTAAATGGGCACCAAACCTTTGGGTTCTGCCGCCTTCTGTGTATTTGGATATTATGACTGCTGGTGCAGCAATGTTTATAAACCATGTTCCTGTCCAGCAATGTTTTTACTGGAATTACTTTTTCTTTTTTTGTTTATACTGTTTCTGTACTTGGTAAGGCATTATGGTGCCATATAAATAAATGATGATAATAATAATAATAATAATAAAAATAATCCTGGCAGCAAACACTAGAACTTCACACAATTTCACTTTATGACATTTATTATATTACCTTTATATGAAAAATACAACGGCATCCATCAGATTGATAATATCTGAAATAGATTGATAATATCTGAAATGAAATGGCATGCACTTCCTCAGCCAGGGTCTTGTTCAATCCCCTACCTGAACCCAGTGGCACGTTCTCATCATTTGACCCCACTAATTAAAATTAAGTTGTTACACTCTTCTCATCCTCCTACTCTACTACCTCTCCTCTTGATCCTATACCCTCACAAATCAGTAAAGCTCTGTCTCCTGTGCTCATTCCACACTTAACTAAAATCTGTAATCTCTCTTTCTCTACTGGTATATTTCCATCACTGTTCAAGCATGCAGTGATCACTCCCATTTTGAAAAAACTAAATTCTGCCCCTAACTCTCTCTCAAATTACCATCCTATCTCCCAGCTCCCTTGCCCCTCCAAGCTACTGGAGAGACTTGCCTACACTCGCCTCACACACTTTCTTAACACCCACAACTTATTGGATCCACTTCAGTCAGGCTTTCGTTCCCAACACTCCTCTGAGACAGCACTGACTAAGGTAGTAAATGATCTGGTCACTGCCAAGGCTAAAGGCCATTATTCACTTCTAATTCTTCTAGATCTCTCTGCTGCCTTTGACACTGTTGACCACTCTCTTCTCATACAAACACTACAATCCCTAGGTCTTCAAGACACAGCCCTTTCTTGGTTCTCATCCTACCTATCTAATCGCTCTTTCACTGTTCGCTTTTCTGATTCTACCTCCACTTCGTTATCTCTATCAGTTGGAGTACCACAAGGTTCAGTATTAGGTCCTCTTCTTTTCTCAATATATACCACCTCTCTTGGCAAACTAATCAGCTCTTTTGGTTTTCAATATCATCTGTATGCGGATGATACTCAAATCTACCTATCCTCCCCAGATTTGTCACCATCTGTGCTGGTCCGTGTCACTGAATATCTCTCTGCCATTTCATCTTGGATGGCATCTCGCCACCTCAAACTTAATATTACTAAAACAGAATTCATTATATTTCCACCGGCCAATAGCAGTTACCAACCTGATATCTCTATTACTGATGACAACTCAACAATGAACCCCACCCCACAGGCTCGCTGCCTAGGTGTCATCCTTGACTCTGAACTGTCTTTTGTTCCCCATATTCAATCTGTCTCTAAGTCCTGTTACATACATCTAAAAAACATAGCCAAAACTCGACCATATCTTACGCAAGACACTGCAAAAACTCGAATACACGCACTCATAATTTCCCACATTGACTATTGCAATAGTCTCCTTATTGGTCTTCCCAAAAACAGGCTCTCCCCACTACAATCCATTTTGAATGCAGCTGCGAGGTTGATCTTTCTCACCAAACGTTCAGTGTCTGCTGATCCACTCTGTCAGGCCCTCCATTGGCTGCCGGTCTTCTACCGTATTCAATTTAAAATACTTACACTCACACATAAAGCTATTAACCAAACTACACCAACATACATCTCTTCACTTATCTCAAAATATCTTCCATCCCGACATCTCCGCTCCGCACAAGATCTGCATCTTTCATCCCCGCGCATTACTTGTTCCCATGCACGGTTACAGGACTTTTTTTGGGCTGCACCCACCCTGTGGAATGCCCTCCCACGCACAATAAGACTTTCCACTAGTTTCCAAACATTCAAGCGTTCTCTGAAAACTCACCTCTTCAGACAAGCTTATCAGATTCCAGGACTGCTCACCTAATCTTTTTATAGCTCCCTATCTAACTCTCTTCTTATAGTAAACACCTATCACATCTACTGTCTTCAATTTAACATCCTCTTAACCCTAGGCCAACTTTCCAGTGTGATTGGATTATACAGCCCACCAAGAACATTTGCAATCGGGCTGGACCAATTTACAATATGTAGCACCTATCCTTGTGTATCAACACCTATTAACCTATAGATTGTAAGCTTGTGAGCAGGGCCCTCTTACCCTTATAAATGTCTTTTATGTATGTATGTCTTTTACAATGTTAATTCAAATTGTAAAGCGCGACGGAATTTGTTGCGCTATATAAGAAACTGTTAATAAATAAATAAATAAATAAATCTTTTAGTCTGGCCTGTATTATTTCATAATAAACACTGAATGGTTATTAGTTTCTTTAGTGGTTCATTAAATCCGGGACATAGACACACACACCTATAGTACATACAATACACAGGTCTTTGTCATGTCTTTTTAAAACTTCAGGGACATTTTTATGCATTGGCAAACTCTCCTTCCAATATGTTTAGATCAAGAATGAGCTTTAGTGGTTTAGGAGAACCAGAGAGGACCGACCTCCATTGCTTTAGGCCACAGGTTCTCAAACTCGGTCCTTAGGACCTCAAACAGTGCATGCTTTCCAGGTCTCTTCACAGAATCACAAGTGAAATAATTAGCTCTACCTTTGGATCTTTTAAAATGTGTCAGTGAGTAATGAATACACCTGTGCAACTGCTGGGTGACCTGGATAACATGACCTGAGGACTGAGTTTGAGAACCAATGCTTTAGGCTAACTCAGGTCTTCCGCCTTCTCAGCTATGTAGCAGGCTAGTTAACAGACAGTAAGGCAATGATAAAAGGAAGGGACAGCCTCCTAGATTTGTCTCATTAGCTGGGAACAAAATCAGGACAGTGCCTTTTTTTTGTGTATACTAGATAAAACCTGCTGTTTGCAACTGATGTGTGTGTGTGGGGCCACATATAATAAATGGACCATATATAACATTTATACTTTTCTAAAAGTGATTTTTATACAAGTCTGCCTAAAACCCAAATCAAACTGTCACTTTTCTGAGTACGATATACAAATTTATATCAAAACTAACTAAAAATGTCTGTTTGTTACTTTGAATATTGTTATATCTGTTGGTCATTTTGTGATTTTTGCAAGTCTGAAATTTTGTACAAACCAATTAACAATAAATCCCAATTAGTACAGTTAAATCCAATAGGTGCCTATTGGTCATAGGCACGCCATGACCTATGATGTTGTTTGACAGTAGCATGTACAGTGGTGCTTGGAAGTTATATTTCTGATGAAATTTGCCCTAAAACTACAGATGTAGCAACACTCATCCATCCCACATCGTGGCATGGATGGCGTGACTAGTGTGCCCACGTCTATGGTGTGCACGTGCGTACGCACGCACCCGCCACAGACTGCAATGGGCGAATGCCAGCTGCAAATAGTAGTGGTTCGGCGTGAGCCATGCTATGCCACAATGCATGTGCCTGTGCGCATGCATCGTGGCAATGATGTAGCGGGCTACATCTGTATCTAAGATTTTCACACAAGTCCTAAAAGTAGATCAAGAGAACCAAATCAAACAAATGAGACAAAAAATTAGACATGCTCATTGTTTTATTGAGGAAAATTATATCACATATCTGTGAGTGGCAAAAGTATGTGTACCTTTGCTTTCAGTATCTGCTATGACCCCCTTGTGCAGCAATAACTGCTTCTAAACATTTCCAGTATTTGTTGATTATTCCTGAACATCAGCTGGGAGGAATTTTACCCCATATACAAAACAACTTAAACTCTGTTATGTTGGCGGGTTTCCTCCCATGAACTGCTCGCTTCTGGTCCTTCCACAACATTTCGATTGGTTTAAGGTCAGAACTTTGACTGGGCCATTTCAAAACTTTAAATGTATTCTTCTTTAACCATTCTTTGGACAAATGACTTGTGTGCTTTGGGTCGTTGTCTTGCTGCATGACCCATGTTCTCTTGAGATGCAGCTAATGGACAGATGTCCTGACATTTTCCTTTAGAATATTCTGGTATAATTCAGAATTCATTGTCTTATCAATGATGGCAAGTTGGCCTGGGCCAGATGCACCAAAACAGGCCCAAATCATGATACCACCACCACTGTGTTTCACAGATGGATATGAAGTTTTCAACTTGAATGCAGTGTTCTTCTTTCTCCAAACATAACGCTTTTTATTTAAACAAAAAAGCTAGATTTTGGACTCATCTGTCCAAAAAACATTGTTCTAATAGTCTTCCAGCTTGTCCAGGTGATATTTAGCAAACTGCAGATGGGCAACAATGTCATTTTTGGAGAGCAGTGTCTTTCTCCTTGCAATCCTGCCATACACATCATTGTTGTTCAGTGCCCTCCTGATGGTGGACTCATGAACATTAACATTAGCTAATGTGAGAAAGGCCTTCAATTGCTTAGAAGTTACCTTGGGTTCCTTTGTGACCTTGCGAACTATTAGATGCATTGCTCTTGGCGTGATCTTTGTTGGTTTACCACTCATGAGGAGGGTAATAATGGTCTGGAATTTCCTCCATTTGCACACAATCTCTCTGACTATTGATTGGTGGAGTCCAAACTCTTTAGAGATGGTTTTGTAACCTTTTCCAACCTGATAAGCATCAACAACTCTTCTTCTGAGGTCCTCAGAAATCTCCTTTGTTTGTGGCATGATACACTTCCACAAACATGTGTTGTGAACATCAGACTTTGATAGATCCCTGTTCTTTTAAAAAGACAGGTTGTCCACTCACACCTGATTGTCATCCCACAGATTGAAAATACCTGACTCTAATTTCAACTTCAAAATATCTGCTAATATTCACATACTTTTGCCACTCACAGATATGGGATACTGGATCATTTTACTCAATAAAAAAAATTAGCATGTCTAATTTTTTTACTCATTTATTTGATTTGGTTCTCATTATCTACTTTTAGGACTTGTGTGAAAATCTGAGGTAGTTTTAGACCAAATTTCAGCAGAAATATAGAAAATTATGATGGGTTCACAAACTTTCAAATACCATTGTATTTGTATGCATATAAAATTAATGTAGCCAACAAACATGTATTGTTTACATACATTGCCCCTGTGTTGCGTGCATAGAACTAATGCATATATTCATAAACTTGGTGCTCTACATATTACATTTGTGGAATGTGCATAGTTTGCTGTTACCTTAAGACACCCTCTAAGAACTGCACTTATGTCCACTGAGCTTCAGAAAACGCAAAGTGCAAATACATGCAAAATAAACTCCGCACATGGGCGTATGTTCAACTCTACATCAGCCCCTTGGAAAGCAGTATAATTATGTAATATTTTTATGAACACTATAATTAATTATAATTATATGAATTAACTTTCCAGGCACAAAATAATTTATTTATTATAATTTGAATAAATTACTGAAATGATTAATTCATATTGCTCAAGTCCCAGCTGATGCCGCAAAAATACCATTTATATAGGAAAAGGTTTAGGAATACACATTTTTGTTTGTACATACAATCTGATACATATTTATTATCTGCAATGCTTGCTTTTTAATCTCTTTTTCATAGATGTTTAGTAATTAAACACAAATAGTATTTACATTACAATATGGATTCCCAGCCAACTAATTTTATGGTTTAGGCACTAGCATTCATGGTTGATTAGTCTTTAATTGCATAAATACCTCCACATTAGGTATGAAACAAGTTTCTCTCTTCTATTAGCATGTCATTATTTTTCATTGCTTCAAATAAGATTTAATTTTAGGATTAAGCGACTGATTCGAGGTTCCTGGGTGGAATTTGTCAAGTGCTTAGACAAATTTGACAGAATATTATATTAGTGCAATACATACTGTACACACAGTTTTTATAATACATATGATTTTTATAGGCTTTGTGTTAAAGTAGCAATATGTAGTTTCATTTCTAGAAGACCTGTTATTGAATTGGTTATGCATTTTACCTGAACATAGTAACAAGTGGACATATTGGGGAACAGTTATAAAATCTGATATGCATGCACTGTAATCAATAGGGGCAAAATAGATGTTTGCTTTAATCGTCTACACTGGATTAAAATATAAATGACTGCTATAAGTAATGACGTCAGAGAGAGTAAATAACAAAATTAGTTGAAAAATTAAAGAAGAGGAGGGCGCCTCCTAGTGTAATTTGATCTTAAAAACCTCTAATGCTTAACTCAGTGGTGGGCAATAAGCGACCTTCCAGCTGTTGCTGAACTACAATTCCCAGCATGCCTTGCAACCGTTTTAGCATGGCCAAATAGAAAAACTGTGGCAAGGCATGCTGGGATGTGTAGTTCATCAACAGCTTGGGGGCAGCTTATTGTCCACCCCTAGCTTAAATATATTGGGACATTCTATTCACGTTGTGCCCCTGCAATGTTCAGCTGAATACATCAACGTAGAATTGATGTTAGTGGACCCCCGTGTTTTGGATTTGGCAAAACCACCCTCAAGTATTTTGGTTTGGATTTCAGTTTTGGATTTCTTTAAAATTTATAAAAACAGCTAAAATCATGCTATTTAGACCTTTTTACATGCAATGCAAAACCCGAGATTAACTTCTATGGGGTATTTGGATAAATAAATGTTGTTACCCACCCATTCCAGCTGAACTTTGTGACCACTGTTTAAAATTGACATATTCGCTTTACAGAGAATATATATATTTCCCAATACATGTACATGCACATATACACTAGGGTTAACTTTGATAGGTGAAAGGTGGCTTGGAAAAGGGAAGCGACTGTGCAATACTGTACTACTACTATGCTAATGCCTGAAGAAGGCATCAGAAGGAAAAAAGACCCCTCCAGCCAGCATGGCATAACCTGCCCTTTTGCAAGGCCTGAAAATTTGTGTCCTCTGACGCAGACCCTGGCCCATGCTGTCGACCACTGGAGGGCGCAACTGAGTCCACCAAACAAAAAAAATTAAGGATGTCTCTTTCAAAGACATCCTTCTTTCACAAGGATGGCAGCCACGGGTTTAATTATTCGCAGCAGCCGTTATTCCTGACCCTCACTGCCAGGTCCGCCAGGTCTCTGCTGTGTCCAGGATGTCAGCACTGTCATGTCCTGTATAACAGTGCTGGAACTCACCCCAGGCCCTCTCCTTCCCTTCCTTTGGAGAAGAGCGAGCTCCCGGGTTGGGCAGGGGCTGAGAATATTAACAGTGCACACTGCACACTGATGTCAACTACATCTCCCAGCCAGGACTACTGATGACCAGGGCCAATGCTGCTGAGGTAGCAAGCCCAGGATTCTGATACCAGACAAAAACAAAGGACTTACACTGTATATATGTAATACCCTGCTATGCGATGTATTTCATCTGACACTGTGCATCGCGCTACAGCGCTACATTACACAGGCAGACAATTCCCAGCAGTCTCTGCAGCTGCTCATGTGGCCAGGAGCAGGTCACATGACCAGTGTCAAGCAGGTGACAGTTGGAAGTGAGCAGCAGTTAGAGAGTATGAGGTAACAGCCAGTGAGCAGGTTTGCGCTGCGAGCAGGTTACCTTGGGGTGTGTCCCTCCAGCTGTCAGTGAAGGAGACAGCAGAGTGGTGACTCGGGACCGGCAGCGGCGGTGTAAAGGAAGCTGCATATGACTGACAGCAGCTATATAAAGCAGAGTCGGAGTTAGTAGCTGAGCGCTTCAAGGTGGAACTCCTACCTCAGGAGGCCGGCGGCAAGGCGGAGCTTCTTTCACCTCAGACAGGCAGAGGGAGGCGGCAGAAGAGGCAGGTTCATCCCAGGGGAGCCGCTACAAGTGTAATATAGGAGCTTTTCCTTTTCTGGATAATAAATTGTTATTTGATATATGTTTTCTTCCAGCATTGGTTAATTATGGGTATACCACTACTATATCTTATAGTGTTTTAGCGCTGCAGTCTTTTCCTTAGGTAGTACAAGTATGAATTTCCACAATGTAGTTTAAACAAGAATTAAAATCCATCTGAGAGAAACTAATATGGGAGATACATACGTTATGTTGGCGGTTATTATGTCCACATACAGTACGTCGACTACATGATGTTGACTTGTGCAGTATGTTGACAGAGTACATGTCAACACATGGTTATTCCAAATTATTTGCTAGCTGAATATGTTTTAATATAGCAATAAAATAAGCAATTTATGCTGCAGTTCAGAATGCATTAGATTTTGTCTGTTCTTGATGTAACACAAACAAGTTAATTATGTTTTCTAGGGTTCAAGGATTTATTATCGAATAAGAGCGTGTTATAGTCAGATTTCAATGTGCAGATAGTTCACATGGTGACTTTCAAAATGTCACTTCCACATAGTGACAAGAATGCTCGTTTCTCCACTATTAGTAGTCTATCTGGACGAGTGTATAATCCCAAACCAAAGAAACAAGGGTGAGAAAGAGGTCACAAATGGCTGGAAGCTGTAATCTGAATTAACTCATAGATATAGTTTATAAAATAGAAAACTGATTGAACACAAAACAATAGGTAGACTTGCAAAGACTGTGGAAAGATGAAGCAAACAGAAATATTGATATAGTATATACACGTTTGAAATGTACAGGTATAAAATGAAAAAAACTACAAATGTTAAAAATGGCAGCATATGATATGTAATGCTAAATTCCTTTAGATAAATGTATTAGAGATAAATGGTTTGTTTTTTATTCTGTTATTTTCGCCCAATTAGTGCTAGTTCAGATTTATCATATCAGCTATTCAAAATACGTGAGAGCCAGATAGCCAATAAGATGACGTTTTTCAGATCCAAACATAACTGAGTAAAGCCGAACTGCTCATCTCTAAAATTTACATGGACTATTGGATTGCAGGTATGTTCTGAGGAAATCATGGGTGTGATCTGGGTGGCTAATTTGTCATGTAAGAGGGCCATAGGGTGGGATTGATAAATTATATGGTCACAGCATTCGCTATGCCACCATAGTTTGCTTTCACGCATAGAAATATATAATAACTGTTATAAGGTTTGACCAAGGGATATGTGATATTGTAGCATATTTTTGTGCGATATTGCAGCAATTTTGTGCTGATCAAATTCCACAGAGGAACAGGCCATTTTGCAAAGTTCTGGCAGCCAAAAGTTCTGCTTGATCCACCATTCCATGGAACAGAAATTTGCATTTCTCTGAATTTATATTGTGAACAGAGATTGTACAATGATAGTGAATTCATTCTGCTGTGTTGTGTGTTTGTTGCAGTACAGGAACACATAAGTACAAATTTCTCCGGTATATGTACAATATTTTGGAGTCAAAGGAAGAAAAAGGTGAATATTTTTTTTATGGATATTTTAGCTAATTCCATATATTTTTTTCATTCAATAAATCAATCCAAACTTGGTTATTGAGATTTTATTAAGCACCTCCCAGTGTGTTGTGAGAAGTGTATAAATGCACTATTTGTATGAGATAGGAAATAAAATTAAACTTTCTGAAACATTCTGTAGAAATGTGGTCCAGTAATATACAGGACTATTATTAGGTTTTTTTTTAATTCCCATGAACATTTCCTGTTGTCAGGTGTCAAAACCCATGTATGCTCCTTTATGACGACCTAGGAAGTTTTCATAGTGCCTAAAAGTTGATGGATTGGTCCAATTATGCCAGATAACTCATAATTCAGATAAAAAAGAACTGTGGAAGAAGATTGTGCTTTTCCTGAATGGGCAATTTGTTTTATAAAGTCAAGAAATTACAGCTAAGGATGAGAGAAAATAAATCATGAAAAAACTGCTTTACTATTGATCTTCTGCTAGATGTATCTGCCAGGATCCTTTCTTTTAGTTTTATGTACTTGAACTCATATTTTTTTCAACCCTTTCACTGCCTGAGAGGCCTACAAAGCTACACAAAGAAGATCTAGGCTGTATAATGTGTACTTAGGAAGGCCACATGGGGTTATTGTGTTTAGATCAGTTATTGTCTTTATTTTCCCATGTTATTAAATCATCCTAACATTTTAACGCATTGTAGTGACTCATTGAGGTCACTTGGCTAAGTGTCTATTAAAAGTGGATGTACTCATAGTGTAACTAATACCAGTGTACTGGGGACTAGAGGCTGAACAGGAACCATGACAAGTGGTAATTCTAAATATTCATACTTTCTAGTTTCCCCCCCTGTGACTTTCTATGAAAAATCTCATAATTTAAAAGTATGCTTTTTAGAGATGATCCAATGATCTTAGACTGTATTATAAAAAAAAAGTTATGCATATTCATGGGCAGTGCTTTTTTCTATGGGACTCCATGGTACATATAATCGCCACTTTTGTGTGTGTTTCCAACAGGTGCTCCGGTTTTCTCCCATAATCCACAATCATATTTGTCAGTTCATTGACCTCTGGCAATATATAAAACGGGACACTCATGTGACCTGTAATTTGCTGTAATTTGTAAAAAAAAAACACTCCTTACTTCCCCTAGATTATAAATAAGGTAAAACAGTTACAGAAGACAATTTCCACTTTGTCTGTTCACCAGAAGTTTAAATATGGAAAAGTAAGTATTGTGAGTCAAAGATTTTGGATGCCAATTATTCTGGACAGTACAGCCAATGACAAAAAACAGGAAGAAACCTCAGTATTCATCCAAATGTTCAGATTAATTTGTACCTATTGGCCCATATACTGGAGCTGTCTGCTGCTTTGAAAGCATGTCCTTTTAAGTGTTCATACATTTAACCACTTTGCCAGGAGGCTATTGATGTAAAATGATATGTCCAGTCCAATGATAACCACACTTTGGATTTTATTTTGGGAAGCATGTACAGGGAGTTTGGAAAATCCCTCTGCGGTGACTGTGTGCTCAGTCTGTGACAGACAGTGGCGGCTCCAGAAATGGGGCGGCAGTGCAGTCCAAAATTTAAATACTTTTATAAAACAATCAGCTAAATACCAAATCAGGCCCTTTTTTACTTATTCATTACGTATAGTAGTTAGCCTCCTAGCTATATTTACCACTATGTAAAATACAGTATAAAGCATTATCAGCCCCTGTAAACGTATATGCAGAAATATACCTATATGGATGCACATTGGCAGTTACACTACACCTGCAGGAAAGCTGTGGTACCTGTTTAGTGCTGAATGTGTAGTACCAGCAGTTCCTAGCCATTGGAAAGAAGCCAAAAGAAAGGATGGAATAAGCTTGCTGATGAGCTGCCCAAAGCTGGCTCGTGTTACGGATCAACCAGAATCCAGCTCCCTCTTCTCTGCCTGCGCTGATGTAACTCACTGGAGTGGCAAATTACATCAGACCTACAGCTGTAACCCGACATTATGATTAATTTGATCAGTAATTTCTCCTGTTTTTCATTTTAATCGGTGCGACTGTTCTGCTGTGACAGGTCTTTCAGATCTAATTAAGATAAATTTCAGAGTAAAAGACTTGGCAGAATTTTCAAGTCAAATGCAGGCTTCAAGTGTGAAGACCAGAGGCACTAATCAATCAAATTCTAGGGAAAAAATATGCAGGGCTTTAACTCAGCAATCAACCCATTAATACCTAAGCAAATTTCACATTCTCTTGGACTCTTTAATCATTCTCTCTAAACAGTCTGGCAAAGAATAAGCCTCTTATTATATGTATATGATCACAACACTGAATGAGCAACATGAACAAAATAGCCAAAAGCAGTCATGGCAATTCTTGCAGATCTTGGAACTCGAAATATTAAATGGCACCTTTTCCAAGTGATTTATCCTGAAACTGAACAAACATTATGCATACAGTATGTTGCCCTTACCTGCTGGTGCCTATAATGAGACCTGCTTGGTGTGTGGTTATTCTGGGCTTATTAAATGAACAGGAAAATTCAAAATGTATGTTTAGCCAATTTGATTCCAAATACAATTTTTGCCACTGAGTTTAAGCTTAGAAATAATATTTAAAAAAATCCTAGCAGAAATGCTTACACATATAAATATAAAGCAGTCACTAGAATAGTTAAGAACCACAACCTTGGGCTAAAATAAACAGTTTAATGTATTTAAAGTATCATTGTATTTCAAAGACAATACTTAAAATAATAACATCTAGTTATATTTACAAGTATTCACACAAGAGTGTCAGGAACTGTTCAGAGCTAAATAGAGATAATGCTGTGAGTTGTGGGGGAAGTTTTATTCTTTGTCCACTCCAAACTTATCAATGTACACTGCAGAGAGCCAATCTGGTGCCAACATTAGCTAATTGCTCAGAATGATGATGCCATTAAATGCTTAACTGCTTGTGACATATAACATCTAATAACTGTTAACTTTAAAATAATGAGACTGACAGCAGAATATAGCAGTAAAAATAACAAGAATACTAACTACAATATAATAACTACTGTGGTATTGAAAGGGTGGCCAGAATTAAAGATGACTAAGGGAAATCACATACTAACTCAGCTATCACATACATTGCTAATGCACACAAACACGACTAATACATGTGTTGGGGAAATTAGTGAAAGTGAGAATTAAGTGGGGAGTCAACACCCATTGCCGCTAATCAAGGTAATTATCACATGCATTGGAGAAAGGGGGGGGGAGGGGTTAGGGGAGGCAATGGCTACCCACAGCTTGCCCACTTCTCCACAGGAAGATTGCAGCAGCATTTTAGATTATCCATTTTGATACCAAAGTATACTAATGTAGTAGCCTCCATCTTGTCATGTGCAATGACTCATGCGGACACCAAATGTTGCAAACAAAACCTACACTGAAAAATGATCAGCCAGCTTTTGGCTGGAGAACCGCCTGAGGCACAGACACATATCTTAGCAAGGTGGGGCAGTACAGCCAGCCCCAATGTACAGTGGTCACCATTAAATACATAGCAGCACCTCTTACCAACGAAAGCAGGACTTGTATGTGTCCTCACCAATGTCACCCTTTGCTGCAACATCCCGGCAGAGAACATATCAACGTACTTCAATTTCCTATTCTTGGCACCCAACATTGGCCTCTAATCACATAGCACAACAGAGTTTTTACTTGTGACCACCCCACCCATGAAGCTGCCATCCATATACTAGTGCTAATCTTATTATGGTTTCTAGAAAGCCAAGACCTGTGCTGGGAAGCACATACATGGCTACCTTTACAGGGCACTGGCCAGACTGACAAGGAAGCAGAGCTACCAAAGGAGGAGGATTTACACTCTTCAACCCACTTGGAATGGAGATTCAAACACTAACCAAAGGTACTGGGATGTTCCCTGACTGACATGCTGGAGGCACCGGTGTCCAAATAGACTCACAATTTCCACGAGTCAGTAAAACATAAGATTTGCAGGGGTAGAAAGTATAGAACAAATTCAGGTGCAGACAAAACAGCAGCTGGTGGAGCAGTAGCTGCAGACACTGCAGATGGAGGCAATGAAGAAGTATCAGAGACAGAACTCAAGAACACCAGCACCAAGGACAGGCAGCAACTGTCCAGTGCATGGGGCCAAATGGACTTGCAGCAGTTGAGAACTGGAAGTTTCTTCCCAGTTGAATCATGTGATTACTGTGTGTTCAACATTATATTTATTGTCTATGGGCCTGATTCAGAGTCACATGCAAAGTAGCACGCAATTGTACTAGTGCTATAATAGGTGCAAAAGAAATGATTAAACATGCAATTCACTCTACACACCCACAACATGCTCACACCACACTTATCCTAAGTGCAATCCCCCATTATGACCCATTCAGCAGATAGTTCTCCAGCTAATGGTCATGCTACGCTGAATAGCCCGCAGATTCAGAAATCTTCATGCACAGTGTGAAAAATCATAGATGCGGTTGCTTTGCTTGTGTCTCTGAATCATATGTTCTTGAAGTTATCTTGGAAAAACCATTGCCCTAAATTTCTGCCCTGTGATTTGGTTTATCTATGTCAGGAGTTTGTGTGTACCAAATAGTACATTATTGATACAAGAACTATGGAGATGTTTCAGAGTTTCTGGATGGAGCAGCGATGCAAAAATATGGTAATGTCGCAGGAGGCGTCTGAAGAAAAGAGAAGCCTCCTGTCAGCATCGCAGATCCAAGTGCTGCATGCACCTTCATGGCCATCAGTCGTAATGGTCGTAGCCATCAGCTATCTGAGAAAGCCTAAGTTGGAATTCCTTTGCTGGGGCCAGAAAATCTGCGTCGGAAGCTGCAGACCCTGGCCTTGGCATGCCTACAAAATGGACCCCCGTGGCCATACACCCCCGGCCCAAGAACGATTGCAGCCTGTCAATCAGACTGTGGCTTTGAACAGGTTTTGTGCATTTGCAGTTCTCCAACCATTCTAGTTGTATGCATTTCTTCTATTACTTTTACAACATCTACTGTTGTAGTCTATGCTGTTATTGCACACTTACAGAGTTTAACATTCTCCAATCTAATACTCTAGCTAATGTTAGTGGCATAAAACATGATACTATAGGGTTGGGTAAAATTAATAACACCACTAAACATGTCTCACATGTTAAAACAGAGGCATAAATTGCATATGCATATAATTCAGCATGAGTTGCAGAGTGTTACACTGTTTGTTGCTGCTAGTGTGAAGTGAAGTGTGTTTGGCTTATTTTGCATAAGTCTACATTATTGTTAGAGCTCTGGTTTACTGTAGCACTCTACCGTAAAATCAGGTGGATCACTGCCCACTAAGGGGTCTATTCATTATGTTAATTATCGGTGTCTGAACGGGCCCCGATAATTAACATTTCAACTCGCTGCGAGTGATGGAGCAATTCATCATTGCTCCGATATGGAGAAAGCTGATCTGAAAATCAGCTGTTTCCCCAAATCTGCCTGTGCCTGTGTGACCTAGAGTTCACGCAGGTGCACACAGGTGCACAAAAGCCTGATGTCCAGTGGAAGGAGCCAGACAGGGGTAAAGGAATCTGAAAGGATCCCTCTTCGCAACCCAGGACTTTTTCCCATAGGGAAGGAGCGGGTTGCGGGAGCATTCGTCAACTGAAAATGGCGAATGCTCCAGCAGTCAAGCTATAAAAATATAGTATTTTCGGAGCTTGATGAATTCCTGTCCCTATACTAGTGTGAGGGGACAGTGTGCCATTTCGGGAGAGAAAGCTAAGTAGGAGATATGTCTGATATCTCCTGCATTACCTTTTTGATAAATGGTCCAAAGACTTAATTTCTACAAAAGCAGGTGAAAATTAACATGCTTTTGAAGAAATTAAGTGATAATGAATAGAGCCCTGTTAGTTCCACCTAGAGTTTTGTTTGTACAGATCTTAGTAACTCAATTCACTCTGACTCAAAGATGGTTATTTCTATATTCATGTAGTGACAGCTTCATGCACTATGACTATACATTTAAAAAATACTCACATGTCACTACACTTACTCTAATTGACAAGATGCAGCAAAGAAAATCAATTGACCAAGGTTAACTTTAAAAAACAGTACTGTTGTAAGATAAAACATATTTTACCGAATTCAATAGAAACTTATGAAATTTCCATTCAATGGAGATGTGTCAGGGAACAGTTTATGAATCTCAATGTGCAGTTGGATGATCTGCTAGTGTTAATATTTGTTCATTTTCCGGAACTTTAAGCCATTTCACCTTGGCAAGTCACTTTCATTTAATTTCCTCTCTGAAGAAACAACAGTATCTGTATCTCTCCAGAAATAATTGTTGTTATCCTTCAGAGTTTTTGAAACAAACAACATCATCATTCTGAATTACTGTCTTTTCTTGACAATTTTTGCATCACTCTAAACTAATATCCTTTCTATGGATTCTAAATAATGTAAAAGTACAAAACTGGTCAAAAAAAACAAAAGTCAAGAATTCTTAAATGAAATCTAAGCTGTCACATGTTAAAACTGGTTGTCATTCACCTACTAGTACAGAAAAGTATTACAAGCCTATCTCGTGTTCTGATGTTACACATCTGTGGGTTTCATTTAGAGTTAGGTGCATAGCATCATAAAAGGCAATTCTGCACCTGGTTAAACTACTGTATGTTGCAATGCAAGGTGCACCAATGCATTTATTCATATTGCATGCAGGGAAAATACTGGCTGCTTTTGCATGTAGCCCACAAATACTGGACAGCTTTTTTATATACTATCATTTAGAGTTTAGCACGATTATACTCCCCTTGCAACTGTAAGCCTGTACTAAGATATATAAATGTACCCACTCCCCATGTAGTGCAACATGGGTTTGCCACTGTGCAAATTTGTTATTTTGTTTAAAATTTGATTCTAAGTCTAAGGGGTAGATGGACTAAGCCTTGAAGAGAGATAAAGTGTTGAGAGATAAAGGGGTACTAAACAGTGTTAGGAGACACAGTGAAAAGTGATAAGGTGCCAGCCAATCAGCTCCCAACTGTCATTTTTCATACACAGCCTGTGAGATGGCAGTTAGGAGCTGATTGGCTGGCACCTTATCACTTTTCACTCTGTTTTCTAACACTGCTTAGTAAACAGACCTCCAATTACTAAACAATCAGTTCCCAGCTGTGATTTTTCAAACACAGGCTGTGACATCAGTTAAGAGCTTTTTGGTTGGTACTTTATCTCTCTCCACTATATCTATCTCCAAGGCTTAAGCCGGGTACACACTGGAGCAATGTCGGGACAATATGCTGTTTCGTAACGACATCTCTAATACATTGCTCAATGTGTATGCATGACTGCGCACTCCCGTGGTCACTAGCGACGGTCGCCAGGTTTGACGTGCTGCACACCAAACTTAGTGATATGGCTAATGACCAGTGCATTGTTGACGAATGACATAACGATGATTGTTCTGTCGTTCATTAAAGTTTTCCTGTGTGGATGCGCAATCACTGTTCACGGGCATACTTTCTGATGTCGGAACAAATGCCCGTTTATCCAATGTGTACCCAGCCTTAGTACATCTCAATGAGGCCCTGTATCTTTATTTGCATGCTTTGTAAAAGACACTAACATAAAATTAGATCTCTGCTTCATTACATTAGTATAACAAATGCAGTAAGTCACTAATTAATTAATTTGCAAGACTATGTATGTTCTAGGGCTTTCCCAACAGTTTATGAGATAAAATCTAGGTACTGTAATTTAATTTGTGTGATAATTGTATGGTAATCATCCTCTAGCCATTATTTCTAATCCTTAATGGTTTCCCCACTTGTGGAGTAGTACACTGCATTTACTGAATAGATGGAAGACCTTAGAGTTGCAAGCAAACGTAATTGTAAAATGCGACCAGAGGAAAAACTTGCGTTTTGCACCTGCATCTCCATGCAAGTAACAGGAGCAGATGCTCCACGTATATAATGAGAGGAGGATTGGCTTGACTTTTAGGGAAAAAATTACTAAGCATTGATTTTTATCCTTTAAAAATCAGTCTAAATCAATCAACATCGATGTATTTCAGAGGCTTTATTACACATTTACTAGCAATCAATTTTTTAATATAAATTTTAAGTGTTAATAAATGTGCGATTTAACCCATGAAACACAACATCAATGTTGATCAGTGAAGTAAATGTCCGGAGAGGACAGTGCATATAATGTGAGTGAAGTACGTAAGATGCAAAATCGAACAAGAAGCAAATATAACGTTTAATGTTCTTTTAACTGACAACACTAAGAAGCATATGGACAGCCACCCCCTTCCAAAACTGAGTAGTAGACTTTAATTTTTAAATCAAGTTTTCGGTACAATGTAGTCTTGATTTCAAACCACGGTTGCAGCACTTAAACATCATGTGCACTAATGGGTGTGACAGATGCCTGTGGCCATCATCATCATCAGCTGGCAACTTGCACAAGTGTTTGAGTAGAGCAAGCTATGTTCCCCCAAACAGACTTTTTACGGACCGTCATGGATGCAATTCAAGTTTTCATTTTAGCTGCCTCTACATGCCCCTGCGGATGGGATCTGGTAAAGCAAATTTCAGTAGAATTTGCTATGGCCAGCATACTAGACCCTGTCTGTATACTTAGCATATGGATGCTATTGGCATTTACCAAGAAATATCAGTTGATTGTAAGATAGATTTATAAATGGGTTCCGGACTATAGACAGACAGTAATTAGTTAGATAATGTCTAGCTAGACACCAGATGTTAGACAGGTAATAGTTAGACAAGGATAAAAGTTCAACACAGACAAAAGTCAGACACACTAAAGTTAGACATGTGAAAAGTTCGACAGGTACAAAAGGTTGACAGGGTCAAACGTTTGACATGAAAAAGATTGACACAAAAATGGTCGACACATTATTATTATTATTATTAGGATTAGGGTTAGGTTTAGGGTTAGGCACTTACTGGAGGGTTAGGTATAGGCACTTACCCCCATGGTTAGGGTTAGGCACTTACCCAGATGGTTAGGGTTAGGCACCAGGAGGGAGGGTTAGGGTTAGGCACCAAGGGGAGGGTAAGGGTTTGGGTGAAGATTAGGGCTAAAAAATAAAATTGTCGACCATTTTTGTGTCAACCATTTTCATGTCGAACTTTTGACCCTGTCGACCTTTTGTACCTGTCGAACTTTTTACATGTCTAACTTTAGTGTGTCTGACTTTTCTTTTTTCCCTGTCTAACTATTGACTGTCTAACAGCTGGTGTCTACCTAGACATTGTCTAACTAATTACTGTCTATCTCTTATACCACACCCTTTATAATCAAACTGCAAAAAAAGGTAAACAAAATCGATTTCAAATCTTTTTGCTATCCTAGCCCTTTGAAGTAGCAAATAAATAATTATATACATGCTATACTTTACAGTTTTATAGTATAACTCTTAGGACTTTTGATTGGTTATAATGCCTCTTGCATCCTAAAAGTCAGTAAGCATCTCTTGAAAAAAGAGCAAGAACAGAAAACACATATTACAGTACTGTAGTGTTGGTAACGTTTTGGCATTATCTGATTTAAACACCCCAGAACATGTTTTATGCAATATGAAGCAAAATAATGTTTTCACAAAATTATATGGTGCCCTTAATAGGCCATAGGCCCTTCATGAATATTAAGTTTCTTTACGGATTTGTAACCAACGTCAATAGGAAATTGAAATCTGTACAGTACCTGCAAAGGGTTTGGTGGGGTTATTGGGGAAGGAAGGCCGTGTCCTGGTGATTGATTGGGCTTTTGAGGAGAACCACATGTCTGCTGGCTTGTAGCTAGTTGGTTCTGGCTCTTGGTTGGTGTTTGGTTTTGCTGCTGTTGCTGATGCTGATTCTGTTGCTGCTGGGAAAGCTGTGAGGGAGGTGGCTGGGATGGCTGCTGGCATGATTGCTGATGCTGAACTGTAGTTTGCTGTTGTTGCTGCTGCTGTTGTCCTTGCTGTTGATGGTGGTGATGATGGTGATGATGTTGCTGAAGCTGCTGTAGATGCTGAAGTTGCTGAAGCTGCGTGTTTAGTGATGAGGTAGCTGTATTTAAACAAAAGAGTGGATCATGTACTGTAACTGAACATTCTTATTTGTTAATTAGTTATCCATTGTTTCATACATTTGTTCCAAGGACCTAGCAGAAATCTAGAAACAATGGTATTCTGAGAAGTAGCACAGCAGCAAATACTGAAGATTAAAGCCTATCAGCCCTCCTAACTGCTCTGCCTTTGCAACCTTTTGTATTCCCTACTTAGTGCCATCCTATTTGTGCCTGTCCCTTGTCTCTAGGATGTAAGCTACTCATCACTGATGCTATCTGCAATGATATTTTCTGTTAATTGGCCTTTGTCTAATTTTGGACTGTGGAATTTTGTATTTGATGTGTTATGTCCTTTGCTTAATATGTCCTTTGTTTTGTTTAATATTATCCCATGTTTTCTCTGTTCATCACTATGTACAACGCTGAAGACCATTTATGGTGCCTTACAAATCTAAAAAAGCTAATCGCAGCTAACTTGCATGGTGTGCACCTCAGCTCCCACTGTGCACGATGTGTACATTAGGTGTGACGTGCAAGTGCGACCTGCAGCTGCGATGGTGGGACAGAAGTGGACCGGGAATGGGGGTGAGTATAATGAGACAGGAGGAGGCAGCTGAGGCGACCTGGCAGATGCCGAATCCATTTTCTAGTAATAAATACTGTTTTAGCTTTTGCTTAGTGGGGTCTGTATAAGACAAAGGAATGATTTATAAAATACACAAATGTTTGCACCGAGGGATATTACTATATGTATTCTGATTGTGAGCACATTGTAATCAATTATTTTGTGTTTAATGTTTAGCTTATAACTTGACAGTGGTTCTGGAAATTAAGGAGACAGCATAATGTACCCTCTTTAAAAGATTTTCCAAATAAATAAATGTGTTTCTGTACAATAACATCCACAAGCAAATGAAGCATGCATGTTATGAGCTGATTAGTCTATAATAGATCATTTTATAATCAGATCATGAGTCAATAAACAATCAAGTGCATCATTCACATTAAAGTTCATACTTCAGAAAGACATTAGCAGGGTATGTGCAATGTAAGATAGTACAACATAGAATCTTACGGCAGATAAGAACTACTTGGCCCATCTAGTCTGATAGTTATAGGTTTGTTAGATCACGTCATTGTATAATTACAATATAACATCTAATCACATTATCAATGTATTTGGTCATCTAAATTTGTATTGAAATTTTCGTTGCCAACGCATGCATCAATTCAATACAAATTTTTAACAACTGGATAGTAGCATTCGGCCAGAAAAACTACAATATTTAACTAATAAGTCTGTTCAAAGGCTCTAGGTAATCATTTTTACATTTACACTGGAATTGTAGACTGCACAGTTCTGTACTATGTACTGGTAAAGGATTAAAGTATAAAATAAATGTGGCATATGTTTAACCTTGATATTTAAGTTTATTTAAAAATTAACAACCTGGCAGACGTGGAGTTAAGAATGCTGTAGATCTCGGTATTCCCACTGGCTTTTGGGAATTCACCCCGGCGTACCAACAACTGTGTTTGGGATGCCCAAATGTCTTGGTTTCGGAGGAGGGAGACTGGAGGGTCACTGAAGGGGTGGCAGTAGCCACTGTAATAGTGAGGGCAGAAGAAGACGAGGAGACTGAGTCACAATCAGTTGATGCGTCACGCTTATCCATGGTCCCCGACAGCTGACTGCATGTTATGACATAAATGGCGGCCAACAGTCTTTCTTCCCACCTAAGATCCGCAGTGTGGGCACTTCTCAGTGCTGGATGCCCCAAGAGATAGCCACTGAGTCTCAGCCTGCCCAGAGGAGGATTTACTATATGACCACTGATGCTGCACTCCAAAATGAGCACTAAGGCAGGAAAGTCCCTCCGGAAGGTAGGTTCTCCCATACTTTGGGATCTATGTAATGGTATTCTGTTATTAGAAAATAATATATGTTCTAGGGCCACAACTGTGCACTGCCTCTGGCTCTGATACTCAACCTGGGTTGTGTAGACATTCTGGTGTCAGTGACTGGGGTGGAGGTGGCAGCTGATGGATGCTGGTTACAAGTGGCTGGTACCCAAGAGATTATATTTGGGAAACTATTTACATTTGATTATTATGGATTGGTGTTGTAGTAGACCCAGACCCAAAGACTGACACTACAGCCGCCGCCAGTAACAACTCTCACAGTCACGCCAGCCCCCTTAGCAACCTGCTGACAGCCAGAGACAGGCTCAGGTACCTTAGAGTGTGCCAGGCTTGGACCCGGTAATTTAAAAAAATATATTTTAACTTGGTATTGGCCACCACTAGAGTTCATGTGCAGCCTGTATTTTGCCTTTGCAGCAATATAATGATAATAATATGATGGGTTTTATATAATAGGGTGCAGGTTGACTACATATCTAATATCTAGTAGCCAATACAATAGATGTATTTATATCAGTTGGCAAAGTGTTGAGAATATTAATAAAAAAGTTTTGTATGCAATTATACAATATACCTAATTGCTATGCGATAAGCTATTATTATGTGCTGATGATGAAAACTGTCAATTTCAATGCTAAATTTCAATTGTGACTTCACTGAAGTAAAACATTAAATGTGACTTCAATGAAATGTATTTCGTGTTATGTCTGAGTTAAGTTAATGGCAATTTATTCTACAAATTGCAATTCTTCTTGGGAACAAGCATGCACATGTCATCTGCACGCAGGCAGCTTTGCAATTCCGTCCTTGCTAATATGCAAATGCAGTATGACACCCCCTGCTGCATTTGCGATCCCAGCACTGTGACTGTGGTCGCAGGCTGGGATCACCATCATGACCATCGGTGGTCAATGGTTGCGATGGTGGATAGCGCTGGGCCGCCGGCCAACTGAGTAAGCCTCAGCTTACTCAGCCTGGCTGGCTTGCAAGGCGAGGAAACTGCATCTGTCATCACAGTCCATTACCTTGCCACTCTCGGGAAAATGGGGAGGATACGTCCCCGTTTCCAGGAACTCCGGCAGACCCCATCCCCAAAGACCCCTTAAATGCCTCTGCCTGTCAATCAGGCAGAGGCATCGAATGGACTGCATGCGATTACACAGAACCCTTTCTGCACACTCACAGAATGGGTCCTGCTCACGTGCAGACTCATGATTATCAGGAATCTGCCTCCAGCATTGTAGTTGCGAGCAATGCTGAATCAGCCTCTAAGTCAGGCGACCTATTGGAATAAAGTAGATGCTTAGACAATGCCATTATTTTGCATTGTTAACCCTGGTGTGGTACCATGGGGTCTCTGTGACTCCACTTCTCTTTGACCCACATTTTTTTTATTACGATTAGTGACCTCGCCTTTAACGTATTTTTTCGTAATGCCTTCCTAACAATGTGGCACATGTTTGCTAGTTTTCGTGTCTTTCTGTTTATTTTTTATTTATGTTTATTTCTGTTTGGGGTCAAATGGACCCTATAGTACCTTCCATGAAATATAAATATTTTTCTCTTTTTTCGAGGTTCTGTGACGTGCACAGCATAACACAATGGTGATACGACAGGGATTGTCAAGTGAAGACATTCTGGCGATTTTAAGCGACCTAAGTGACCTCGACAGTGAATGTAAGGACGATATTGAAGATGGTTTGAGCTGGAATGAAAGCGACCGTGAACCCAATGAAGAGCCAACCACAGTGAACTAAGTGCAAGTGAATCAGATTCGAAAGAGGAGCAAGATGGTGACAGTCATGAAATTCTTGGAAAAGACGGATATGTGTGGTCACAAAAGCCAAAAGCTGTCAGAAGAATACTAATGCAAAATATTGTCAAACAGAAACCAGGACCGAAAGGGAATGGGTGTCAAGCAGACACACCCTTGAAATTATTTGAGTTCTTTTTAGATGTTGCCATGATAACAGAGGTTGTGACATGGACTAACCAGAAGATTGGAAATGTGAAAACCAGTTGCACAAGTAAACCTGGATTTCTGTACAATACAAGCATGACTGAAATTTGCGCACTCATACAGTAGGCATCCTTCTGTTCTTGGGTGCCACAAAGAGCTAAGTTTGTGTGTGAAGAGCACAGCAAATGTTTGTGCAACCAATGCCAGCAGTAACAGTTAGGCCTACAGCAGGGTGGGCAATAAGTGGCCCTTCAACTGTTGTTGAACTACAAATCCCAGTGTCCAGTGCAACATTTTTAGCATGGCCAAATAGCAAAACTGGTGCAGAACATGCTGGGTTGTGTAGTTTTACAACATTTGGGGGACCATTTATACTCCTGAGATTTTATATAAAACTGACAAGTTGCAAAATCTATGAAATCCCTGTGACCTATCCTGGCATCGATACAACACTAATAGCTCTACATGGATCTAGACCTCTAATGAGAGGTCAGAATTTATGTACTTTCTGGTACATCCCCTCAGATATACTGTAGCTGAACACTCACGATTTGGATATATTTTACACGATTTGTCGTTCCGATGCGTCGAAATCGGGCGAATCGTGTAATATATCGTCTAGTGTGAAGGCACCTTTAGAAACCAAATGGATCCACAAGTCAGGCACAATCAGCCCTTTTGGACTTAATATAAAACTGTGTTTTTCATGTTTTCTTTAGTCCTGCTTCCACTTGTTTCATAATAGTTTATAATTTTGCTTATTCTTGTGTATTTGAAAAATGACAGAAGCTGATTGGTTGGTACTTAATCTTTTTGTGCACATTCGCAGTGAAATCTTATGACCAACTCTATATTAGCCCCCCGTCTTCCTCACTATTATGTTTTTCTCAAAAACTGTTGCATTGATGATATTTCCTGCAAAATGATGCTGGCTTTCTTATTTGATTTTTTTTTTTTTTAAGTTTTATGAGAGACAAGATACAAAGCTTGGAGAGAGATCAAGGTGACAAAGAAAAAGTACCAACCAATCAGCTCCTAACTGTCATTTTTCAAACACTGCTTGTAAAATGACAGGAGATGATTAGTTGGTACTTTATCTCTCTCCACTTTATCTCTATGCAAGCTATGATAAATGTTTTCATTAGCCATACTGTAGCTTAGAATGGTAATTTATCAAAATTATTCCAATAGCACACACACACCAACACATATGACACGGCACTCATCCACTAGTTGTTAGTAATAATACCATGAAATATAAAAAATATTACATTACAGTGTTCTAAGAGTTACAACAGATATATAATGCCACACTAGACTTCAATATAAAGAAAGAGCTAGCGACTTCCAAATTCTGAGAACACATCTTTCCAGCAATATATTTTTATCTAATTTCTTTTCTTGCTGCACCACTGCGGGCATTTCCAGGCCTCAAACAAAGTCACTAAAAATATTTTCTTTATAAAGGTTAGGAAATTCCCTGTGGTCAGCTCAGGAGCTTCTGAACTGTAGCACAACAAAGACAGCTTTAGGGTATAAAGTCCACCTTCCAAGACAATAACAAGAAAACGAAAACTGGATCCTTCAAAGATCAGTAACACCAATATACATCATCCCAAGTTGAACGTCATTTAACTGCAAAGAAGGTTATTCCTGTTAGCAGGATGTTTGTGGTTCTTTTATTATACATTGGTCTCTAGTATTACAGTAGATACAGATTTGTTTACCAGGACACTACAATTGAAGAAGGCTGATCCTCTTGTGGAGCATTATCAAATAGGAGGCTGGTCTCACAGCTACTTAACTTGACTAGAAAATTACAGGCAATGTATGTATGTTAGTTGAACACATGCTTATAATGTGAGATGTGTCCTTGAAAAATAATTACACCATCTTAAGACACATTTCCTAAAACACACCAGATTACATGGAATGACGAGTGTGGACAAATTGCCAATTTCCAATGTATCAGAACGACAGATCGTCCACATCGTCAAATGTGTACACTCTATTGCTCGCTCCTGTGCGACGTTTGTCACATCTTTAAATTGGTCTACAGTGCAGGCCAATCTGAAGATTCGAGGATTGACACCATGGTTCTTGATGCGGCAGGGGAATGACATATTGGGCAGTCGTACACGATTGTGTAGTGTGTACAGACCACATCGATATATCGTTTGGTCGCATTGTGTGTCACTGTGTACACACATTGTCTAGTGTGTACCCAGCTTTAGCTGAAAGAAAAAAATAAGTTTCCTACAACATAGGTTTTACTACAAATATACCATAGAAAATAAATTACCTTTAAGCTGGGTATACACCTAAAGATTTTCTGTCCAACCATCCAACTAGTTGATTGGTTGGAATGAAAATCTGGTAACGTATGATGATCAACAATTCGCTCCTTAATGCCAGAAAACAGATGAAAATGGACGTTCAGACAAGTTTGTTAAATGTTTGATCTAAACAATTTGTTCAACAACAGTTTTTGTCCATTTTCCAGTGTTTGGGAGCAAATTGCTTTTTGTCATTTGCTTTCATACCTTACCAGCTTTTCATTCCAACCAATCAGCTAGTTGGATGGTTGGACAGAAAATCTTTAGGCGTGTACCCAGCCTCACACTTACAGTATATTAATAAACAGATGGAGGATTTGTTTTTGAAAAAAACTATTTCAACATATACTGCTTGGCATCTCTTGGTAAATATGTCTCTTGTTATGTGTAACCTTAGATATGATGCTATTGTTAAGACTGATTCAGTTGATCTGACTGCATATGTATTATAATCTAAATTTATTAATTATGCCCCATGGGACCACATTGGTGGAATATCCAGCCACACAGCCCTCAGCCCAAGCAGCAGTATTTTTCAGCCAATTAGTGACTTAACACCAGTTCCAATCTCGTCCTGTTAATTAAAACGGAATAACTATATTAAATGGTAACTGCATGCTATTGAAAAAACACTGATAATACTAGCAAAACATTATTGACTTATACTGTAGTTGGGTGTACGCAGAGTTAGGAGCAATTCAATAAAAGGAGTTAAAATGAGGCAAATCTGTACTCTGGAAAATCCAAGTACCACTGCAAAGGGGTAAATGTGCAGAGAGAGTAAGAGATAGGGCGGGCATGTCCTAGTTTAATTCCAAATTTCAGTGTAAAAATAAACCCCGTATTTGTGTGCTATATGTAAAAGCAGCCCTGATATTCCTTACATGAAAAACAATAAATGCATTTGCACAATGGTTTGTTAAAATTTTCTCTCTTCTTTGCTTTGCTCCTAACACTCCATAAGTCCCTATATACATACTTAAGGGGGGTATTTATCAAAGCTTGGAGAGAGATAAAGTACCAACCAATCAGCTCCAGTCATTTTTCAAACACAACCTATAAAATGTAGGTTACAAGCTGATTGGTTAGTACTTTATCTCTCACGATGTTATATCTCTCCAAGCTTTGTTAAATATCCCCTACAATATATAGATGTTTAATACTGTATGTTATTTTTATCTCTGCATGTATTAGTTTACAAACTAAAGGCTTCCAATAGAAAGTGTTAGTCTATATCACTTTATATAACATTAACTTACAGAATGTATGTAATATTGCTATTGAGGGACCTGGATTGTCAATCACTGCTCTATTTGGTATTGTTGAAATATACTCTCTGTTATAATGAAATGTTCAAATTCTTCATGTATGGAGTCAATGTGAAGTGAGGAGCAGTAATGTTTCAATTTATTGTGTATGTCGCAGATGATTATTCTCAGTAAGCGGTATATATATATATAGTATCATATAGCGAGCAAAAGAACAGGAAGCAAAACTTACACCAGTCATCTTTTTCCTATCTCCTCATCAGACAGACTAAAATATTATGGACAATAGAATACTGATTGTACATATTCCACCCTTGTACTCTGTACTTTCATGAGATGCCTGTGTTCTGCACAATCTGCTGCTCACAGACATTTATCTTCTTAAGCCATTTATTAAATAGGATAAAGAAGCACAAAATGAGAATTGTAAAATTTCGGAGTCAAATGTAATTGACACAGCTATAATTCTTTACGAAGTAGCAGGTAAGATTGATTGTCAGGGGTCATAAGGCTAGGTCAAACTTGGCGTATTCGTCAGCTGAATGTCATTTTTGTTTTCCCTGTCACGAGATAGCTTTTTAAAAAAATGCAACTCCTTCCTCATTATCTGGGACTTGGCTGCTTTCCTGCCATCCAGTATTAATGAAACTGTGCTTCAAACCTGGCCTTCATCTTTGAGGTTCTTTCTTTGAAACACTATAGAGTGTGGCACTTTGTTATACATACAGTATTCTCCCTAAGAGGTGTGATTTGGGAGAAAAATGGCACAAGTGTATACATTTTAATAACAGAATCTACATAAAAGTATAATATTTTATTAAGTAGACCGAATCATTTATAATGTGCAGCACATTGCATAAAACATGCATATATGCACATGTTACAGCTACACTCACACATTTTAATATAAAAATATGATACTGATCTAACTAATTGGAGATAGTTTGTAAGCCAATACACTAAATGTTGCAATAAATCGCAACGCACATATATGTGCACAAATAAAACATACATACATGTTGCCAGTAATCACTACTGCTTTGATATGTCGCTACATTTCCTTTTGCATGTTCAACTAAAGTGGTTTCTGTGCGTTAGGAAATAAATTGACATGAAAGCATAACCATCCAGTGCTCAAATTATCCATCCTGCTACTTATTTTAATATAGAGATTACACTACTTGTTTGATCCATAATTCAATTGTATACAACTCTTTAGAATAAGGGAACAAAGTATGTACTGTACAATGAATTGCCGTGTCTTCTATTTGAATGATCGCGGTACCTGTCATACTAAAGTGGGGCATAATCTTTCCTTTTACCCCAAGACTTTGGCCTTTTGCAATTGACCCCAATTAAATGAGGATGACAAAATTATAGCAAATAGTTTTAATTACAGCTGTGAAAGAGGGGCATTATATATAAATATAAAATTATAATCGATTTATTAAAAGAAAAACAAAATATAAATAAAACCACATACAGAAACATAAGAATACCAGCCTAACTCATGGATATATTATTGTAGCAGCTCTATAATACCATAACCAATGAGTAGTCAATTGCTACAACAATACAACAGTTTCTTATTCAGATACAAAATAACTTATGCTTCTAATTAACTGATTAGTACAAATAAAATGCATATATATATATATATATATATATATAAAACAAAGGCAGTGTAGAGGCCGCAATTGCAGTCAGTGATCTCTAATCCAGCACTTATATATAAAGTTCCAAATTAATTAGAACAATTCACCCAGAAAATCACCATGCCTTTGTGTTCAGCAAATTTGTGTAATCTGGTTCCACTTGACACAAATCAATAGTGGTGGTGAATAGTATTAAGCGTGATGCCTGTTCAGTTTATATAGCAGTAATTAACCAGGCTATCTTTAGCCGGATAATAAAATGAGCTCCGTATTCCCTTAAAAGATTATCCCACCATAGCCATGTACTGTAGTTTCTCTTGCCTGGGTCCAAATGAGCGGTATGTTGCACTGTCTGGTTGCTCGCAGCTATAACGCTCAGTTCAGTGTATTACTCCAGCTCCCCTTAGCAGATAGTGGGGGCGGTGTCATGAGCTGTGTCCGCTGCACACGGAATCTGGCTGGCCGGGATTAACTGGAAGAGTAGACAGTACCTTGATACTGTAGCCGCGTATATCATCTGGGAGGGAGAATAATTTCCTTCGGGCAGTAATAGGAGGGAGGCTGAAGAATTGTGGGAGCAACGTGGTTCCTTATCCCGAATCAAAGTGCTGGCATTCTAAGTCAGGAGCAGTAGCAGCAAAGCGTTTTGGCTTAGGCCTTTATCAAGCCGGATTAAGGCCAAAGCCGAAACGATTTGGCCAACAAATTGTCAATATTGTGCAGTGTATATGCACTACATCATGTAGTGCGCGCTCCTGTGGGGTCGTCAGCCGCATCGCCTGATCTTTTGTACATGCAGGAAGATCAGGCGATGCGGCTGATGATCCCATGCAGCACTATGCGGCGTGGCCCGGGACATATCTGGTGGTCGGGCACCGGTTCGCCCAGTGTGTACGGACCACCCTATATGTCGGCCCGTTGGCCCGTCGGCACTGGGGTCAAGGGTCACATCGCTGGGTACACAGTCATTTAGTGTGTACCCAGTTTTATTTATATTTTCCTTTTAAATTATAGTATGGGGATGATGATAAAGACATTTTTTTCTCCTTACTTACATTATTTTTGTCATGCCTGTCTTCAGTAAAGTAAATAAAAAAATACTTATAAAGAGAAAATAACAATTTAATGACATAATTTTAGTCTGTCTCAACTATAACATTTATTAAATACCTGGCCTACAGTGGATTTGATATATGAACATCACTGGATACAAATTTGTATCTAGCTACAGCAGTGGTCAGGGAACAGGGGTAAATTACACCACATGGGGTAAAAATTTAATTCCTGGGGGTAATGGACAGACAGCCGGGCATGCAAAAGAATCATTCTGTAATATAGAATGATTCATATGCATGCCCGGCTGGGAGGCTCAGGGAGGCCGCAGGGAGGCTCTAAGCCGAACGCCCGCTGAGATGTTATTACCAGCGGGCGCCCGGCTCCTTCCCTGCAGTGGCGCGTTAGCTGGAGGCTGGAGTTCTCTTCTGAAATCCAGCTTCCGGCTCTCTCCATGCGCACTATGGGAGAGACGTCTCTCCCATAGTTCAGAGGAGCAGCCGGGCGGACATGACGGTGGCGGATGCAGGAGCGGGGATTAAAGTAAGTGTTCTTTTTGTATAAGCGGCACTACAGGGGCATTATATGGGGGCACGACTACAGGGGCATTATATGGAGGCACTAATACAGGGGCACTACTACAGGGGCATAACTATGGGGGTACTACTACAAGGGCACTACTGCAGGGGCATTATATGGGGGCACTACTACAGGGGCATAACTATGGGGGCACTACTACAGGGGCATAACTATGGGGGCTCTACTATATGATTTCCTTCCTTTCAAATCAAGGGGTAACGTCAGCGTATCTAAATATATTTTGGGGTAAAAGGTAAAAAAGTTCCCTGACCCTTGAGCTACAGTATTACATCTACAGTAGATAGTTCACCCAGCATATAATAATGTACAATCCTTCTCTTTACTCTTGGGAAAAAAATTCAGCAATCTGGAACACTGATCCAATGAATTATGATGTTCCACCATAACACTATGCTAACATTACGTGCGTTATCCACAAAGACTAAACTTTGTCTTTTTTGGTCATACCCCATACAGGTTGCATTTTAGAAACCACATCTAGAATGATTTATTATGACCTAGCCTGCACCCCATGCCGGTGTTGAAATACAGTTGGAATTAGTCATATAGTCTGCACAAGGAGAAATGAATTGGAATGGTTCCATTGAGAGGTAGGACAAATTATTTTAAGAAATTAAAATGTTGTACAATTTTCTTTTTTTTCTTTGTCAGGTTTTGGAAAGGTTTTTGTGTGTCAGTTATGAGCAGCAGTGGCTCCTACTCTCTTACCTGGGGGGGGGGGGCTGACGCTGATACTGGTCCGGCATGTTGAGTCCCGGTGCCTGCGCAATAGATCTGGCAGGCAACAGGACTGGCACATGCGCACGAGTGGTGGTGGTGCCACACCTGCGCATAACACCGGCTTCTAGGGACTGCATTGGCTGCAGCCCCTAGAAGCTGTGTAGGGCTGCCCGAAAGGCAGAGCAGCTGCTTCCACTGGATGCCGCTCTCTGCTAATTGCAGCCCAGACTGGCATTTCAGTGGGTCAGTTATGGGGTCAAGGAGTGGTGGTGACGGGAATTACAGTGGGTGAAGCATAGACAATGAATGGTGGTGAGTGAGGGTAATGTAGTGGGTAAGGGAGTATTTGTGAGTGACAATTATTTCAGTGTGAGGTATGGGGTCAGGGAGTGATGCTGAGTAAGGTGCTTTTCAGTATTTGAGGGATGGCATTGGGTAAGTAGTAGTGGGTAAGAGTTAATGTATACAGCATTGATGGATGGGCATGAGGTATTTAATTGGGTGAGTGTTGTATTTGGAAGAATTAAGTGTAGTGAGTGATGTAGTGTAGTTTAGGCTGCAATTCTTACACCTGAGCCTGCACTTACAATTTGTCTGTTTCTTTACAAGTCGCTCCCTCACATTTTGCTCCATTTATCAGTGAAGACATTCTGGACATTACAGAACTACAGGCAGCAGCTGTATTACACTATATACACAGAAACTGCACATATACAGTAGATTACACAAAATACTAACAGAGCCAAAGCAAAGGCAGTGCCAGATGTGCCCCACTACCATGGATGACTATTATCGGCCCACCATAATGGGACAGGTAATCAGTGTTTTCTCTTGTCCAGAGAGCTAAAATATCTAATTACTGTGCAGCATTACACTATCCCTTAAAATAAACAAATGATCGTACTAAAAGTATTATAGATCTAGTTATATCTGTGTTATGAACAGTTGCATTACATATATTCATGACCTATGGTACATGGATATCATTTAGCAATTTAAGACCATAACAATATGTCCCACGTATCCAATGCAGCATTAATGTTCAAAAGCCCATGGGCTATTTGCATAACGTTGGTATTATGATTTTTATCTCGATATTTCCATGTATAAGTACAGTATTATTTGTGTACTGTTTAAGTTCCTATTTTTTGATTCTGCAATATCATTAATAAACTGGGATTGAATAATTATTAAACTTAAAATGTCAAAATTCACAATCATACAAAGGCAATAATCTGTATATGCTTCTATTTATTAAACAAAAAAATAAGTAAGGATAATACCAGTATTTACCAATGGGTTGCTTGCATATAAACAACAGTAAAGATGACTTTGATGGCCAATGAACAAGCTTGTGAAGATAATGCTGAAAAGTTTCTGAATTTGGGACAAACTAAAAGTGAAAAAGGTTTCCTGCAAAATATGGCTTCAAAATTATATTTTAAATTACTTATTTTGTTTGAATTATTTAACATTTGAGACCCATATTAAATGACATCCCTCAAATTAAAGCGATAACATTTTACTTTTTACTAAATAAGTGACTAATCAGTCATAGCTAAAGTCAATACCACCCACTAATATAAAACATTTGCTCAATAACTTATGAATTCAATTGCTGCTCATACAAAGCAATAAAAACAATGGAGGGTGACACTGTAGCAATGGTAAGAAGATGGGCATGTAGTTATTATCCCTGCTGTCGGGATTCCGTCATTCAGAAAGCTGGCACCGGAATCCCGACACCAGTCGAAATCCTGGCGCCAGCATCCCGACTGCCAGCATCCCAACGGTAAGTATTGGGATTAGGGTGAGGGTTAGACACTAGGGGGATGGTTAGGGTTTGGCACTAGAGAGGAGGGTTAGGTTTAGGCTGTGGGGGAGGGAGGTTAGGTTTAGGCACTGGGGGGGAGGATTAGGTTTTGACTTCGGGGAGGGAGGGTTAGTGGGTAGGAGAGTATGCTTACCTACTTCTATTGGGATTGTGACCCTGTTGGGATTCCGGTGTCAGGATTCTGCCCGCCAGGATCCTGAATGCCAGCATCCTGTACCAAACCCAAAATATGATATTTTCCAGGGACTCACAAAGTGTCCAAAGGGCTCTGTTTTATATTTGTAATTAACCATCATTTTTAAATTAGACATTCATTTTTAGACACTAGACATGACTAGCTAGACTTGGCTAGCTAGCCAAGATGGTAAGAAGATATAACCATGCAATATCACAATTATAGATGCTCAAAATGGCCACATATAATTCATTGAATCAATAAAAAAATGGAAATTGGCAGCATTTCTTGAACTTGTTGATTAAAAAAGTTGAGCTAAATATGAGAAAGAGAAACAGGCTTATCTGTGTTTGAGATGGTTGAGTCATGATTGAGCCTGTTAGAAATACTAAAGATGAAATCATATGCTCTTATGAAACTCAAGCATGATCGGCAAATGCAAACTTCAAATGGCAAACACAAGCCACAAGAACAATTAGTACCAATGCAGGATTAAATGGTTATTGTAACATGAACATGTTTGTGGTTAATCGAATTGGTGAAATTTAATTGAATATCAAACCTGTCTAAAACTTTTGAGCATCTTTAATTAAAATTAGCAAAAAGGTGACCAAAGATTGTACATTATTCTTGTCAATAAGGTAGCATGAGATCCCTTTAAAGACTGCATGAGGTTCCTAAGCTGCCGGTTGCACACCACTGCTTTAGGGATATATATTTTCTCTATGTTATATTATTGTATAACAACTAAATATTCTAAATAAAGTTAAAAGATACAAAGCACTGATCATGTGAGTAAACATATTTTTTTTATATCAGTCTATCTATAAATCAGTCAATCAATCAATTGATCAATCATTAACAACATCACTGAGTTAGTGCCACACGTCAACACATATGTAGTCTCTGTGTGTCACATTTACAAAGCATAAAATAATGCATATGGACACAACAAACTGCTTTAGGATGTTAATTTGAATTAAGTGTACTGTACTTAGAAGTCCATTTAATTAATCCATTTTCGTTTTAGAAAAGTAAATAATTATATTACTCTGATCATTGTAGCATATTATTCTATGAAATAGGGCATCATAATGGTGATGAAAAAGGAGGCATGTTATTGGCATATGTCCAATCATGCCATCATGTGTGTGCTATCTCCTGAGAAATACAGTGACTGGGTTTTATGGTGAGAGAATGAAAAAGTAGTTAACTATTCAGAACTAAATATTCCCCAGGGCAAAACACAGGATAGTCTTACTCACGAACATTTCATGCATGCCAACTCACCCTGAAAGAAGGATACACATCCAAAATGCATTGTTGGGAGATGAGAGGCCTGCTGCCCTTTGGGACCATCTGAGAGGCTTCATTGTTTGGGGAAAAAGGTGCTGTACTCAGGAACTACCACCTATCCCTTCATGCTCAAATGAATGCCTTCCTTAAGGCCCTTTGCGGTTGTTTTTCTTTTATTGTTAATACATTTTGTATTACTCTTTTACACTATGAGAAGCCATTTTCTGATGATTTCTTGGAGGTTTCTGCCATTTTATTGTCATTGTGGAAGATGCAAATGGGAGCTTGGATAAAGAGAGTTACTATTTCTCACACTCATTGATATAGCCTCTAAGAGGGTGTTTTCGAGGTGGAGTCCATTATTCACCTGATCAAGGTGACCTTATTAATGAAAAAGAAGGACACAATTAGAAGTTATATGTATTAAGCTTTACTATTTTTTATCTTCTTGCATATACTGCATATATGGGATCTATGTTTATGAACAGCGCTTGGTGGCCTTCCCATCTTTTGGTTGAACTCTCCCTAAAGGTCTGGAAGAGTCAATAATTTGGGGGGACTCTCCCGGCCTCCAAAGAGAGTTAACTATTCTCCCAGTGCCGGCCACTTCCTGACTGAAGTAGGTGATGCAGAGGTTGGATGACATGAATCGCACTGAATTGTGCTATACTAACCCCAGAATTGCAGATATTAACATAAGGGGACAGGTCCAAGATGATGTGTACCTCTGGTCCAGCTGAAAAAAAACAGTGTAAACATTCAAACTTTTGTGGACAGAAAAGACTAGTGACCTTTAGAGTGCAGCCTGTAGTTTAAATTCCTGGAATTGGTAGGAGTGGAAAAGCAGTGACCAATGCTGCATGGGTCGGGCCAGTAGCAAATGGGTGTGTACACACCCTATAACTATCAGCCTTAATGTCTTCTTAAATATATCAAATTAGAAAATTTGCATTATTTTTGAGAAAACTATAAATACAAATATAATATTTATGATATATGGCCAGCTGGGTGGCTGTTTATTGTTATGCAGGTTATGATAATAGGTCTATTTAGATGTGGAGGCCTGGGTCAATAGTCCAATTGAGCCACACTGTTAATATGGGTTTGCAGTAATGGCATTTTGTATGTCCATTGCAAGGCATACTGGGAAACACAGTGCTACTACTGGAAGTCTGTTTACCTTTTTAAGGAAAATTGTGTGGTTAATGATATAATAAATGATTATTAACCTCAGTATCCTATGATAAGGGTACTAGAATTTAGATGAGAAAAAAAGAAAACTAGGATAACTTTCTGACAGAAATTACTGTAGGTTTAATGGAAATTGTTTTATAGTTACTTAGATAAAAAAAAATGCTGGTGAACCACAAAATGGTCTTACCGCTTTACAAAATAAATAAAATAAAGTGGAAAATCGCAAAGTATAATTCAGTGTTATTAATATGCACTAAATCAGTGGTTATCTAAATTACTTCTCGTGGACCACTGGCACCAGAGATCATAGAAGGAGATAATGCATTTGCTCACAGTTGACATCCTGTATTTGCATATGGATCGGCTACTGACATATTGCATTAAAAATCCTGATTTGGCAAAGGGCCAGTGTATTAGATCTCAGAACCATGGTAAGGAAGCTACAACGCTGCAGTTTTCATTTCAGCACTTGTTAGCAGACTCTGGATTTTTCTTATTAGTTGTACTGTTATTTCATTAGCATTAGGGTAATATAAAAAAAGCAGAAACACCACTATTGGGCACAAGCTCTCCTTTCAGCCTTTATTTTCAACAATCTACAGAAACTGCGCACTTCTATTATGTCAACATAGACCAGAATCTCTATGGAAATGTCCAGCACCTTGTTGAACCCATATCATGAAGAACTCAAAACTTAGAAAGCCCCTTACTGTCCTAAAAGAAAACATAATATAAAATTCACTTTTTGAACAAAATGTCACAAGTAAAATATTAAAGATTGTAAAATCTTACAAAAAATGTATGGTTGCCTGTGATGCAAAATCGGCACAAACGTGGCTGAGTAAAGGTTAAGTGTACAGATTGTGTAATCCTAAATTACTGAATTGTTTGTCATTTACAGTTTGCCAGCCTGTGTACAGGTTGCCTTTATAATAAGCAATGCATTAAACAGGGGGACACAGAGTTAAATGAAATGATAACAAAGATCTGCTTCCGCCTAAACTCTCTATGGACACATCTAATTAATTTGATCTTCTTCAGTCATTAAGTCAGAATCATTGTGAGCTCTCCTCACTATGCTCTATTAATTCACTGGAGATCATTTCTCACAAATCATTTAGTTAGGCAGTACTGCTGGATTACATTTAAAACCCCTAAAATGGCTTGTAATTGATGCCTCTTTATGAACATTTACTTCTGAGGAGACCATTCTCAAATGCCCAAGCTCTTGGGACTAGCATGTGTTAATATACAGATTGTACGTCTCTGAAGATACCCAGTTAAATTACAAATATCTGGAAAGGACACATTAGTCACAGTTCATCAATCACTGATGAGTTTCATTTGCTCTTTATTTTCTAATTTGTGCTTATTTTATTTTCAACTTTGTATTTGACATTTTCAGAGAATTAACACTAAAGAAATATACACTGATGTTTTTGTAAACTCATGCAGGTCCCATGTATTTTGTATAGTTGCAATCATACTTTCTGCAAGTGTAAATGCTTCAGTTAGTTAATTAAGCGTATCTGAAAATGTGTTGTCTCAATCCACCCAAAATAATTGCTTGAAACCACACCAGTACTGTGAAAACAGCCAGTAACCACCACTATGGTGTGCTACCATCAAACAAGGTTTATTGAAAAATACTCAAATTAAAATATGCAGACAATAGAAGTAGATCAAATATAAAAGGCTTATCTGTAGTCTCCAGGCACTACTGGAGATATATTGAATAAAACTGTCCACCATTCAATGGATATTGTCCAGATCTGAGTTATAGTCCTCACAGAATCCAAATATACGTATGACACAACAATGGTAACCAACCACATTGTTTCCTGTTCTTGGATTCTGAAAGGACTGGAAGTGGGATTTACATTTATATTTGTTGTATTGTGAGCATATTTTAATATGATTATTTTTCAATAAAAGTTGTTTGATAGCAGCATCCCAGTAGTGGTTTCTGGCTTGCTTCACAGAGAAACTGCATAGTGTTCTGAAGTAATGATATTGCGGATATTTGTGCAGATTGATAGATCAAGATCAACAGTTTCAGTTGAGCTCAATGAGCTAATATTAAAGTACGCATGTTTTTGACCATTGTTTGGACTTATAATTTTTCCCTCTTTTTCCCTACCTCCCCATTTTTCTCTTGCTGCTCTAACTCTAACTTGCAATTACTATTTATATGACAGAGTGTTTTATCTGTAGGCTGGCTAGTTGTGCTATGGGACTTCTTTCACTAACATTTTCATGTTCCTGGAAGAAAAACAAATGTTCTTTGAAAATCAGGAATTGACCAAATATATCCTGTTTTTCTGTAGGTACATAGACAACCTTTTATGCTCTGGACTGGGGGTGAAAATTGCTTTTTAGAATAATGTCCAATATCAACAACAGGACCTCACCAATCAGATTAAAATACCAGTACAGCCTAAATACTCTTAACTATTTAGATGTTCAGGTTACCATTGCCAATGGCAATATAAAGACAGAAGTTTATTCCAAACCTACAAACAAAAACACACTCGAACTGGCATCTAGCCACCGCCCAAGAGCCCTGAAATGGGGACTAACGAAATAACAAATGCTCAGGGCAGAAAGGATCACCAGTGAGCACCGTGCAGTTGAAGGAGCAATTGATCGGGTCATCTCTAAATTTATAGATACAGGCTATGACATTACGCACCTCACACAACAGAAACAAGAGGCCTTAGCAACACCCAGATCAATACTGCTACAATCAAACTTAAGGAGACTAAATTGGTGATTCCATGGAAAAATCATTTCACAATTTCTAGCCCAGTCATCCAAAGAGCTGCAAGTGCATTGTGGTTTGTGGTCTTGTCAGATAAAGAACCAAAGGCATATGGCCTGTTACTTAAGGGGCAACAACATCAGAGACACAGTGGTACATACAGACATCATGGAATTCAGTAAAATATGAGAATCTGCCTCCCGCTACCTGAGAAGATCTAATGGCTGTTACAAGTGTCTTAGCTGTAGTACCTGCAGCAATATGATGGTGGGCAGTGATTTTAAAGATCCACATAGTGGCAAATCATATAAAATAAATCATGTCCTACCTTGTATTTTCATTATCTATATGATTGTTTGCCCGTGTGGCCTCCACTACAAGGGAAAAACCACCAGGACAATGTGAGAGAGGATGGCCCTACATAGGTCAGCCATACGGGATGCCCTGTCAGGAAAGATATCAGATCTGCCCATTGCCAAACATTTTGCTGAGAAAGGCCATAGTTTGGCAGTTTTTCAACATAAGATTATAGACCATATCCCCCCATCAATATGTGGAGAAGATAGGGAAGGTCAACTTCTACGTAGTTTCATCCCCCTGCTCAAGACTTATATTCCATATAATATATTTTCTACCTACTGCTTTCTATAATCGAGCTTTAGTGCCTTAATTCTGCTTGCCTCTACTATCACCAATTAAGCACAAACTATGTAACAGGTACATGCCAAACATAAAAAGCATCTAGCGCTGTGTTACAGGAGAATGTAGCATATCTATTTTTCTGTTTTTGTTTTCTCCAGGCCCCATATGCTTTTGTTGACATTGTTACATGTTTTAACTAATTTGTGTTACCTTTATGTAGCAGTTTATCTTATTTGTCACTCTTTTTCCCTCCCTGCAGCCCCAGATGCGCTCCAGGTCCCGGAGAGCATCTGGTCTCCATGGTGACCAGAGGGCACTGGGAGAGTGTGCGTCTTCGCAGGAGGATACCACTTAGCCTCCTGGGGACGGCATCTTCTAGGTCTGTAGTGAGTACACTCAGGTGCATCTTCTATTTAACATAAGAACCACTTTTACTACTTTTGATTGTTACCTTGACAAATGGGCATCGTAGAGTAGCCCTGAAACTTTGGCTGTATATGGAAATAAATTTGCCATATTAACAAGACTCCAAGGGTGGAATTCAACTGTTTTCGTGGCCCGCATCTCCCGTCTAAAGTGACAGGAGATCGCGGGCCGCTATACAATTGTCCAAGATTTTCGCGCTGATCGCACCCATAGATGTCAGGTTTAGCCGCGTAAAGCAGCTAAACCCGACCAAAGTGCTGGGCGCGATCGCGATGTTTGGGCACCCAAACATGTCACTTTTCGCACATTTCAGCTCTCATCCCCCAGGGGCTGCGAGCTGAAATGTAGCGCTGGCAGCTTTTCATGCCCGACAGGAGCAGGGCCGCAACTAGGGGGGGGGCTGGAGGTGCACGTGCACCGGGTGCACCGCTGCTCCTGGCGTCAGTGACCTCCAGTCCGGCGCCGCAGGGAGACTCCAAGACGGGCGCCCGCTGAGATGTTATTACCAGCGGGCGCCCGGCTCTTCTCTGCAGCGCCGCACTAACCGGAGGCTGGAGTTCTCTTCTGAACTCCAGCTTCCGGTTCTCCCCACAGGCACTATGGGAGAGACGTAATGACGTCTCTCCCATAGTTCCGACGAGCAGCCAGATGGACCCAACGGCGGCGGTCACAGGAGCGGGGTTTAAGGTAAGTATTTCTTTTTTTGTGTGTGTGTAAGCGGCACTACGGGGGCATTACCAGGGGGACTACATGGGCATTATCAGGGGGCACTATGGGGGCATTACCAGGGGGCACTATGAGGGCATTAACAGGGGGCAATACAGGGGCATTATTAGGGGGCTCTACATGGGCACTACCAGGGGGCACTACAGGGGCATTACCAGGGGGCTCTACAGGGCATTACCAGGGGACACTACAGAGGCATTAGCAGGGGGCTGTACATGGGCACTACAGGGGCATTACTAAATGGGCACTACAGGGGCATAACTAGGGGTATTACTACATGGGCACTACAGGGGCATTACCAGGAGGCTCTACAGGGGCATTACTAGGGGGCACTACAGGGGCATTACTAAATGGGCACTACAGGGGCATTACTAGGGGTATTACTACATGGGCACTACAGGGGCATTACTAGAGGGCATTACTATATGGGACTACAGGGGCATTACTATTTGGGCACTACAGGGGTATTACTATGGGGGCATTACCATGTGGGCACTACAGGGGCATTACTATGGGAACATTACCATATGGCCACTAGTACAGGGGCATTACCTCAGCGGGCATTACTATAGGTGCACTACTATGGGGGCACTGCTGCGGGGGAATTACCAGAGGGAGGGGGACGCCAAATTACTGTCTTGCCCCGGGTGACAAAAACACTATTTTCGGGCCTGGACAGGAGCAAGAATTGAATAGCTCCGTCGGGCGCGATAGGGGCTGGAAAGAATTGAATTCCGCCCCAAGTGTAACTGAAATATATCCCCTTTATCCTAGTTCTCTATTGCCCTCTCTAAGTTGTTACTAAGAAACTGAGGACCTGATTCAGACCCGCTCGCAAGCGCACAGCGCTCGCTAGTGGATCGATGGTCCCCCACTGCACATGCGCATGCCGGAGCCGGCTCCGCGTACGCATGCGTGAGACCCGGCCAGCGACGGGGGGCGCTCCGTCGCTACGGGTCTCGCACCAAAGCAGGGCAGCTGTCGATTGTGATTGACAGCTTGCCCTGTTTTGGAGGCGGGCAGGGGGGTTGGCTGGCCAAACTGAGGCGTTCCCAAAGCAACGCCTGCCATTTGGGGTGGCCCCACTGACATCACAAGTGATGTCAGTGGTGGGCTTCCGGCTCTATTAGAGCCGAAAGCTCACTGGGGCTTGCGGGAACGAGACCCTACCACAAGAGTCTCATCGCAAGCGAGCGGCCAGGAGGCCATCTTTAAAAAAAAGCAGGGATGCCCTGATTCAGAGCGAGCGCTCTCAAAGAGTGTCCGGCTCTGAATCAGGCCCTGAGACTGAATAGAATAGTAAAACATAACTAGTACTGTTAATTTAATAAGGCAGATGGGCTAAATGACCACAGGAAAGCATTACTCAGGCACAATGTTGCACCTTTTAAAATATAATATAGCCAATATGTTGGGCTTATAAAGGTGCATCGCACTCTTACAGTAGACAATGGGAAATGTTATAGACCATAAAGGGCAGTGCACAAAACCAGGTGTTATATAGAGAAATATGTATTTTTTTACTTCATCACCACATCAAAAATAGCCCCCAGCCTGCTAAGAGTCTTCAATTCTTAGAATGGCTTCTATGCTACAAAGCACTTTAACTATTAAAAGTAACCACATTCTTTGAATTTTATCATTGTATGTACATCCTCACCTCTCAGCTTACGTGTGTGTGTGTGTGTGTGTGTGTGTGTGTGTGTGTGTGTGTGTGTGTGTGTGTGTGTGTGTGTGAGTGTGTGTGCGTGTGTGTGTGTTGAGCAGTTTTATTTACAAAATAATTGGAACAGCCATTATCACTAGTTTCTGGAACTCTACAAAGCTAAAAAAATATTTTATCCAACCCTTAGATACTTCGGGTGTACTTACTGGATGTGCTTTCACGACAAGATTAGACAAATTGCTGCTATCATCTTTAATTTGATCTGTAGCAGATGAGTTCAACAATGTACCTTTCCTAGCCGCTGTGAACCGGACTTGTTTTCAGCTAAATAAAGAAGAGGTGGAAATGCAGGTCACTGATTATCTCGACTATCGTTCTAGGTGTCAGAACAGCTTTCAGAATGAAGTCTCCTAAAGTACTTGTTGGAAGGAGTGGTAAACGTAAAAGTAATTTTGTTAAGTGTGTATTATTTACTGTGTTGCTCCTAGTGATAACACAAAGAAAAAGTAAAAACAAGTTACACAAATGAGAAATTTAAGATATATTGAAACACAACTGTTTTGCAAACTATTTTGTAGGTTAAGGACTTTCAACAAAATTTCCATAGCGGTTTAATTTTGTTGTAATATAAGAAGGAAATTTGTTACGGACTATGGGCCTGACTCAGGTTGGATCGCTAATGCGATCCCGGCTAAAATGATGCACACAGTCTCACTGCGAAGGTATGCTATTCCAATGTGATCACTATGCCATCGCAGCCCACCTTACCTTACACACATCCATAATACTGCAAGACTGCAAAACTATCGGTAACATCGAGTACAATCACAGCCTCACACACACTTACACAAGGTCAGACCTTACTCAGAAATTGCTAACCTTCCAGTACGCAGTGAGGGCCCAGGCTGCGTATGTCATCACATGGGATAATTTATGCACGCCTCTGCAACGGCATTCAAATGCACTGGCATGGCTGCCTTTCGCTGCCTCCCCCCTCATCACCTCCCACAAACAGTACTTCCTGTCAAACACTCTATGATGGGTCTTTGTAGTCACTACAATCGCAGTACCATATTCATGCGCACAATGCAACAATCGGCCGTCTGTGTATGCTGTTGGAGTTGCGATCCAACCTGAATCAGGCCCCAAACCACACTGCCTCTAATCATTTACAGTATTTAGTTAAATAGCTGTCATCATGCCAGCAGAATGTACTTACACCTTGGTGAAAGAGATCCATCTAAAAGCTTTGAGTACATAGCCTGCAATTGCGTCTACAGTATATTTTGCCCTCATCTTCTTGGGTTCCCAGCACAGTGGGCCTTCTCCAGCACCAGTTCATTGAGCAACAGCCAGACAATGCAGTTTTTTGCATTTGCAAAAGATGACTGAAGATGTCAGTTTTCTCCTTCCCAGTACAGACCATTACTGCAAGGTCTATTCTGGCACTACAAAAGAAATAAATACTGCGATACTTAGGAAGCAATAAGCAGCATTTTTATTTTTACTTTTCACTTTTTTTTTTAAATAGACCTCTTAGTGATTATTTAGTCCTCTAACTGCTATCTATCGATAACAAAGAAATTTTCTCAAAGCTTTTCACATTGAAAAGTAGCCAGTCCATCCTAACATAACCTCATGCCAGTTGCCACTATTGCAGTTGGAGCTTTAGTAGTACCCAGACCAAGCTACAACAATGGTGTTGATTATTTATGCTCCAAAGCTACAGCAACAGTGTTGGATTTTATGCTCCCATGCTACAACAATGGTGTTGGTTATTTGGGATCGGTATGATTTACCGCCGACTGTTCAAATCCCTACAGCGGAAGCCCGGCAGAGGTGAAGATCCCGACTGCGCTAAAGGTAAGTATAAACAAACCTAACCCCCCAAACCCTAACCCTTCCTTAGGGTTGCCTAACCCTAACCTTCCCCCCAAGTGCCTAACCCTAACCCCCCTCTAAGTGCCTAAACCTAACCCCCCCTTCCCCGCTGCCTAAACCTAAGTCTCCCGGGGGGGGGGTGCCTAACCCTAACCTCCCCCCTGGAGTGCTTAACCCTAACCACCCCCTTCCCCTAGCCTAACCCTAAGTCCGCCCCGGGAGCCCCTAACCTAACCCTCCACTCACCGAGGCTGTCTGCGCCCGGCTTACCTTCGATCGGGATGCCGGGTGCCGGGCTCCCGGCGTAGCTAAAATGACGGCATTGGGATCTCGACGCCTGTCATTTAACCCTTACTGAGATTAGACAGTCGGGAACCCAGCGGTCGGGATTCCGTCCTTCGGCTTCCCGACTGCTTCGCGGTTATTTATACTGCCACATTGTTATAGTACTGTATATTATTCTATTGCAAAACTGTAACTAAAGAATGGCTCAATAGTCTAAAATTGGGACACACCAGGTGCCAATTTGCTACATCAGTAGCTACAAGTAGTATTAATATGAAGGACAAACGCTACCAATAAAATTCATGCAAATTTCTGATCAAGAGTAAAGTTTGTTTCCCTATGCACAGTAAAACTGCCTAAAAGTTTACTGGCAGACATAGCAGGGATACTCTTTGAGCCTGTAAATCCTGAAATAATAATAGCTTGAGCACAGGTTCACCATTCTGTCATGGTATTAGAACTTTTACATATTTTTTTATGTGTTATTTTCTGCTATTGTATAATAATAGGCATATTGTATTGTAGAGTTTATTCATCCCTTAAAAAAAAAATCACAATACAAAAAAAATCACAATGGGATTGTGTCAACCAAGGTCTACACATGGCAAATAGATCCTTGCCTTACACATTCCGAATATGACTTTCAGCAGCAGAAAAGGTCAATCTGGTGTTAGGAGTGCAAGTAAGATGTTGCCCTGTAATATCCATTAGGCTTATAGCATTAAGGAAAATATATACAATACATGATGAGTACTATTTGCATTCAGCTTTTCCTCCCTATGGGAATATGGCACTGAATAAAGCATTCATTAGCAAGTGAATCCAAAGTGTAGGATATATTATTATTAAAATATATTTAATATGTACTGTATATAATATATTAATGAGCTTAACTGCCAAATGTCCCAAAGTGTATGATGAGCATGTTGTTAATCATCAGTAAATAAGAAGATAAACCAATTAGCAAGAGGTATGATAGGAGAGCAATCTCTTTAATGGACCTCATCAATAATAATCTCAGGACCACATAGTTGCAATTACCACTTATGTTTCAGCATAGTACCTGTTCTGTATGGGGAAGAATAAAAAGTTTGCCTTGCAAATACAGATGCTTTCTGATTACATTTACTTTTCTTAGCCAGTAAAGCTCATTTAAATGACCAAACCCTCATAACCAAGAAGGAAGAAATATTCCAGCACCTTCATTTTTAATCATTAACGTATAACAATAGCAATATAACACAACAAAGCTACAATTACATTTTTATTATTCTTTTTGTAATCTTACAGTATTTATACCAGCATATTACAAGTTTTAGTATTTTATTGCTTACATAATGAAAAGCAATATTTTAAATATTTAAACACATTCAGTGTTTTTAGAATTTCAAATGTGTGCTAATTGCTTTATGCTTGTGCTACTTCTACAAAGAAATAAACCAGTTTTAAATGAATGAAATCTTCTATATAGAGGGTCAAAAAGGAGTGCATGGTTATTTATTAAGTTGGCACATACAGTGGCAGGTGCTAGACAGGTCGCAAAGACTTCTATGAATATTTTTGTGATCTGTCAACATTAAAAAACATCAAATGTCAAAGTCATATTTTCTTGTGACTAGACATAGCTTACGCAGATGCTACTTGTGAAACATTGATGGTATTTATAGTGGCTATTTATTAAGCTGCTTTAAGGATTTTCTCAAACAATAACACTGAAGTGAGGGTATATGGGTACCTCGAGGTGCACGCAGTGTCGATGTCACGCACAAAAGGCCGATGTTTTCAGTCTGCACATGTGTCCAGGTCACACTGTACATGCGTCCCGATGGACTGATTCTCAGAGATGGACGTAGATCACACAGCTTCTGCATCTTTGTTCGCAGCGACTGCGCGATAATATGCTAATGCCGTGGTGGGTGTCTTGTGTAAATAGAAGCCTCCTGACGGCTTTTCTGATCAGTTGCTGCACCTGAGAATGCAGTATCAGATCAACTGTGTGAACATCAGTCATCTGAGTAACCCTCAGGTTATACAGGATGACTGGGAAGTTCACGCTGCTGAAGCCAGTGAAGCCGCATCCAAGGACGCAACCACTGGCTTCAGCACACCCAGAAAACAGTGCCAGCATGCTCCCATTTTGCGATGTAGTTACCATCCCAGTGGTCGGGATGCCGGTGCTCAGAATACCGGCGCCAGAATCCTGACAGCAGTCCGAATCCCGACCACCGGCATCCTGATGATAAGTATTAGAGTTAGGGGGAGGGTTAGGTTTAGGGATTATGGGTTAGTGTTAGGCACTAGAGGGAAGGTTAGGGTTAGGCTGCGGGGGCAAGGGAGACTGTCGGGATGCCTCTGTCTGTATTCTGACCACCAGCATCCCAACCGCCGGGATACTGTACCCAACTCCTCCAATTTTTGTAATACTGCCTGTCAGTGACCCCAAAAACCAGCAGCATGTCAATAATGATACAGCATTTGGGGCACTACAAGCGATGTTGCAGCCCCAGATTTCAACATGTGCTGCACATGAGCAGATCTAAAAACATTGGAGATATACATAAACTTCAGGTGGTTTATGTACATCTCTGAATTAGGCCATTAGACGCAAAACATATTTGGATGCAGAGATAGGCAATTTTGGTAGGCATTTCTGGGTGGTAACAGGGGGGTTGCTAGCCAGACGCAGGCATGTCACGGTCAGCGACTGCATCTTAAGACTCGGTTGCACTGACACAAGCGGCCATGTTCAGGTGGAGATTCTGCACATCCAGGGCCGTTTCTAGGGGCGGGCGACCCGTGCAATTGCACGGGGCGCTCCGCCCTGACCTCTTCTGCTTAGGCGAAACTGCCTCGGCCGCCATTTTGCAGCTGTATTGGCCGGGAATCAGGGCGGCGGTAATGCTGCTCAGACTGACAGGGAGCGGAGAACCTTCACAGTATGTAGCTCCGCCTTCCCTGTGTAGCACCAATCGAATCAACCCTCTGGTGACTGGTGCACGAGCGCGCGGTGACGACGACGTCGGACCATGCGCGCTCGCGTGTCAGTGAGGAGCGGAGGAAGATGTTTTAACTTGGTTACCTACAACCGGAGGAGGAGGAAGTGCCGCCGTAGCCTCACCCACGCTGTCTCCTTACAGAAGGAAGTGTCAGGTGAGGGAGGGGGATGGTAGTGTCTGGTGAGGGAGGGGGCTGGTAGTGTCTGGTGAGGGAGGGGGCTTTTTTGGGAGTGCACCTTCTGCACGCACACATATTAGTTCTCTATACCCCTACATGAAAATATCCACTTCAACCACTGTGTATGTGTGTATATATATATACAGACACACGCACACGCAGCAACTAAAAGCTTTTGACAGTTTTAGTGAAAATATTATAACAGGGGGGGGCGCATTTTGAATGCTCGCAGATTGGCTAGAAACTGCCCTGTGCACATCCATAGGGCTGGTGCAATCTCCAAAGGTGCAACCGATGTGCCACTGATGGTTCATCTTAATACACACCAGTGAAATTCTCTTTATGAAAACCATCAGCCGCTGTATTAGTATTAAGACACAGTTACACTGCAGCAAAAGACAGCTGCAATAGCATGCACCTCTGTATCAGGTCCATAATGATAGTAATGTTGGCAATTGGTATTGCCTGTAATCGTGTAGAGGTGGTAGTGTTGCCTGCAACGTGTATAGCTGCTAGAGCTGTATACATTGTTGGTAAAGTTATGTACATATACATTTTCTGCCCACTTGTGCTTACAATTTAGATTCAGTTCAAGGGCTCGAGAGGCTGACACTGGGGGATATATTTACAAAAGTACGGGTTTTTAGAAGTGGAGATGTTGCCCATAGCAACCAATCAGATTCTATTTAATTTTAATATTTATCTAGCACATTCTAGAAGAAAATAACTATGGGCAACATCTCCACTTGTAAACGCCCCCACTTTAGTAAATATACCCCTGGGATTCGAACCAAGGGCTTCAGGAAGTCTTGTGTCTAATGCACCCGTTACAGCTGAGCTACTTTTTTTTCCCTATTGTGCCCAGAAGAGCATTTTTTAATTGTGCCAGTTTTGTATACAGAAAACAAAGCAGGTTAAAGGAAAGTGTAGTGACATTACGTTTGGTAGAAGGAAACAAAGCATGGTATAATATTAATATGCTATATTTTTTATCGTCTGCCTGTTCATGTGTAGAGCAAACTGTAACCAGGTCCAGATTTAGATATAAGAATGCTTATTTTAGCGCAGACTATTTCAGTAGATGAGAGGTCTGGTTTGGCAGGTGGCAGTGAGCTCTCTTTATGTTTTTGTGGGCAGGACCTCCAATGAAAGGGGAAAATGTAAAGTATTATATTGTGAGGAGTGGACTAAAGGCACCAGAAGACCGAGCGTTATACAACACAGTGGTGTGAAGTTGAATAGCACAGAGTAATAATATGAGGCTTGTGTATTGTTAAGCATATATGAAGCACTTACTATAGATTCTAGGTATTAGAAATCAAATGCTTTCAGTACAGTAAGGGGCGCATTGAACCTTATAATAAATACATTTTCCAAATAAACACTAAAGTGAAGACATCAAAGTTCACATACTAAAACAATAACATAAAAAATTGCAATTTAATATATTGGTGCTGTATAAGTAAATATTAAAAATAAATAAACTCACTGAATATAAGCAATGACATCAAAATGAACTGATTAGAAGTCATGACATCATAGCTAACCATTAATACAAATACTGGGCCTGATTCAGAGTTGTACACAACCCAATGATTTGTGTACAACTCTGTTGTTAGAAGATCTGCGCAGGCTCAGGATCTGTGCTGCACATGTGCAGATCCTCTTCTGCTAGCTTGTTCACAGTGCCCAGACACCACAACCTGATTGACAGGCTGCAACCGTCTCAGAAAATGGGGGGGTGTCAGCACCTTTTTCTGGGCATGCTGAAGCCTGTAGCTGCGGTCTGGTATGCAGCTTCACTGGCTTGAGCTGCATGAAACCACCAGCCATCCTGGGTAACCTTAAGGTTACTCAGATGACCGATGGTCACACAAGTAATCCAATGGCTGCATCCATAGACAAGGTAGCGGATCACAGAAGTCAGCAGGAGGCATCTATTTACACAAGACATCTCCAACGGCAAAGGCACAACTACTGTGCAATAGCGTACAACTCTGAATCAGACACATCATACTTGCCTACCCTCTCGATTCGGCCGGGAGGCTCCCGGCCCCTCGGAAAGTTAGGCAAGCCTCCCGATCCCCAGCGACCCGTCCACCCCCCCGGGCGCAGTTACAGTATAAACCATAGCAGCGGGGGGGGTGGTGACGTGATTTGGGCTAAATCACGTCATCGTGGCTCCGACCCCTGCTTCACAATGCCATTAATATCGGCATTGTGAAGAGGGGACGGGGCCACGGTGACGCAATCCCGCTGTCACACCCCATGCTCTGCCCTCAATGATGCGTCATTGCTGTGGACACACCCCCTTTTGCTGCAACAAGTCTACCGTTGTGGAAGCCCGACAGCTCCCTCTTGGAAGGAGGGAGCCAATAGTCGGCAAGTAAGAGTAACATCCTTTGTGTCATATATTCTAATGTTTGCATTAATTTACTGATTACAAGGTATATCTAAAATCAAACATTGCTGGAAGTATATTCTGATGTTTGCATTAATCTACTGATTACTAGGTATATCTATGTAAATTACATCACTGCTGCAGAATGTCTCATTCTAAACTATCTGCACAGTGTATTGTTAACTAGACCAAGTTCCTCTTAGCTTTGTGGTATTCCTTGTTTGTTTGTGTTAGGAATTTTATTACTTGTCATTTTAGTGGGAGGGTATTGGGGGTTGATTGTAATCATTGCATACACATGTCAGCATTCACTATTTAAGATTCATTGGGAGGCTGCAGGCTGTGGCTGCTGGTGCATAATATTAATAAGTGCATAATTTTACAAGTGCACTTTAACCAAATTTTGGTGTTATACCGGCGTTAAACCAAAGTCAAACAGAAGGAGACCGCTCTAACCTCAACCCATCCAAAAACTTGAACATCTGGACAAAGAATAAACAAGATATGTAAATTCACAATCTCTTTTCTACAAGCAACTGCTGTCTGCTTAACCTGGACATTAATCACTGAACTCTGTTTGCTCACTGTAAGAACTTAACACTTTACTTGCTAATATTTGTGCTGGCTCTCTGATTTCACAAATATTTCACAGCATAATGTACTGTATCTGTTCCAATTTCGGTTTATCTCTACCTTAATTATTTGCCAAGCCTGTCATCTGTCTTCTAACACAGTTTACTTTAATATTCCATTTCTTCCCCACTAAATCTCCATTTTTCCTTCACTCAATTAGAACCTTATATCATTATACAGATACACCTTCTTCCACTGTACTTTTACTTGCTTCTTTGCAAATCTCCTGCACTTTCTCTCACATTCCTACATCTAGATTTCCTCCCCAAATCCACTGCTTTGCCCCCTTCTTCAACCTTTATCATTTCCCCCTTATCTCCTCCACCACCTCCTTCCTTTATCTCCCCTCCTCTGTTTGCCTTCTTCCCTCTCCTCTCCCATTACTCCTCATTTGTTCTCTTCTACCCCAACTACCCCACCGCTAATCCTTCCTCCAAGCCTCCTCTCCATGCCATGCCACCCAACCTCAACCTACATCTCATTAAACTTCCCCCCTGCCCACCACCTTCAGGTTCCCTTCCCAACACTGGTGCCCACACAATCTCTCCACTACATTCATCTCTGTCATCCAAATTAATCTCACCTTCTCGTCACAGCAACCTTGATAATCTCATTCACATCTCTCCCATAAACACTGTCCCTCTATCTTGTGCCCTCTGGAATGCCAGATCAGTCTGTAATAAACTGGTTCCCACCCATGACCTTTTCATTTCCAAAAACTTGCATCTCCTAATCATTACTTACACCACTTCCCCTGCAGCTGTCTCTTCTGGGGGCCTCACCTTCTCTCACACCCCTCGGCCTGGGGGTCACCATGGTGGTAGTTTTGGGGTCTGTCTATCCCCAGGTTACTCCTACCAACTCCTACCCTCTGAACCATCCCTTACATTCTCTACATTTGAGGTTCATGCTATATGCCTCTTCCAACCAGTACACCTGTGAGTAGCTGTCATTTACCGTCCCCCTGGCCCTCCCTCTAAGTTCCTTGACAACTCTGCTTTCTGGCTCCCTCACTTTCTCTCCTCTGACCTCCCCTCCATTATCCTTGGTGACTTCAATATTCCAATTGATATCCCCACAGAATCCTCTGCCTCCAAACTACCCTCACATCTTCATTTGGGCTCTCCCAATGGACCTCCTTACCCTCTCATGTGAGTGGGCACTGACTTGATCTAGTCTTAACTCACCATTGTATTATTTCTAATTATTCCAACTCCCCATTCCCCCTCTCTTTTAACCTATCTCTCTCTCCTCTCCTCTACCCCCAAAGGCCAGCATCACTAAGCATAACATTGAGGCTATCAATGCCATTTCTTTATCTTCCCTGCTTGACTCGCTTCTGTCCCCTATCCTCTCTCTCTCCTGCCCTGAACAAGCTGCTTCCCTATACAATGCCTCCTTTACTTCTTCTCTGGATTCTGTTGCTCCGGCAATCACTACTCACCCTCGCAGATCCGCACTACAACCCTGGCATTCCAAATGCACCAGATATCTGCAAAAGTGTTCAAGAACCGCTGAGTGACAGTGGAGAAGATCACGCTCTAAGGCAGATTTTCTCCACTTCAAATTTATGCTCTCATCCTACAGTGTTGGCCTTTCCCTCTCTAAACAGTCCTATTTCAAGACCTTAATTTCCTCCCAGTCCTCAAATCCCTAGTGTCTCTTCACCACCTTCAACTCCAGCCTCTGTCCACCCCCTCCCTGCCTCCCCTCCACACTCACTGCCATTGACTTTGCTACCTACTTTACATCTAAAATCGATTCCATACGTCAGGACATCACATCCTACCAGTTACCCTGCTCCATACCTCCTCCTTTTCCTGATCACCCATTTCCATCCATTTCACTGATTCTGACATCCTTCTTCCCTGTATCTGGAGAGGAAGTCATGGCTCTCATCCGGTCCTCCCCCCTTTCTACCTCCCCCATTGACCCTATCCCTTCACGTCTCCTTCGCTACCTCTCTCCTTGTTCCTGTTCCCATCTTGCCCACCTCCTCAATCTCTCCCTCTCATCTGGCACTGTCCCTCCTGCATTCAAGCATATGATAGTCTCCCCCATTCTTAACAAACCTACCCTTGATCCTAACACTCTCTCCAACTACCGTCCCATCTCTCTCCTCCCTTTTGCCTCCAAGCTCCTTGAGCGTGTTGTTTACAACCACTTTATCACCTTTCTTTCCTCCTGCTGCCTCCTTGATCCTTTTCAGTCTGGCTTCCATTCTCTCCACTCCACTGAAACTGCCCGCACAAAAGTCAGCATGCTGCCAAATCCAAGGGCCACTACTCTCTGCTTATTCTACTTGACTTCTCCACTGCCTTCGACACTGTTGACCACCCTCTCCTGCTGCAAATCCTTCACTGCTCTCTCCTGGCTGTCATCCTACCTCTCAGGCCGGTCCTTCTCTGTCTATTCTCATGACTCCTCTTCCCCACCACAGCCTCTTACAGTAGGTGTTCCCCAAGGTTCCGTTCTTGGAGCTCTACTATTCTCCCTCTATACGTCCTCTCTAGGTGAACTCATCAGCTCTTTTGACCTCCATTATCATCTGTATGCTGATAATACTCAGATCTACCTTTCCTCCCCTGACCTCTCCCCCTCTCTCCTCCCTCACATTTCCAACTGTCTCTCTGCTATTTCTTCCTGGATGTCCCAGCAATTTCTTAAACTTAATATGTCTAAGACTGAGCTGATCATTTTCCACCCTCCAACATAACCTCACTTCCCACTATTTCTTTAACAATGGCACAACTATCTCTTCTAGCCCCGAACTGCGCTGTCTTGGAGTTATCTTGGACTTCTCCCTCTCTTACAAACCACATATCCAGAGCCTCTCACAGTCCTGTCGTTTCCATCTCAAAAATATTTCCAAGATTAGACCCTTTCTCACCCAGGATGCCACCAAAACCCTCATACACTCACTGGTCATATCCAGATTGGGCTACTATAACCTTCTCCTATCTGGCCTCCCCAACTCCCATCTCTCTTCTCTCCAGTCTGTCCTCAATGCTGCTGCTCGGCTCATCTTCCTCTCCAAATGCTCTACATCTGCCTCCCCTCTCCTACAAGCCTCCACTGGCTCCCCTTCCCTATTAGAATCCAATTCAAGGTTCTCACACTCACTTACAAAGCCCTCACCCATTCCTTTCCCATTTACATCTCTGACCTCATATCCTTCCACTCTCCTTTCCGCCCCCTTCGCTCAACTAATGCACACCGCCTCTCATGCCAACTGATTACTTCCTCCCACTCCCGCCTCCAAGATTTTGCCCGTGCTGCTCCCAACCTTTGGAACTCTCTACCTCTCCCTATCAAACTCTCCTCCTCTCTACAATCCTTCAAATGGGCTCTCAAGACCCACTACTTCATCAAAGCCTTCCAACTCCCATCCTAACTTGGTGCAACATGCTCCTTCCGCCCCGTTTACCCCCATCTGTGTCACACCTGTTTGACTGCCCCTCCCCTTTAGAATATAAGCTCTTACGAGCAGGGACTCTACCCTCTTGTGCTTCTACTTACTTTACTTTTACCTACTTCTTACCCCCCACCAGGGCACCTAACACTTGGTTGCTTACGCTCTGTTGCATATCTAGATGTTATGGTCACTAATGTAGCAATGTATATTATCCATGTCCTTGTCCTATTTTGTACTGTAAGTCAGTTGTCAAATTATTTGTTTATGTACTTTGTAAGGCGCTGCGGAACACTTGTGGCGCCATATAAGCAAAGGATAATAATAATAACAATAATATCTAATATAAATTAAATGAACTAACAGACAAGATCAGCAGCAAATATGAATACTTTAAGATCTAATATTATTTTGCAAACTGTTTACGTTTATTGATAACAGTAAAATGCTAAAATTGTGCATTACCCATAACCCTGCACATGTTCAGTACGTCTCTGACATGAATTCGTATGATGAAGATGTGGTAAACTCTATTAAAAGTAACATTTCCAGAAGTGTTTCAGGGTAATAAATGGATAGCACAATAATCAATAGTTTTATCTTTGTCAGTGTGTTGTGTCCTGACTAGTGTTTCGAGTGGGCAATCAGCTTCTTTTGATGAAGTGATTACTAGGTAATGCTATCAATGAACTATCTGAATTAATTAAGTCAGACAAATGTCTAAGCTTTTGGAGCAATGTCTGTAAAAAATGAATATGTTCTTTGGGATCTAGAACAAGCCCTGGACATTATAAGAAAATGCTTTAAAAAAGAGATTGATACATTAAATATAGCAATTATAACAGTGTATTTTCAACGCCTTATAGCACTTTTAGCCTTACTACTTCATTGATTGTCCAGATAAGGGACTTGGAGAACACAGTCCTGTCAAGTATTACTGATTAAGAAAAAAGACTGTCAATCTAACTATAAGTCATTATCCATACATGTGGTGGATTAGTTCAATATTACAGTACAAATCCTTTACTCTTTCTACAATATTACTACAAGGTATTAGAACATACAAAAGTGAGTATACGTCAGCAAACATCCATAGAGAAAATAAACAATGCAATATATAAAAAAATATATGATTCTACTTTAGGGACATGTCAACATTATTATTATCATTTATTTATATGGTGCCACAAAATTCTGCAGTGCTGTATGGTTGTGAGGTATAGCATAGTACAACAATACAAGCAAAATACAAAACAAGAAAAGTTACAATACAAAATAAGTAAAGGCAAAAATACAGGTAATTCAAGAAGCCTACATGCAAAATTATCATGGTATTACAGTATGCATAAAACTGTACATTATAACAGGTAAAGTTAATAACAAACCGGAGTTTTCAGTTATGATTTTACACAGTGGCAGGCAAGGGTGAACACAAATTTGGTCCATAACCATGAAATACGGCCCTAACTGTGTGGAGTTTGTATATTCTCCCTGTGATTGCTTGGGTTTCTTATGGGTGCTGCAGTTTCCTGCCACACAAAAATATAGTGGTAGGTCAGGGCCGAAACTAGGATTTTTGTCACCCGGGGCAAGGCCATAATTTGCCGCCCCCCGAAAAAAAAGCAACTTAGAGGACGAAAAGGGTGTGTGGTTTTGTGACACAGTAATGCCCCCTATAACACATTATTCCACACATTAATGACCCTTACAGCACAATCTGCAACAGTAATCCCCCTTATACATTATGCCACAGTAATGCCCCTTATACATTTATACCACAGTAATGCCCCATATACAGTATGCCACAGTAATCCCCCTTACACATTATGCCACAGTAAGTCCCTTATACATTATGCCACAGTAAGGTCCCTTACACATTATGCCACAGTAAGGCCCCCTTTATTTTATGTCACAGTAAAGTATCTTACACATTATGCCACAGTATGGCCCCTTATACATTATGCCACAGTAAGGCCCCTTACACATTATGCCAAAGTAATGCCCCTTATAGCACATTACTCCACACATTAATGACCCTTACAACACATTCTGCCACAGTACTGCCCCTTATACATTTATGCCACAGTAATGACCCATATACATTATGCCACAGTAATGCCCCTTGCACATTATGCCACAGTAAGGCCACTTTTACATTATTCCACAGTAAGGCCCCTTACACATTATGCCACAGTAAGGCCCCTTACACATTATGCCACAGTAAGGCCACTTACATATTATGCCACAGTAAGGCCCCTTACACATTATGCCACATTAAGGCCCCTTTTACATTATGCCACAGTAAGTCCCTTATACATTATACCACAGTAAGGTCCCTTACACATTATGCCACAGTAAGGCCCCCTTTATTTTATGTCACAGTAAAGTATCTTACACATTATGCCACAGTAAGGCCCCTTATACATTATGCCACAGTAAGGCCCCTTACACATTACGCCAAAGTAATGCCCCTTATAGCACATTATTCCTCACATTAATGACCCTTACAACACATTCTGCCACAGTAATGCCCCTTATACATTTATGGCACAGTAATGACCCATATACATTATGCCACAGTAATGCCCCTTACACATTATGCCACAGTAAGGCCACTTTTACATTATTCCACAGTAAGGTCCCTTACACATTATGCCACAGTAAGGCCCCTTACACATTATGCCACAGTAAGGCCCCTTTTACATTATGCCACAGTAAGTCCCTTATACATTATGCCACAGTAAGGTCCCTTACACATTCTGCCACAGTAAGGCCCACTTTACATTATGTCACAGTAAGGTATCTTACACATTATGCCACAGTAAGGCTCCTTACACATTATGCCACAGTAAGGCCCCTTACACATTATGCCACAGTAAGGCCCCTTACACATTATGCCACAGTAAGGCCCCTTACACGTTATGCCATAGTTAGGCCCCTTACACATTATGCCACAGTAAGGCCCCTTTTACATTATGCCACAGTAAGTCCCTTATACATTATGCCACAATAAGGTCCCTTACACATTCTGCCATAGTAAAGCCCACTTTACATTATGCCACAGTAAGGCCCCTTACACATTATGCCACAGTAAGGCCCCTTACATATTATGCTACAGTAAGGCCCCTTACACATTATGCCACAGTAAGGCCCCTTACACATTATGCCACAGTAAGGCCCCTTACACATTATGCCACAGTAAGGTTCCTTACACATTATGCCACAGTTAGGCCTATTTTACATTAAGCCACAGTAAGGCCCCATCGCCCGTCTCTTACCTGCCAGGGCCGTGCGGTGGGTGAGCTCGGGGGTGGCGCTGGACGGGCTGCCACACGCTGGAGAACTGTCAGTACTGCTGTCATTGTAATGTGGTGCCACTCGCGAACCAACTGGAGCTCACAGACCGGCAACCTCTGCTGATTGGCTGCCGGTACACGAGCACTGAGTGGCTTGCGACCGGCACCACATTAGACTGACAGTGTCTCTGTGCCTCTCAAGGCCGGGATGCGGCTTCAAACCAACAAGAGCAGCAACCTAGCCTCCCACAGCCTCTCCCTAGCACCCCCTCAAGTCTGGCACCCAGGTCACGTGCCCCCTTAGCCACCCCCTAGTTGTGGCCCTGGGTAGGTTAATTGGCTCCCAACAAAAAATTAACCCTAGTTTGTATGTGTGTGTGCATGTGATAGGGAACATAGGGCCTGATTCAGACCTGCTCGCAAGCGCTATGCGCTCGCAAGTGGTCGATTGTTAGGCAGTGCGCATGTGCGGCGTGCGCACTGTGCATGCGCGAGCCTCGGAGCAAGCGCAAGAAGCACTCGCTCCAGCGCTCGCATCCAAAAGGGGCGGCTGTCGATGTTGATCGACAGCTCGCCCCGTTTGGAAGGCGGGGCGGGGGGGTGGCTGGGCAAATGGAGGCATTCCTGCAGGAATGCCTGCCGTTTGTGGGCAACCCTACTGACATCACTCGTCATGTCAGTAGGTGGACTTCCTGCTCTATCAGGGCTTGTGGCAATGAGACCCTACCACAAGGGTCTCATGCAATCCCGATGGTCGAGATGGTCTTGGCAATCGCGACCATCACCTGGCTGCTCGCATAAGCTGTGGGTGGTAACCCACAGCTATGCGAGCGACCAGGAGGCTGCAACTAAACAAACTAGTGGCCGCCCTGATTCAGAGCCTCTGAATCAGGCCCATAGATTGTAAGCTTCACTGGAGCAGGAATTGAATGTGAATGTGAATGGCTACATAATCTCTGTAAAGCACTGTGGATATGTGTGAGCTATATAGATAACTGGCAATTAAGAAATACCTTTAGATATCATATACGTTGTCTATTACAGATGCTTGAACATTTTGCAACTGAATTATACCAACCAGTTTGATGGCTATGGACATGTTCATGGTACAATTGCCAGCTAACTTTAAGACAAATTAATTAAATTTAGCAGTTTGCTTTTGCAGTCTGTAGTAGAAAGGGCATTTTAGGAAGTGCAACAATTCAGACACTATGCATATGCACCACATTCAGAGTAGCTGTATTACTGCAGGGGGCTTATCTCTTTGCATCACAACTCATCACTCTACAGACACAAATCTTACACTGACAGGGAATAGTCTGTGGGAGAGACATCCTCAGTCATCACTGGCCTTTTAAATTCACAGTGATGAATCAGATCAGTGCGTTTTTGTCTTCATTCTACCAGAATTCTATAACAAGCATCAACTCTTTCCTGCAGCACAACACAAATAGCATTGTAATCCTAGTACTGACAACCCCTCACATCCCACAACCACTTCCAATAACAAAGTCATAATATGTATGTATGGGGTAAAACAAAAACCATAGCCTATCATTACTGTACACTGAAAGTGAGATACTATAGAGCTCAAATTATAATTTTGACATTACTAATCCAACATTTCCCATTAATATAGAATATCTAAAACTTTACTGTGTATTATAAGGATTCTTTTTAATAAACCGTACATCACAATGATTCTCTCTGAACACGTATCTTGCATTCTGCGACTGACAACGAATGGCTATTACCATTATTATACTTTGTATATTAAATACCAAATGTATTTATTAATACAACAGAACAATCAATTACACAAATCAGAAGAAAGCAAAAGCAACAGTATGGTATAATCCGTTAACATCACAACTTTATGGTCCATGTTATGATTATGTAAAGTTAATCATTGTGAAAATGTGTTAATTTGTGCTAGTTCAAAATTATTTATATTTTGTGAAGTACACATTTTCCTAGTACTCTAATGTTAGAATCTGAAGCATTGGCCTTACCATATATCATATGTTTATTTGTACAATGTGTGCAGAGTGGGTCTGTTAATGGCCAATGCTAAATCACAGCGCAGAGCCATTATGTCCATATTCAAGACTCATCTTTGTTAAATTTACCCTTGTGTATAGTATCCAGATCAACCAAATAAATCATGACACAAGAAGATTAAGTTTAAAGAGCAACATTTAAGACTTAATAAAATCCTAGGCTGGGTGAATGTTAATGAGCTGTTGTAGAGTAGAGGAAATGAACTGAGCACTGGTGTTAATGAACTGCCTGTGCAAAATGTTAAGATGATACAGCAGACCAACACAAAATATTTTTGTACAGGCAAGATAAGATTGCAACAATATATCATTGAAAATTAATTCCACAAATAGATTTTTTTAAATACTACGTAAGAACTAGAGAAAGAATCTGAAAGAAAATTTATGATGCATACATTTTCAGAAGGACGCAATTTACATCATTCAACTAATGGTCCATTGGTTGAAAATAGCAATCATTTTGGCCTCTTGCTTGCGTGTACCCAGAACTTCTTTTGGAATCAGGCACCCACTTATACCATAGTATTCAGGGGCATTGCTAGAACTTTGTGAGTCCCATAGCAAAATATTGCATAGCAAGATTGCATAGCAAGATAAGTTTACCCTTGATGGGTAAACTTATCTCCCCCCGCACACACTTATTTGGCTCACCTAGCACCACTCCTCACCGTGGCAGACTTATCACCCTCTCCCCCACCTCCTTATTGGACACACAGATGCCCCAGCGGAGCACCTTGGTTTCTGTTCTCTCAAGTCACAGGCTCCTGTTGCTGCTTGTGACCCGCCCAGTGCCTGACGTCGAAGGGAATCTAGTGACAACCTGGCTCACACAGCCACTGGTGTGAAAGGAATGCTGGAAGCATTACATCATTGTCCCTTCCAACAGGCAGAGAGAATACTGCAGATGGCTGGCCTGCTGGAGGTGGGACAAGACCATCCCTCCCAGCCGGCAGGGTCCAGAGAACACCTCTCTTTGGCATGAGGTGAGCTCTTGGTGCAGGGGAGGTGAGTCCAGGGGTGCAGCTTGGGTGACGGGCCATGCAGTGGCCACAATCCTGCATGTACAGTAGCTGCAGCTTTGCCAGTATTAGTATTGTATGAAGCTCAGAAATTATGTTTGCTGCTGTAAGCAGTCTGGGTTGGTTTCCATTATAAACGAAGATGACAAGCACTAGTCAGTGTAGGACTGGTGCTGTTATGATGGCAGTGCAAAAACAGTATCCTCCCCTCCAAGAGACTAATAGCCCCATGCTGGGGCTATAGAGAATATAGAACAATTCCCATAACAAATAACCCACAACCGCTAACTCTGAACAACACTAAACTCAAAGTAGGCAGCCAACATGGGAACATTATGATTTGCTGCTGATAAAAGGTACATGCCAGGGACTCCAAACAACTCCCAGCTTTGACCATTTGGGAGCAGTATTAGTGGCTCTTTTTTACTGATTTTTTTTTTAATTTTCCACTTGGACTATGAAAAATCAAGTCAAAAGAAAAGAACATTTAGTTTTGGTTTTTAATTTTCATTTAAAACCATGTGCATTTTTTTACTCCTTTGGTAAAATAAACAGGGGTCTTTGAGAAATATTTAAATCAAAGTGTGACCACTAGGGTACTAATATTGATACTTAGCCTCATCTTAGAGTCCATCATTTTTGGGAAGATCCCCATTGATTATCAGCACAACACTGGTAATCTCCAGGAGGAAAGAGGACATATTGTTCTTATAGCACTCTCCATAGAGGCATGGCCAGCTCATTAGATCTCAGGTTGGTTTAATTCAACTTGGAGCATTTTGGTGGAAATAAAATGAATTCATCATCAAAATATGATAAATAAGATAAAAATAAATTAAATGAGGATCTCACATCTATTTAAGTGCTAACTACTGAGCTGGTGTAATCCTCCTCCTTCCCAAGTCCAACGTGGGGTTTTTTACTGCTATTATCAGTTCAATGCCGATAGCAACCATCAGCTTCTACCTATAATTTTATAAAATTTGCTTGGTAACTGATAGGTTGAAGCAGATTGGATGTTCTGGGCAACTTCTCCACTTGTCTCTTTCTCCACTCTTTACAAGGTTTGATACATTTCACTTTTTCAATCAATCATTGCTAAGGGATGTAGTTACCATCCCGGTGGTCGGGATGCCAGTGCTCAGAATACCGGTGCCAGAAACCCAACAGCAGTTGGAATCCCGGCACCAGATCCCGACCACCGCATCCTGATGGTATTAGGGTTAAGTGGAGGGTTAGGGTTAGGCTTTGGGAAAGGTAGGTTAGGGGGAGGGTTAGGGTAGGGATACTTACCTGATACTGTTGAGATTCTGACTGTTGTATTCTGACCACCGGCATCCCGACTGCCTGGATCCTATACTCGACCCATTGCTAATTGTAGGTACAGTAATGGTTCAATTTGGATCTTTGAAAAATAGCTAAAGATAACCTGAATATATTTGCTACTAGCATGCAGCTTCCTCAGTAGACAAATGTTTAGTGCTTGAGCTTGTTGAGAATTTTGGGAGTGGTAAAGGAGGTCACTATTTATTTATGTTACATGGTAAACTGTGATTGTGAAACATTTTTAATTATTTATGTTTATGGTACTTTAAACAGTACTGTTTCTGCAAATCCAGGACTAGTACAGATATATTTGGTTTCTGACCCAACAGCAATAATAGGGCCACCTCCCATAGGAAACAATTATAGAATAACAGCGTTCCAGTGAGAAGACTATCGCTGGTTGGCTCTGTTTATAAACTGGAACTGTTTTTGGCAATTCTCCAGTGTTAAATCAGGACCAGTTTCCAAATTAAACTCACTGGTTGTGAATCTGTAATATTTGGCCAAATTTCAGAATGAGCCAAATCGATTCACCAATCTCTACAGAATGTAATGTAAATAAGTTAGATTACAACCAAAAATCTTGTTACCAACAGGTGATTTACCAAGTTTCAAATTTATGTGCTTCTTTATAAACTCAGGGGCTTATGCAGAATTGGATGCAAACACAATTTATGCCCTTTTTAGTTGCAACTTGCATTTTATTCTATTGCCCATGCACACAAACATTCTTACTCTTCCTTAGCCATGTCAACTGAAATGTATAACTCCCAGCACCATGATGGCTGAGATGGAGGCATAATAAGAAGCTTGGTAACAATTATAGTAAGGGCATCCAATGCTGATCACTAAACAGATTTATATGCGTCTGTTTGGAGGAAAATCATTTGTGAGTATTCGACTTGGGGCAAATCACGAAATTATGATGATCATGAAATCCGGCAAATGTATCTAATAGTACAAACATTTTTCTGCGACTATCCATTTGCATTAGCACTAGGTCTGTAAAAAATAAAGCACATCTTTTCAAGGCGAAGCTAAATGATATTCAGTATATGTTCATTTGCACTTAATATACAGTCAGGTGCATAAATATTGGGACATTGACAGAATTTTCATATTTTGGCCTCTATTCACCACCACAATGGCTTTGAAATGACCACACACGGGACACAGATCAGGGGGAGGCTCACGTGGTGCAGGTGGAGGTATATGAAGGTATGCTGTTTGTCTTTTCTGTACTGCTTAAAAACAGTTTGGTGATAAAATTGAAACGTTGCTGCTACAGGGTGACTGCGTCTCTTTGTCTCTGCTAGATGTGCCGGAGTGCCGCACCTTTGACGTCGTATAAAATTGTTTTGTGGGGGCACCCGGTCCAAGATCTGTATTTTTACACAGAGTGCCGGACCGAGGAATTTATATATATATATATATATATATATATATATATATATATACATATACATACATACATATCAACATGGACGTAAATATACTTTCATCATATTTTGTCCACAATAAATAGTTTCTCTTTCTGTTTTGTCCCCCTACTGTATGTAACAGAGACCCCTCATTGCCTGCCACTTGACCATGGATTGTTATAGAATAGTCTCCCATGTTTGCATCATATGTCATCTGACCAAAGGACAGTCTACAAAGTGAAGGCCTCATGCAAAATTTATGCTTATATGGCTGTTTCAGTGAGTGGGAAAATCAATACTGCAGGCATGATGCACAAAAATGACTGAGTGCTCTCTGACTGACACTAAAAGCACTGTGAGATTGAGAGGCGGCATTTGCTGCACAAGAAATCAAGTGTATTAGAGTACTATAGTAGTCTGCTCCCCTTATATTACCCTTTCCATGAGATTATTTTTTGATAACAATTATGATTGTGAGGTTTAAAGCAATTACACTATTACAAAGGCAAAAAGCTCCTTTTTATATCCCCGTAAACCTGTCATATATTTCAAGACATAACTGCCTTCCAATTATTTCTGCAACAATGTGCTTTTGTAGAAAGACTGTCTTAACGGATATATATTAGCCTTATATGTTTTATAAATAGAGATCACAGCCACAATGCAATCTTAGCAAAAGGAGCTTCGCAATTTCCTTGATGCAATGTTACAAAGAGTAAAAATGTATAGTCAGACAATTGGACAAGATAGCTAGAAAGCAACAGCTAAATCCTTTGTCCATATGTAGTAAGGAATACAAGCAAATAAAATACGAAGAACAGTTCTGAACATAATTATTTAAAGGATATTGAGTGAAGTGTATTCTAACAGGCTAAAACACATTAAAGTGTAGTTGTTAATAGAACAGAGGAAACAGTGAAAAATGATAACTACCTTAATCATATTAAAGAACAAATATAAGCATGGTAGAAGTTATTAATCTATTACAAATAATTACGTTTGGTGACCTAAAAACAAGTTGATTCAATTAGTAAACATAACATGCTTTAAAATATACAACTTATGAATACTGCCAACTGATTAAAAACCAAATATATAGAAACAATCATTGATAACATGTATTGTCCTATGTAAGAAAGGTGCTTTAATTAAAATATTTTTTTATGGAAAACAAAACCCAGTAGATGGCAATTTGCTGTTCTGTTGATTATATCAGGATAACAGTGCCAATTTACAGGAACAGTCCTTATTTCTGTCAGCTGAAGGGGGTGTGGTTTGATGAAAAAGAGGTATGATTTTATATTATTATTATTATTATTATTATTATTATTATCTTTTATTTATTGGGCATCATAAAGTGTCCACAGCACTGTACAGTGATGACAAAGTTACCTAAATATTGAAAATGGTGGGAGGGGAAGATGGTAGGATAGAGAGACACACTAAGGATCACACAGAGGGAAGAAGTGAGCAAACAGCACTCAATAATCTTGTACCTATTAGGATGGGAAAAACTGAGACACTGGGACAGACTAGTAGTGGATATAGTGCTAGGAGGAGAGAATGAAGAAAGATGGCCCTGTTTGTGAGGGTTTATTGTCTAAAAAGGAGGGGAGTGAAAAGGTGGCTGGACTAGAAGAGAGGGTATGTGGGTAATGAGATGTGCTGGACAGATAGTTATGAGCGCTGATATGGTTGTATGAAGTAAGTGGTCAGTAGAAGAGCTGAGAGAGTGGGAGGGAGGGAGTGTGGACAGAACATTGATCAGAACTTTAGGAGGAAGTGGAGTGCTTGTGTTCAATATAAGTAAGGGTGTGGAGTTATTCTGTGGTAGGTGGGAGTGGTGCAGAATAGGGGGGTGGGTACTAATTACCCGTCCAGGGCTTGGTGGAGGGGCCCAGGCCCCCCCTCCCTCTTACATCACAGTAGCCCAGTACACGCTGCTGTGTGCTGGGCTGCACTGGGAGACTGCTCACGGATGCTAAAAAGCTAGGTTTTTTTCTTCCCCTAAGGGGGCGTGGCCACGCCGCCCATGATTAGGCCACGCTCCCTTCACCCCGGGTACAGCGTAGCTGTCGGCACGTCTGTGGGTGGGGTGTATGTCATGAGCTGTCATTAATAGAAACAGATGATTAATAGATTCACTGATCATATCTAGAAAAGTAAAAGGAATATAACATTACTCATTGCATAAATAATCTAAAAAATATCATTTCAGAACATTTAAGAAAAATGGATACCAACAGTGTTTGAGACCACTTTTCAAGAAAACATACCCATGATCCTAGCACACTAAAATTCATTGGTGAAAAAAATTACGAAAGTCATGGCTGCAAAGAGAAGAGGCAAAGTTGACTTATAGCCAACAATCGCTATCTGCAAGAGGCTTAAATCTTGATTCTGACCTGGGGATATATTTAGACATCTAATTACTGTAATTTATACACAGCTTATAACACAGCACACAACTGCTGAATAAACATGATTTAGCCTCAATCAGTAAGTTGCCCCAGATCACTTTCCCTCTCCGTTTTTATCGTTCTTTATTGAAATACACATGGAGAAAAAATCAAATTCATTTAATTTCTCCTCTATTTACATATAGTTACAGTCAGAATGACCCTTAGCAAATAATGTGAACATTAAATAGTACATTTTGGCTTCCTACACTACAGCAGTTCATGTAACTAGAATATAAGAACAATGAAACAGGAAACTTAATGTATAGTATGAATGAGACAGGACCTATTCATCTAAAAACTCCACTTTATCTTAAGAAACTTTCACTGATAAATCAGGGTTATTAATTAGACAAATTATTCTAACAAATAGATAAAAATAAATGACTCACTGCGGGCCGGCAGCAGGTAACCTCAAAAAAGGAGAGGTCCCCATCTCCCTTTAATATCACAATATTACTCAAATATAAGGTCTGTGTCTGGAGAAAATAAATCTTACGTTTTTTCCTGGCTAAGTGATCTGTATGGATAATAGAACCAGTGTCACTAATGGAGAACTAGGTTAAAGATAACAGAAAAACAGTTACAATGTGCAAAAAATCCTTTATTGCGAGTCACAATTATCCTAATTTGGTAATCAGGTAAAAAATGATGTCAAGAAAAAAAAGAAGGAAGAAAATAAAGTTCTGGCCAGCTGTTAGCAGAGGGGTGGGGGGGAATAAAGATCACTTAGCCAGCAAAAAATTAAGATTTAAATTCTCTCCAGGCACAAATCTTATTTTTGAGTAATATTATTTTAACACATGATTGAATTGACATTATTTGTAAAAAAAAACTGTTTATAGACTAATGTGTGCACTGAAACAAGACAAGCAGTGATGTATCTATAATGGGTGCAGTGTGTGCGGGGCACACAGGCCCCGCACCTCACATCCTGCACCCATATTAGTGTAAACTTACCTGTCCATGGTCCCGCGTCGGATCTCAGCGCTGCTCAGAACACTGGAAAATGGCTGCCTTGCTTCCGGTGTTCTGCGCATGCGCAGTAGACTCCGGGCACACTCTAGTGCCCAGAGTCTACTGCGCATGCAGAGAAAGCTGGAAAATGGCCGCCGCAGCCATGTTTCCAGCGTTTTGCACCTGCGAAGTAGACTCCAGGCACACTCTAGTGCCCGGAGTCTACTAATGCTCGGGTGGCTAGCCAGCTGCGTCATTCGGCTGCCAGCCACCGGGGAGAGAGGAGTGGGCCCCCACACGGGGAGTGCACATGGGCCCCCTCCTCTCTTAAGATGACCCTGAAGACAAGACTTATTTTTTTTGACAGGTTTGGTCATTACAGATTGCCAACAGTTGTATACATGTTTTAAAAGCAAATCAACAAATCAGTCAGCATTGAATAAACTTTTCCCTGAGGAAGTTTGCAATGCAAGCAAGTGAAACTAATTGGAATTTTAAACTTGCACTGGCTGAGTTCCACCTGCATTACCACCTGTATCACTCCATACCAGGAGACAGGTAATGGAGCAAAAATCAGAAAAATTAGCATTCTGCTGAACTACAGAAAGTGACTATTGGCAAACCGAGCATACTCTGAAGAGTTAGTGAATACCTGAAGAGTAAGTCACTATTCTCCAAAAAGACACCCATGAGCAAAAGCATAGCATAGCAACACATGGAGCAGGTTAATTGAAAACAGAAGAGCACCCACAATTTCCCACAAAGGAAAAAACAAGCATCTTCTACAAAACCCTCTTACTAGTAAGATTGAGACAATGGGCCAAATGTAATAGGGTGAGAGTTTGGAAAATGTGAGAGCTTAGCTGTATACTCTGAAATTGTTTAAACTCGGCCATTATAATACATTCCGAGAACAGGCAAACTCACATGTTTTCAGACTCTAAAAACCCTCCTGATTTAAACTCTCATTCAGATGTTTTCCCATTTTGAAGATAAAACTCGACCAATGTGAGAGTTTATTGCTAAACTCTCACTTTTTCTAAGCTCTCACCCTATTGCATTTGGCCCAATATATTTAATACTCTTATTACAGGATACAACTAAATAGTGAGACACAAATATGACTGATTAACACATTTAACACAAACTAGATAATCAATATTCAATTGTTGACTCATCCATATTTATGGGACAGTATCATGAGCTGGCATCACAGTAAATATTATTGAAAGACAAATTACCCAATTAATAGAAAATTTGAACAGAGACTAACATCTTAGGTATGCAGTGACTGCACAGCTTACTTGCTGTACCACCATCAAACAATACTAGCAACTAGCAACTATCTGCAATTGCAAGTGTAATTTAGGTCACATTAACCAAGTATTATTTCATGGCACACCTATGCCAAAAGTTTCTTATTGAAAAATTCAGAAAAAATATATTAAATTAGGTGAATTGTGCTTACATGTCACCCTTAGGTTCAGTTATGTGGTGGTGGACATGGTTGCACTTCTGTTTGTCAACAAATATTATGATTTGAAGCCACTATCTCAAGTGTTTGCCTATCACATTGATCATAAATAATTTGATTTGGTGCTGGACCACCATCCCACATCACCCAGTTTGGGAACCACTGACTTAGTAGATTCAGAAAAAAATATGTCCATGAAAGCTTGAAACATCATTGGAGTTGAAGCACTCATGTGTAATGGAAAAGAGCATTCTCTCGTTATGGTGTCACTACAGGCTGTCTAATCTTTATGCACACTAATGCTGCCCTGACCCTCTGTTATCAAACTTCCTTATCTTCTCAGTTATGTGTAGGCATCATTCAAACCCAGATAATCCATGTATATTAAACAAAAACAATTCTAGTGCTGAAAGATGTTATATGTAACAAAATTGACCAAGAAAATATGTATTAATTAAATTGATTATAAAAAAAAATAGATAATATGTAACCAATAAACTAAATAAATTATATGTAGCCGTCTGGAACAAATAGTCCCTCCAGATATTAACCTTATAATAAAGCAAATAACAATGTCCCATTACTGTAGTTTTTCATCCACATTAATAATGATCAAGAAACAGAGAATATACTGTACCACATGAAACATCTAGCTGGAGCAGATAAATGTAGACTGAAGCCAATCCACAAACATGGTCCAGGAGAACAAAACTCCTATCATCAGCATTCAGCCAAAATGTGTTGCTCCATATGTGAATCTCCAATTCAATTAGTAGAAATACCCACTATAATGAATGAAAACCATATTGGAAGTCCATTGAGCATGTGCCTCAAACTTAGCCAAGAGGCTGAAAAGATGTTTTCCATCTAGAATGAAGATAAGGATGCCACTTGTATTGTGGATTTTGCAGCTCAGAGATATTGCTGAATCTTGGCGCGTTTCTCTGACTTTCATCATTGCTGTGTCCATAGGTTTGATCCTAAACACAGCACTATTTGCAGGGAGTGTGCATGTTCTCAGGTACTCCATGAATAGTATTTTGCTTGGTACCTAACAGGTCATGGTCACCATGTGTGGCATGCCCCTGCAAGAATATGTAGCTCTTTTAAAGGTGGCATGGGGGCATGGCTAAGCCTCATTGACAGATGGGACCACCAGACATGCCTGGGTACCTTTCACTCCCCTTTTCCTTGTTGCCCCTGTATGTTCTCCCTGTCTTTACATGGGGTAGGGACTGATGTGAATGATTAGCTATTCTCTGTAAAACACTGCATAGTACGGTGATAATAAATACTGTACTTAGATGTTACTGCTGCAATCATTACATGAGAAGAAGTGGTGTTGTTGCAGCATGCTCTCTACAAGGTATTTCTTGGGAGAAAATAATGTAAAGCAAGCACACATACCAGACACATTTCATTGGCAAATAATAGCTTTGCAATAGTAAGTTTTTAATTTAAAGGATTGGATGGATAAATAATAAGTTATATGAAAAAAAGAGAATGTTCTGCAAGTATAATTAATTCTGACATAAAGGTACTTGGTTGTACTTTCATTAGGGTATGAAGCATGGATATGTTTACCAAAGTGTAATGTGGGTTTTATACTATTGCACAATGCCTGTGCATGCTCATTGCCTTTAGGATTCTCTGACTGGTTGATATAGATAAACAAAACTAATAATTACAGAGTATTTTATTTTTTGCAAGTGCTTGATGTTTATTGCTAGAAAAATGTTGGTGGAGTTTTGGATTTGAAAGTGGTGGGGAACTAGCAGATATGGGCATATTTGGTGAGCAAAAATTGTCAGTTTTTTTGCAACTTTCCATAGGCAGTTGTCTCCCCATGGCCTTTTCTTCTGGCTAGCAGGATGCCTGGAACTGCTGCAGCGCTTCCGGAGTGTTTTTCAGATACTCCAGACAGGCTTCCTGCAGTCTCTGCAGCTGAGCGTCCGCAGGATGCTTCAGTCAGCGCTACTTACTGGTGCTCAGTGGCGTATATGTGAGGTAGAGCGGGGCACAGGCCCTGGGCACCATGGCAGGCCCAGCAGAGTGTGGGGGCTGCTGACCAAGGCATCGTACCTGCACTGCCTGCCCACCCACCACCATTGTGCCCACTTTATTAGGGCTGCTGCCAGGAGCATGACCGTAATACCAACATCATGCTCCCTGGACCCTGAACTTCAGTCTGCTGCCTGGTCTCACCATCCCCTCCGACTCCCAACTCCCAGCCGAAGATGAGGAGAGGGGAGGGGGAGGAGAGACAAACAGAGACATACAGAGACATAGAATGAAATGGGGGGAAGAGACACACAGAGATACACAGAGACATAGAATGAAGGGGGGAGTCACATGGAGACTTTGGGGAAAATTTATGAACCAGCAGCATCTGTAAGCCACTGCCTCCAGGCGGGTTGCATGTGAATATATTAAACAGCACCCGGCACTTCACACTGACTGTGGGTGCCATTTTAAATACTGTATGCTCGTGCAAACTGCTGGGCTGCTGCTTCGTAAATTTGCCCCATAGAATGAAGGGAGGGGGGGAGACACACAGAGACATAGAATGAAGGGGCAGGGAATACTCTCAGAGACATAGAATAAAGGGGGGGAGATACACAGAGACATAGAATGAAGGGGAGGAGAAACACGGAGACATAGGGAGACACTCAGAGATGCATAGAATAAAGGGGGGAGATACACAGAGAGACATAGAGTGAATGGGGAGACGACGCTGAGAGGGAGATGATGGGTTGCTGAGAGATGACACAGGGAGGTGATGGTGTGCTGAGAGACGATGCAGGGAGGAGGTGTTGGTGTGCTGAGAGATGACACAGGGGGGTGTTCATGGTGTGCTGAGAGATGATGCTGTGGGGAGGTGATGGTGTGGCAGAGAGACGCAGGGGGAAGGAAGTTACTCAGGAGACACAAGTCTGGTTGAACCGCTGTTGTATGATGATGACCTTGTTAATATTCCTACACAAACAGGCATCTTCCGGACGATGTGACCTACATGAATAGTGAATACCAACTGAAGATGCCATCTTCCCAGGGAGGACGGCCACTCGCCAACAAAAAACAGGCCATGTGGGAAGGGATGCGGCCCAAACCTTCATTGTTATCAAGAGGGGGGTGCCTGAGTTGCGGATTGCATTGTGTGCAGTGCCAGCTCCCTCACTGTGACATGAGCCGAGTTCTGCACTTAATGCTACAGTCGGCACCTTGGTGTCACCCCTCAGACGGTGGCATATGGGTGCGGCCTGCACCCCCCTTGTGATGCCACTGATGTGGCCAAAGGCTAATGTGTAGCTTGCAGAATAACAAAGTGACTTAATTTATCATAATAACCCACAGTATTTTGTATAAATAATACCATATTTTATAAGGCGCCACATGATTGGAAATACTGCATAAAGAGATTGTTCACTACTAAAGTTTTGTTATTACAATATAATATATCAATATATGTAACTTGTACATTATATTGTTTATGTTAATAGGACTAGTCTTAGGAAAAATTGGGACCTGGGTAGATCATATTGGTGCCGGGATGCAGTAAAAAAGCCGGCGGTCGAAATGCCGACCACCGGCTTCCCAACTGTCAAATCCTGACAGGGGACTAATGACAGGCATCGAAACGAAGGTGAGCTGGGTGCAGACAGCCGCGGGGGGTAATGGTTAGGCTAGGGGCTCCTGGAGGGGACTTAGGGTTAGGCATCCCCAGGGGGGAGGTTAGGGTTAGGCACCCCACCCCCCCGAGGGTTAGGTTTAAGCTGTGGGGAGGGGTGGTTAGGTTGAGGCACTTACGGGGGAAGGTTAGGGTTAGGCACTAGAGGGGGAGGTTAGGGTTAGGCACCCCTAAGGGAGGGTTAGGGGAGGGAGAGGGTTAGGGATAGTTAGAAGCTTACCTTAGTCAGGATCCTGCTGTTCTGCTTTCTGGCGTCGGTATAACATCTGCCGGGCTAACATCTGGCGGTATTTCATACCGATCCCACTGGTGCCTACATTGTGAATGCTGAACTGCAAGGCAGCCCAATTTCACATGCTGCTATCTATTATTATTATTACCAGTTATTTAAAGAGCGCACACATATTCCATAGCTCTTTAAGGGGAATATTTGCCTATTCATATCAGTCCCTGCACCAGCTGAGCTACCATTTATGTTCCCTACCACATACACACATATAGACTAGGGTTAATCTTTTTGTTGGGAGCCAATTAACCAATCACTATATTTTTGGATTGTGGGAGGAAACCAGAGCACCTGAGAAAACTCACGCAAGCATGGGGAGAATTTACTAACTCCACACAGTTAGGGCCATGGTGGGAAATGAATCAATGACCTCAGTGCTGTGAGGCAGTAATGCTAACCATTACACCATCCATGTTGCCAATCTACATTGCATAGCTCGATTGCAAGACACATGATACAACCAAATTGCCAGCCACATTGCAAAAACTGTATTACCAATTACTGTACATTGTACAGATAACCCCTCTGCTTAGTTGACGAATTATATCTTATTATAACTAATTATATACTTTAGTTAAAAAAGGATATTATTTAAAAGCCATCTTGGATTTTATAGTAGTTTGTACATTTTTCCTATTATAATACTCAAAAGATATATATCTGTGCAAATAACTCCATTATCAGTGAGTTGTCAGAATTTATAGATGATAGTGTCATTTTCCCTTTTACTACTTGACAGAGATGCTCCTACTATCTGTAAGTGTATTTTGCCTTCACTGTATACTCTAGTTATATGTATATATGGAATAATTTACAAAGAACACCACAAAAGTGTGTATCAAGTCAACAGTGTCCATCTCTAACCTCAGTGTACCTATCATCACTGGGAAATATGTCCCGAAAGTTATTAAAACAATATATTAACAAGCTCTATTATAACATGATAATACAGAATAACAAATAACACAACTCATTGCATCATGGGACAAATGAAAAACAATAACACTACAAAAGAGGTGTCTACAGTTGTGTAGATACATTAGGTGTGTGGTGTATTTGTGTATATATATATATATATATATATATATAAATTTTGTCAAAAACTACATATATTATCCCTACCATAATATACTAAATTCAATCAAATATTTAGTTGACGTTTTCAGGAAATGTTTCTCCATTGAACATATTTACTTAAGAGTTTTGAAGAGGTGTAAAATTTTCATACTGGACAGGAAGAAATACATCACTACATTGGATATTGCCACATGGAACCATCCATCATGCACTTCTTGCTAAATATCTCGCTTTCCACATTGTCTTGTTAGATGATTGCCTCCGGTTCTGTCTGCTAGGATGGTTTCATTTGGAAACCTGCTGTGTCTCTTTATGGGGGAGGGCGATGGGAATGATGTGAAGCTTGAACATTGACAATGGCTGGATCCTTTTGTGATGGACAATAAATTCTGTGACAAACAGCAGTCAGGTATATAACAAGGAAGATCTGCCATGGGTAGACAGTTGTTTTCTTCCTAAAGTTTTGTTGCTGAACTATAAATGTAGTTCATCTACTATTTGTGAAACACACATATTTGTATGTAGCAGTCCTCTACTATTGGGATATATATTTCACTGGAGAGATCCGGTCTGTCTGTCTGTCTCTCTCTCTCTCCCTCCCACACACACACACACACACACACGCGCACACACACACACACACACACACACACGCACACACACACACACACACACACACACACAGATTGCTTTATTGCAGTCATACTTTCATTCTTCATCTGCTGATAGATAATTATAGGATATTTTATAATTTGTTTATAAAAATTCAGCAAAGACGGCCTGGTAGGATTTAACAATCACCTTGTAAGAGCTCAGAGATGTGCAATAATTTATATTTGCGTTATCATTCTATAATATTTCATTTATTCAATGTGCTAATATAAAGTATTTCTTCATTCATTACTACGTAAAAGGGGTGACTTGTCTTAATTGACTAGATAAATCATTTGTATAATTATAAGTCAATAAATAAACCACTAATTAAACCAAATGTGACAGATTCCCTCCCGAAACATGAATGGGTCTTTAATGGGGTGACATATTTGTTTTACTGTTAGCTGAATAATTATGCCATTAATTAATTATTAGTAATGTGCTTCAATTAAGTTTAAATGCAAGAGGGTTTCCCAGTTGTCCTATGGCTCGCACATCTAGGCAGTAAATGTAAAATAAGTATCTTTTATTTTCGGAGATGGAGGACTTTCAAATAATCAAATGAGACAACTATATTTCAGAAAATTATGGAGATAAAATGATGTAGTATCATCTACCTCATCAAAGTTAATTATGTCAATAGCCGTCTATACTCTGTGCCATGTGTATGTGACCTGCTTCACACCCACAAGTCTTCCCCTGTGAACTACAGTCTCTTGTCAAATAACAGTTTTGAATATCTACAGCCCTCATTAGGCCAGTCTGTATCATTGATTTATCTAACCAACATGCCCTGGGTCATCAATGAAGTCTAGTTCATGTAAGCTAAACGTTTTGCATGAAATATGAGTTGTATTTATGTATTCAGCCATCAGCCTCACAGTGTTTAACATTATAGATCTGCATGTTACCATAACTGCAATATGGATTTTGCTGAATGGCTGGGTATCTTATGGTCATCTTAGTTTGGCTACATATTAAATTTTCATCAATAATAATATCAGTAAACTACAGTATGTATAGTGCAGGCAGTTGTGCCAGAAGGGTACACATATATTTATAATTAGGAGGAGTTACAGTTGTTATTATTACTTCAGATTCCAGTCGGTAGGTATGAGAGTTAAAGGACAATTGCTATCAGGGCAATTGCTCAATGAAAATTGAAAAATTAAAAATTGCAAAATTGAAAATTAAAATTTGTCATCTCTTCCTATTTCTATCCTGCAGCTCTCCATAAATCTAATCATACTTCTAATTTCTTATATTTTCACTCTAGCTTCATCCTACAGCCTAACACTTACCCCCAAAGCCTTGTTACTGACTGGAACACTATAGAGGCCATATTCATAGACTAAGATAGGCACAACTAACATCCACAGTCCAAAAGTGAGCACTCATTTTATAAATGATCTCAAGAATGTAGTACAGTATTGTAGTAATTACCCTTCAATCCATAGTACTATAGATTATACCATGTCAGAGTGTGTTATAAGACATGGGACAGCCACTGTGATCAAATTATAATGTCAAACAACTGTACATTATAATTTTGGCATGTATCTGTACTTTTAATCTTAGTGCCAATGGCTAATCATTTAAACTAGCTGTAATGCCTGGCATTGTCTGGCTGTATTATTTTTTTTTCTCTGTCCCCACTCTAAGGGGCCTATTCATCAAATGATAAATGGTCCGGTAACCAGTTACCGGGTCATTCATCATTAGGGATTATTTATAGGCTTGCCATAATATATTCCTAACCTGGGACACCAATAATTTACACAGGTTCTGTGGCTGATTAAAAAAAAAGGTAAAATCCAGGCTTGAATTTCGTCAGCCACAGTAATTCATATGTGTCCCGGATTAAAGAGATATTATGGCAATCCTAAAAGTGAGTCTCTCCAAATAGTTGGTATTACCAAGTCTGAAGCAAGGAAAAGTGGCACAGCGGGAATATTCGGATTAATAGTGGCTTTTTCACTACAGCCTGTGCACACCCGCCCGGGAATAGGTGTCACCTAGTTTATCAGAGTGTTCATATATAATCCAGGTGCCTCCTTAATCTTCAATTAGTGACAATTGCACTATTTATTATACATATGGCTTTATTTTTATATAAATGACCATCTCTTTTAAGAAATCTGTGCATATTCTTTATGTTCTCCTATATTGAACTCATACATGTTTTTTAAAGATGTATCAAAATTGTTTATTAAGAATTTTCTGTAGTCAATATATATCATTGTTCAATATAGTTTGGGTTATTGCCACCAGAATAATCAGTTCACTACATTGTGTTGTCTTTTTCCTCCATTGTTCTACTAACCTTGATGGGTGACTGTCCTGTATAGACTGACAGCATTATAGTAACTCTGAATTCTGGGCCTGATTCAGCAAGGAGCGCAGATGCGATTGCATACACAGTCAGACGATTGTTATGCACTGCGCATGCGTCAAAGCCGCAGTGCGCATGCGCGAACGCTCCACTGCGATCGGGACCGCGATCGCAGTGGCTATGCAGGCCCATTGCAGAGTGATTGTGAGGAAGTAACGTCTGTGGGTGGTGACGGTGTGGTCGCAAAAAATGCAGACGTGCCAGTGCGTTTGAATGCCGTTGCGGGGGCGTGAATAATTAAGCCTCTGTGGCGGCATACGCAGCCTGAGCTGTAGCTACCGACAGGAAGTTTAGCAGTTTGTGAGTGAGGTCAGCTCAACCACAACTGTGCATATGGGTCCGATGTTACTCGGTTACCAATGTTTTCGCAGACTTGCAAAGGTATTGCGGATGTAAGTAATGGAAAGTGGGTGGCTTTATACAGTGGTGGGGGTCTTGGTATAGTGCTGCGATCGCATTCATTTGCATAATTTCGCAGTGGCTGAGTGTGTGCGTGTGCAATCTTGCCATCCGTGCTGAATCAGGCCCTCTGTTCCCAATACTATTTGCCTATTACATCTCTTCAGATCTACCGGACTCAGTGCAGCACCCAGGGTTCACCCCCCCTCCCTTTACACTCAGTACTATAAATAAGATATACTTTTACATTTAGAGTGTTCATTCTAAGTATTTAGACAAATTATTAAATACTATACAGTGCATTATGAGTGTATATATATATATATATATATATACACACACACATATATATATATATATATATATATATATATATATGTACATATATTTATTTAAAATAAAAAATTCATATATCACAGTACAGCAATTTATTTGGATTTTTTCCTGCTGGTTTAGTGAATTCCCCCAGTGCAAAATTCAGAATTGCATATGAGATATTTGAGTGTCTGAAACGATGTATGATAAATGAAGTAGCATGCTACTTATACGCTTATCATGTTCTCAGACTAGCAACAGGTTCAGCAAAGGGCACCGCCAGTAAATGAAATTTTCCACCAGGACAATATATCATCAGAAGAAATGTATGCACTGAAAACTTACAAGCTCGTTCAAGATGCGGATGAGGTGTGAAATGGTAAAAAATGAGAAGCAGAGACAGCAATACAGAAGATTTTAAATTCAGCTGCGTTTTCATAGCCATTGAAGATACTGTATTATATAAATTACAATATGTAAGAAATAACTCCACATGGGTAAAAAATAGATTCTGCAATGTCTCTTCCCCAAACAGATTGCTCCACGAATGCAGTCCTCTGCTCCCTATCATAACAAACAAACTGTGTTTAGATTGATCATGAAGAAAAGTTTGGAAAGAGGCATTTTCAAATAGGAGTAATTATTGGGCCACAGACAAAGCACAGCTGTACCACATGGAGGCACACCAGCATATTCACACAAGTATTCTTCTGTCATACATATGAGCCCACCTACAATATGCACACAAATTAATCCGATATAGGGAATATTTGTAATCTTCTCAAACACTTGTTTTGACCAATTTTCATAGCACTAATTACCCGGAGGAGGAAGGTAAATGCTCCTAGACCTATGCTATGTTTTCTATGTATTCTTCTGGGAAACATCCATTGAATAGTGTATATTTGGCTCAAGTTTTTTAGAAAGTCATAAACATGTTACTTCCTTGACAAAAAACGGAAAAGTGCTATTAAACAAAACTTCTAATTTGATGCTAGAAAAATAACATTCTGTATAGAGTCACTGTATATATAATGTTTTATCAAAGAATGGATTTCCTAATGTGTGTAAAGAGTTAAATTACACACAAATGCGAAAACATTTATTTTATTTTTTATTTTTGGCAAAGAATGGATTCCCTAATGTGCGTAAAGAGTTAAATTACACACAAATGCGAAAACATTTATTTTATTTTATTTTTTTATTTTTGGCAAATAATGGATTCCCTAATGTGTGTAAAGAGTTAAATTGCAAAAACATTTATTGGGAGAAAAACATTCAACTTCCTAATTTTCTAATTACTTTATTCAGAAAATCACATGAATATTTAAATTATGATCTCATAGATGACATCATACATCATAATACATATTGGGGGAGATGTATTAACATCTTACTGAAGAATGTTAAATGCCTGGACCTGCTTATTATAGTGGTGAAGCAGGTCCAGACAACGCTCAAATGTATTATAAGTTGTTTTGCCAAGGAGGGAGAGTGTTGACTGACCTGTCTGGTGAAGTCCACTCTCTCTCTTGTGGCTGCTTTGACCAGTGCTTGCAGGGATTCTGCACATTTGCTGGCCAAAACTTTCCGGCGACACCCACGTCTGATTAGAAAATAAAAAAACTTTATTGTTTTTTTTGTTTAAGCACAGTTCCTGGCTGCATATTCCAACAGTCATGGGAGTGCTGTGGCGCAGCAAAATGGAAATCGATAGCTGCAGTTGTCGGAACAGTCAATGTCACTGACCATTCATCGCTATACCTGATCGGCGCCCTATATCGGCGCCCTATATCGGCGCCCTATATCGATAATGAAATGGGCGCATTATTACATGCAGGGAAGCAGTAACTGCAGTATATAATGTGCGCAGTTGCCGATTTGCCAGCTATGGCCCCTTCATACATCTCCCCCATTGTGTGATGTTAACATCGCCAAAGGCAAAAAATTACACATTTTCAAAAATGGCTCTGGCCAACTGTGCACATTGCAGGTGTCAAGTAATTTAGTGGACTCTGAAAGAATGCAATGAGTGTCCCCATATCATCTGGGGGAACCCCACATTTCAGAGGTATTTTCTGTCTCACTAGGGTTTGTGTTTGGTTCATTAGTCGTTCCCATCAGCGTTTTGCCTTACATCTATTTTTAATCTTAGGGTTATTAAATGTGATATCTCTTCCCTTGCCACATTTTCACTCACATTGTTTATCACTGTAAAGTTATTATCACCTAATAATGGAATACTATTTTAAACATTAACTACTTTCATTTATGTTAGTCTGTTGAACAGCCCCATCACATTATTGGTGGATATAATGTCCTGAGCTGCACTAATCCCCTTCTACATCAATATATTCAATTCCAAACACTCAACGTTTTGTCAGACAATAAACATGACGCCCACACGAATAACATGAGTGCATATACCAGGGCCATTTTCTCACTATACAGATGCAATTTTTATTTTCAACTGTCAATTTTTTCATGTTATCTTTTTCAGTTCATCTATTCAGCAGACCTCATGGACATCACAGGATGGTGTTATTTGTGTAATTAGATCACCACTTTATAAAAGTCACAGTAGCTAAGTAGTTAATCTGTGTTTGTCTGGCACCAGATTTATAGAGGGAGTCTATAAAACGTTACTGTCTGAGGATCAAGTGAACTTTCGCTCAACATACAGTTATATGTGCAAACGGAAAGTATTCGTTTTCATCACATCACAGTGCAGAGTACAATGTCTGACACCAAAAAGTATAGAAAATTGATTATTTATATTTTTGTCACAGGTTTGTGGTAATTTCATAACACTGCTTCAAAGCATATATAGTGTATTGTGTATACTGTACCTAGAGGTAGTAGTTGACCATTCAGTTTATAAATCCACTACAAACAAATGATATCACTGACACATGACACACTTTTAAAGGAGCGCTGCATTTTCAAGTGACTTTTATTTATTGACTTGTACAGCTGTGTCCACGCTCATCTTATGTCTATATGACATGAAGTATGAAAAACTAGCCACGTGTCATATGCTCGCAGCTTGTCGCAGTGTGGCATAATCAGTCGCAGAGTGGCGTATTGAGTCGCACTTTACTGTACTGAGATGCCGGTGAGTGCAATACTGGTATTCGTCCACCAGATGTCACTTTTGAAAAATACCATGATGCTTGCTGTGCAAGAACTACTTTTTTGATGCTTTTTTTTCCTGTCTACATAATACAGTACTGTATACTGTACAGCCTCTTATATTATGGTGGATATATTGTTTACATCTGCAAGTCTCAGCACGATAACACATAATTTTATTAAACGCTGCCTGTGCGCCAGTGATGTGCAGCACTCACATAGTGATGACATTCCTTATAAATGAACGCTGACATTGGTGGGGTTGAGGGGTGTTCTATGAAATTACCACTAAATTACAAGTCTCAGCACAGAACAAGGTCTGTTTAGAATGAAACACTGCCTGTGCAACTTTTGCAGCTACTGTTGAGGGTTGAGTGGAGTGCCCCTCATCCCCACCATTCATTTGTAAGGCATGTTAGTACTGTGGCCCTGATTCAGAGCCGGACGCTCTGACAGAGTGCTCGCTCTGAATCAGGGCCGTCCTTCTTGTTTTTCAGAGCGGCCTCCTGGCCGCTTGCATAGCTGTGGGTGACCACCCACAGCTATAGCGAGCGGCCAGGAAGATGATGGCGATGGTCAAGACCATCGCGACCATCGGGCTTGTGACGAGGCCCTTGTGGTAGGGTCTCGTTGCCGCAAGCCCCAGAGTGCTTTCGGCTCTAACAGAACCGAAAGCACTCCCACTGACATCACTTGTGATGTCAGTGGGGCCGGCCCCAGACGGTAGGCGTTCCCATGTAAATGCCTCCGTCTGGGCAGCCACGCCCCACGGCCCGCCCACCAAAGGGGGCGTGCTGTCACTCAACATCAACAGCACGCCCCCTTTGGTACGAGACCCGGAGTGACGGATTGCCCGTCACTGTCCGGGTCTCACGCATGCGCACGACGGAGCCGGCTCAGCCGTACGCATGCGCACTAGGCCACCATCGACCTGCTTGTGAGCGCATAGCGCTCGCGAGCGGGTCTGAATCGGGCCCTCTGTGAGTACAGCACATCACTGACAAAACTGCTGCTAAGCACTTGCAGAACAATGCGCACGGCACAAGTAATCGCACGGGTAGTGTTATAAAAATAGCCCATCGTGCAGTATTACTACAGTATGTTAAAAAAGACTGTTTGCACTGTGCAGTACTGTACATGATTGGCCCACCTGACAGGACTGTATTCTGTAGTGCCATATGCATCCTCGGGATGCATTCAATATGCCGACTGCTGGCATTCCGGTCAGAATGCTGACACCATAATCCTGCCGCTAGTCAGAATACTGGCATACTGACCGCCGGGATCCCAAAGGAAAGTACTGGGGTTAGGGGGAGGGTTAGGAATAGGCACTGGGGGAAGGGCTAGGCACTAAGGGGAGAGGGTTAGGTTTGGGGTGTGGGGAGGGGTGGTTAAGTTTAAGCACTAGAGGCGAGGTTAGGTTCAGGCACCGGGTAAGGAGGGTTAGAATACCTACCGACAAGTAGGGATTTGCCCTGTACCATTTTTGCCGGATTTGGTTCTAATTCGTCATCCAGCTTTGGATTTGGATTTGGATTTACTAAACTGCGGTGATTGCCTTTGGGTTTGGGTTTGGATTTTTTACAAAAATTGACAAAAAAAGCTAAAATCACATAAATTAGGTTTATTTTTCTTCCAAGAGTATTATTAACCTTTATAACATTAATTTCCAGTCAATTTAGACCACCTCACAGCTTATTATATTGTTTTCACCATTATTGGCCAAAGGATGCAGTGAGCTGACTGGTTACTAAGCGACAGAGCACCGGTGCAGTGACACCAAGGTTTAAAGCACCTCTATGAAACATTGCCACACAGCAGTGACAGAAATGAAAAGTAGTGCAATTGTCCTTGGACCCTCCCATCCACCCAGTGGGATACGGCCAGCAGAATCACAGTACTTGTTTACAAAGTCGGCTTATTCACATTACACCGCACATAGGGCCTGATTCAGACCCCGCACGCAAGTGGGTCGATGTGGGGCAGTGCGCATGCGCACGACGGAACCGGCTCCGTTGTGCGCGTGCGCGAGACCCGGATAGCGACGGGCAAGCCGTCGCTATGGGTCTCGCTACAAAGTGGGCATGTTGTCGATGGTGAGTGACAGCACGCCCCCTTTGGAGGGCGTGCCGGGGGCATGGCTGCCCAGATGGAGGCATTCCCATGGGAACGCCTACCGTCTGGGGCCGGCCCCACTGATATCACAAGTGATGTCAGTGGGTGTGCTTTTGGCTCTGATAGAGCCAAAAGCACTCCAGGGCTTGCGGCAGATGAGACCCTACCACAAGGGTCTCGTCGCAAGCCCGATGGTCGCTATGGTCTTGACCATCGCGACCATCTTTTTGGCCGCTCACTATAGCTGTGGGTGGTCACCCACAGCTATGCGAGCGGCCAGGAGGCAGCTCTAAAATTCAGAGGGACGGCCCTGATTCAGAGCGAGCGCTCTGTCAGAGCGTCCAGCTCTGAATCAGGGCCAATGTGCCCCTGATTCACTTTACACCATAAAGTAGTGTCTATTATTTGTTATGACACACAGTAGTGCCCCTTTTACACAATGCCCACAGTAGTGCCCATTTTACACAATGCCTGCAGTAGTGACCCTTTTACACAATGCCCACAGTAGTGACCCTTTTACACAATGCCCACAGTAGTAATGCCCCTTATAAAATGCCCACAGTAGTAGTGCCACTTATACAATGCCCACAGCAATAGTGTCCCTTACACAATGCCCCCAGCAGTGGTGTCCCTTACACAATGCCCCCAGCAGTGGTGTCCCTTACACAATGCCCCCAGTAGTGATGCCCCCTATGCAGTGCCCTTAGTAGTAGGGCCCCCTATGCAGTGCCCCCAGTAGTAATGCTCCCAGTAGTAATGCATCTTGTACTAGTGCCCCCAATAGTTATGCCCCCTGTAGTAATGCCCCCAGTGGTAGTGCCCCTAGTAGTCTGCCCCCATTAGTATACCCCCAGTAGTTGTGCCCCAGTAGTATGCCCCCCATTACCAGTGCCTCTAGTAGTATACCCCCTGTAGTATGCCCCCAGTAGTATGCCCCCATTAGCAGTGCCTCCATTAGCAGTTCCCCCATTAGTATGCCACCCAGTACTATGCCCCCATTAGCAGTGCCCCCATTAGTAGTGCCCCCAGTAGTATGCCCCCAGTAATAGTTCCCTAGTATGCCTCCATTAGCAGTGCCCCCATTAGTATGCCCCCATTAGCAGTGCCCCCATTAATATTCCTCCATTGGCAGTGCCCTCAGTAGTATGCTCCCAGTAGCGCCCCCTTACACACACACAAACAGAAAAAAGAAAAAAATGTACCTGAATCCCCGATCCTGCCGCCGTCCGCTCTGCTCTATCTTGCGCTGCAGAGGGAGCCGGAAGACGGAGCTCATGAGTGAGCTCCAACCGGCTCCCTCCATGCAGCAGCCAATGAGAGTCTGTCTGACTCTCAATTGGCTGCTATAACAAACACACAGCTGCCGCTGGCGGCTGTGTGTTTGTTTCTGTGTAGGGCAGACCGCTATCACTGCGTTCTGCCCTACACTAGTGGGGCCCTGACGTTGGATTCTCTCGCGAGAATCCGACATCAGGAGGCCGCCAATGTTCAGAGCGGTTCGAATTCCACAGAATCCGAACTGCTCATCTCTACCGACAAGTGTTGGTATTCTATCCCTGCCGGGATACCAGCGTCGGGTTTCTGACCGCCAAGATCCCAAACGCCGGCATCCCATATGTATTCCTTCATCCACTGCTGTAATATTCAGCACTGTAGTTTTTATTAGTGAAGCAATCACCACCTAGCAGCAGGGGCGTAGGAACAAAAATTTTCATGGGGGGGCAAAAGGCCAAGGACTACTATAGTTTGGGGCCAAATGTAACAGGGTGAGAGTTTAGAAAATGTGAGAGTTTAGCAGTAAACTCTCACACTATTATATTGGTCAAGTTTTATTTTTAAAATGGGAAAACATCTGGATGAGAGTTTCAATCATGAGATTTTTTAAGTCTGCATGTTCTCAGACTCTATTACTCTCACATTTTCTAAACTCTCACCCTATTACATTTGGCTTTTGGTTTTTAGATTTACAGTGACTGTAGATATACAGGGACTCTAATCTTAAGTTAATTTTTAACAGTGTTTATGTGGTTGGCCAACCCCAGTTTCATTGTTTATTTTACTGTAAAAATGAATTTATACATTGTTAAATATATATTATAATTATTAATATTATGTACTATTTAGTACAATAGATGTTAGAAAGATAGATAAATTAAATTGTTCATCTTAAAATATACATTTTTCATAGTTATTAACCTAGTTTTTATTCAGATTTTGTTTACAGCCTAATGTCATTTGAGTGGGAGTATTTTTAAATCTATAGTCACTGCCTCACTGGTTATGGTATGTGCTATAATATCTGGTATGTGCTATGATCTGGTGACAATGAGACTGTTGATAATGTTTTAAACTTTCTGCAGGCCACAATCATTCGCTCTCTCGATCCCATTGTCATGCAACTCACAACCACATTCAATGGGAAGTGCAGCTTCCTGGTCTCGTGTGTGTCTGCTAATGCTTACTGCAAATTGTGATAGGAAAATGAGTGGGGCTTCTAAGAAAGAAAAACAAAAACATTTGCAAGAATAAAATGTACGCAGAATAAACATGAAGATAACTTAATTTTCACTAAACAGAAATGATGACAGTTCAAATAAAGCAATTATTGCTTCATCCCCATTTTCAGTTCATTCATCCCCATTTGCTTTTGTGTAGAAGTTCAAGGGGGGGGGCAAAACACAGTCTTTGCCCACTCAACAGAAATCATGCGGGGGCAACTGCCCCCTCTGCCCCATGGTTCCTAAGCCCCTGCCCAGCGTTGAAGCTGTGTATTGCATGCTTTGGAACCTCTTGTGCCTTCCCAACCCACGCTATTTTCATGCCACGTCTAAGACACCTGTATGCTGCGACTACAGCAAGGATGAGCATGGACACACCTGTACATGTCATCCTGCAACTTTGACTAAGTAGACTAATATATATTTTTGGCTACCTTTTGTGCTTTTCTGCCATGTACTGTATATCATCATGCAGGACATATTTTAATTGATTAGTTATGAAAAAGCTCTTGTGTGTTCTTTGTGTTATACAGCATCATCTAGACCTGCGTTTTTCAACCACTGTGCCGTGGCACACTAGTGTGCCGCGAGCGCTTGTCAAGTGTGCCGCAGCGGTCAGCTTAGTGCACTTGTACTGTAGTTTGTTTTATATCTCAGGAGGCCAATGTATTGAGTTTTACTCCTGTGGAGGCCAATGTAGTGTGTTTTATTCCCAAGATGGCCAATGTGTGTGTATTTGTTTATGTGGGAGTCAATGTGTATGTTTTTTCATTGGTCACGCACGTCGCATCGCCGGATAGTGTGCCTTGGCAATTTTGTGTAGTGTGCCTTGAGTTGAAAAAGGTTGAAAATCACTGATCTAGACTAGAGAAAAGCTTTGGGACATATTCCAGGACAACAGAAATAAAGACCTCTGTCTGATAATATAAATACATTACTGAGAAGCACATACACTGGAAAGCAAAATCAATGTATTTAGTAAAAGTTGGAAAAGGGCATGTAAAAACACAATAACTTAAGGTTATCTGAAGGTCAAAAAAACCTTCTTAGCACTTATATCATGATCTGTTGTGTTTGGAATATAACAGTACTGCTAAAGTGTAAAACTATCATTTAAAATGTTTGTCATAGTGTTCTTTATGAGCACTGGATGTGTGTCCTGTCACTAATTAGCCTATCCTACCAAACATCTAACCATTTATGTCCACATTACTACATTATAACTTTACACTTTACTGCATCGAACCTAAAAAAAATAAGTCATTAGGTTTCACATTAAATTAATAATAATAATTAGTGTTTCATTGATAAGCACTCTTCATACTACAGGAGTGTGTGAAGTATAGTTGAGTATCAGGAACAGAGATAGATCTCTTTCTCATTATCTTACCAACCTCAGCTCTTGTGGTCTGTGTAGATGCTATCTGATCATGCACTGATGTACTTGTGGTTAGTAAATGATGGGATTTCAACTATCTGAGCCCAATTCATCTCCCTGGAGCCTCTTTACCCTTCTGACATTCTTTTGCAAATCTGCCAGAAAAAATCACTTTCACACTGGGATCATTACACAAAGATCCTGAGTAAGCAGCTATTAATTAGGGTGATTAGGCCTCAGGCGCAATTATAAACCACAAGATCCACTTAGCATCTATTCTTATATCTTTCTGCAGTACTAATGTTTCAGCAAGCTTCATTTACCACCATTTACCGAGTAAATAAACCATGGCATATTGTTTATGCTGGAAAAGATTGAAAAGCAATACCATACAGTAATATTTTAGTATTTTATAGCATTTCATGATATTAAAAACTAATGCAAATAATATGGGTAACATAATTATCTTACTGTAAAACTGCAAGTTGTTTAAGAAGCTGATGTATTATGCTTAGAATTAAAAAGATAAACTATAAAACACACACAAACAGAGATGCTGGGCAGAACTTTGACACAGGGAGCCTGTTCTGGGCTTTCCACTGGATGAATTTGGATGAAAACTTCATAAAGGGGTGGCATTTGGTCTGAGATGCCTAATGTATTGGTAGGGGTCCTGGTCGGACCTCTAGTTGCTGGACATCGGGCAGAACTTTGAGCCAGAGATGATGGGCAGAACTTTGATCCAGGAAGCCTGTTCTGGGCTTTCTACTGGATGGATTTGGATGAAAACTTCACAAAGGGGTGGCATTTGGTCTGAGATGCCTAATAGAGTGGTTGGGGTCTTGGTCGTACCTCACAGCGGAGTGCCAAACCAGCCAGTATTTACCCTGCATGTAAAAATATTAACATATTTGCACCCCTTGTTGTAATGCAACATGGTTTGCCCAGGTGCAAAGTTACTTGCTTTTTCATTTGCTCCCAACCTAAAGAACACAAAAAACAACCAGTGTAAATGGAAAAATAGTGAGAATCACTTTGTTTTGTTTTAGCTTTATAAATGTCCTGTACAGTGTATTTATATTATATGTTTACTGACAGCAGCACAATAAATATTTTCTCGTTATATACAGTATACATAACAGTAAACATTTTACAATGACTACTAAATGGCAAGTGGAAAAATGTTGTACTGCTTTCAGGATAATAAAAACAATCAAAAATTTTAATAATGTTATAATACTTTCAAAAGTAAAACATTAGCAAAATAAAAACTAAAACAAAAAAAAGGTATTATCTATTCATAATTGTGTGAACTTTAAATGCTTTCTCTGTGGGGAGCTTGTTTTATAGACTATATAAAAACCTTAAACATTTCAAGATTATAGTCAGATGACTGACTTTTATATTGTTGTACGTATCCAGTTTATTTGCCTAATTGGTTGAAGTAAAAGCAGACTCTATGGTCTGCTTGTGTGCAGACTTCCCAATAGCACTGCAAAACCATAGAAACAGTAGCCGGATAATTGGAGTCTTTGATTTGAAAGTTCTAATTTGAAATGGGAGAAAAAACATAAGAAGAGTCATCCCAGCAATAAAACGTGAAGGTAAGTTCTCTGTGCTGGAAATACCAGATAATACATGTTCACTCTCTGGACAGTGCCCTCATAATGCAATGGCAAGTGCAAGCAGCAGTTAAATTGTATTGGCGTACACTTGATGTTCTCCTTTAATAGCACCCAGTAAAAGGCTGAATGGATTCAACAACAGTAGCTGAAAAAAGTGCAA